>CM055836.1:17271864-17309978 GCA_029582265.1 Zoroaster sp. YZ-2022
ATTCTTTTTAAATCTTCTACGGAGCTCCTTGGTCAAAATTTATAATCAGCGAGTCTGGGGTTTGAACGTTGGCACGCAACGAATAAACGACTCTAAAAGAACGTTCGTTTCCCGCGAGGGGGGGGCCAAGCGCAACCCAAATTTTTAGCGGGTGGGTCCGGTTTAAAACGCAACGGGGTTTATAAATAGGCCTATAACTGAAGCCGGGTTGACTCCCCGGTTTGGGTTTACAACCCTAGTATTAAACGATATCAAGATGTTTTACAATACGCTCGACCCAATTTAAAATTTTTGCCCTGGGAAAATTTATAAAATGATACCGGCGATTAATTTACAAAATAGGCGCGTACGCTCATACAATAATATTTGATGGACGGGGGTTTATCGTTAGAACTGGTAAATCCCTTAACCCGTTGTTCCTCTTATTCTACCCTAGAACAAACGCAACCTACAAACTGCTAAACACATACAAAATTAAATGTTTTTAGAAATCCCTTCCCCCCACGCGTTGAAGATACGATAAAAAAAAACCGATTAGAACCCGTTAAAATGGTCATCGAAAAAAAAATTTTTTAATTTTGGGTTTTTGCGATTTTAACCGGATTGGGGGGTTAGGGTTTATAAATTGTTATTTTAGCTTTTTCTGCGTGGCAAAAATTTTTTTCCGACCCCGGTTAACGCTAGCCATAAATGTTGGCCGCTAATTTCACTTTAAAGCCTTTTTAAATAACCCTTACGACCGTTCCTATAATGGGGGGTAAACCCCAAAAAAAGCGAGCCCCCTTTTAGATAATATCGCTAGTTTTTAATTTTTTTTTGTACCCATTCTTTATTCCCCCAGTCGGGGGTTTTTGGGGGGTGGGTTGGGTGGTTTTTTGTGGGAGGTGGGGGAGTTGGTGTAGGGGGGTTTGGGTTTTGGGTTGCGGGTAAAACCAACGGCATTTCCTCGATTCGATGATGAAGGCGTTTGGTCCCCGACGGCCGTTAATATACTAACGATCTTACACCTTGTTCTCTAAAAAGGAATTTTTCCCCCAAACGTAACGTCTCTGTACCTTTTTTTAATCGTTTTTTAATTTTTTAAATTTTGACTACAAAAGAACGTAATCTTTCACCCTTTTGCGGGGCAAATTTTTTTTCTCGTCTTTTAGTTTTGCAACTCGCGTTTTTTTTTCATTAACTTTTTAACCCCCCTTGTTTTGGCGTCGTTTATTATTTCTTTATTATCGTCGTTTTTTTAAATTAACTACTTTTAATTTAGTTAAAGATTTAATTTTCCTTCGGTTCTCGTCTAATACCCAAAGGCTAAAACTTCTCGCCCCCGGAAACGTCAAATTCCGTTTAAGTCGTTTCCAAATTTTCGAGTCGTGACCGTTTCCCGGCTTTTTTTACTCGAACCGATTTGTCCCCGTTGTTGACCTTTCGGTAATTTTTTGCGTACCCCTTTTGTTTTTTTAAATCGTTTGCGTCCCCCTTTTGTTGGTTTATAATCGTTTGCGTATCCGCGTCTTGTTGTTTATAATCGTTTCCCTATCTGTTTTTGTTTTTTTTGTAACCCTTTTGCGTTTTTCTTCTGCCCTTTTGAAAACTTCTTGTTTTTGGGACCCATTTATCAGTTTCTCGTCTGGCCTTCTTTTTGTTGTTGAGCTTTCAATTCGTAGTTTTTTTCGTCGATCCTTTTTCTGGCTCTTTTCCTTTTGTCGTATTTTTTCCAAATTTTCCCCTTTTCTTCTTCAAAATTTTTTGGGGGGTGCTTTTCCCATTTCGTCGTGTTTTTTCCCCTGGTTACTTTTGGATAAAAGGTGGGTCTCTAAATTTCTGCCTTTCAATTTCGATAGCTTCTCGTCGTTGTCTATTCTTTTTTAAAAAGCTTGTCGTTGGAATTTCGTGGGTTTCCTTAGAGTATTTCATCCAAATAGTTGTTCTATACTTCTTGTCTTAAAAAGTCAACTTTCAACATCTTCTAAGTGTAGAGCTTGGGGGGGTGGTGAGGGTAACTTTTTTTTGAAGGCCCAAAGATTGTACTTTTTTTCCCGTTTCTTTTTAAAACTTGCAAAAGAACTCTTTTTTTAACTGTATATTTCTTCACCCAAAACTCCTCTAGGAGACATTGAGATTTTTTTTAAAATTACCGGTTTTTTTTTGTTAATCAGTTCTTCTTTCCCGGGTTTTTTAAAAAAAAGTATTTTTCCACTTTTGCAACCAAATTTTAAAATTTTAGTTTTTCCCAAAAAGGGGATCGTATCTAAATTTTCAAAAAAGCATCTACTTTTGTCTGGTATACGAGTTTCTTGTTTAAAAAGGTTCGAGATATAAACTAGCCGGTCGTTGTTCTTCTCGTCGTTCTTGTCGTTGTTGTTCTTGTCGTCGTTGTAATGCTCTAAAAATTTTTCCGTGGGAAAATTTAAAAAGATTAAAAATTCGTCTTTGTTGCCCTTCTTCAATTCTGAATCTTTTGGGAATTATACATTGGATCAACTCTATATAATCGTGCCTCCCGCCATTTACAATTATTTTTTATCTTTTTCAATAATTTATAATTGGCGTACCCCCAAAACTCCTTACCAACCAAAATAAAAAAATTTTCCCGGGGGTTTTTTTTTCCCAAAACCGTAAAAAATCTTTATTTTGCGGTTCTAGGGTAAGTTGGATAAATTTTTCGTTGGTTCGTAACTCGAGAATATTCATTCATCGCATCGTCAATTTTTTTGTTCTTACGGCGCTCTTTCTTTTTGTTTTTTTCTCTTTTAAAAAATTCTAGATATTTTAAACTTTTTTTACTAAATTCTTTTTGGCTTTCATGTTCAAACCCTTCTTCCCCTTTTACTTTTCTCTTTCCCAGCGTCTTCCCCGTAAATTACTAAATAAAAATTGCTCCGGTAACCCCAAAGGGGGTTGATTCCCGCCCTCCGACCATCATCGCTATGACACCTTTAAAAAAAAAAAAATGATTTGTTTGTTACTATAAATTTTTCTAATAGGGACGGAGATGTGCTGAATCCATACAGAAGAATAAAGAACCTCGGTGAAAAGGGGCCGTAAAAGTCGTAACAAACAACCCAGTACCATCACCAAAAATAAATTTGGGACGGTCCGTTTTCCAAATTTGGGGTAAAGGGCGTCATCGTCCGAATACGACTATTTCCCCCAACATAGAACTCGTTACCCTGATGATGTAAATAGAACGTTGGTAAAAAAACATCGGTAAAAACCATCGAAAACATAAAATTTAAATTAAAATGGAAGGAAAGGGAAATTTTTTTCATTGACGATGCGGATGTGTTCAATTGTTACAAAACGAATGGTTGCCCAAAGATCAACGAGAAAATTTGGTGTATAAAGGAAAATCAAAACCGTCAAACGGCTAAATTAAGAATGGACGGGCGATAAAATTCCCCAAACGCCCGGAAAGATAAACCGTCGCGGAGGGTTAAAATGGAAAATTCATTCCGCTGGTTTTAATTGTTGACCGATCTAACCACTATCGGTGGGGCTCGGAGATCGATTGACTTCCCGAACTCGTGTTTAAAAAATTTTTAGCGCGTTTAAAAAGCCCAAACGATAACGCGAAATATATCAAAAGCGGAATTTCTTTAGAATTTGGGGTTGTTCATATCGGGAACAAAGAACGTTAAAAAAATCAATGAACGAACGAGTATATTTTTTGGGATGGGTACTAAGACGGGCGTAACGATGGCAAAAGCGCCCAAATGGGGAATAAAATTTAAATACTCCAGAAAAAAGAAAGGAAAGGAATATTGTTTTTTTTAAGAACCGAAAAAAAGCAACAATTTTAAACCCGAAAATAGAAAAAAGTTTCAATCACGACCCGAAGCGTCCCAATCAACTCTACGCCATGGAATAAAAGGAATATCAACAATGGGAAAAATTTTAAAAATTTTCGGCGATTCGAAAAACAAACGTTATTCAAGTTCCCGGCTCTAGCTTTATCTCACGTCAAAAAAGGGGGTTATTATTTAAATCGATATGGTTTATTTTTAGATTTAAAACGAGCGTTGACAATAAATTACACGGAAGCGGGAGGTAAAAACTTGAGCAAAGGAATTACTATTCAAATTAAAAAAGGGCGGAAAATGCTGGCGTACTAAACTTTATTTTTATTATTATGGACGCGCAAAAAATAAAAAAAGAAACGGCTTTTTGAATCTGTAATTATTAAACATCGCCTAATATTAAAAAAAAATTTCCAAAATTCCACACGCCGCGTTAATTTGCGGACAAACCGGATCCCGGAAAAACTGAATTTTTTTTAAATTTATTAAAAAAGAATATTTTTAATTTTTTTAAAAATATCGTTATATTATCCCCAAATCTTCTACAAGGGCACGTAAAAAAATAGAAAATGGGTTCTAAACGACAATAACGTGCACACGTTAACGAGATTTCCAAACGACATATCGCCGAAATAGGGCTATACAAATTTATAGCGATGCCTTCTTAAACGGAAGAAGCAAGAAACGTTGTTTATCATCGACGACTGCGTAGCGCTAATTAAACAGTTGCAATAATAAAAATACGACGAGAAATAATAAATGAAGATTACGCAATTAGCTTTTAGCGGTAGACACGTTAAAACCACACAGCTGTTGACCTTCTTTCGCAAAAATATATACACAGCGCGTATTGAAAGATTTTAGATATCAACCCAAATGGGTGTTTTTATTTTATTGTAAAGATAGAGACCATCTTGCACGAATTGTCTTTAGAGAAAATGATGCGTTGTTCCAACGGCCCGAGTTACGAGGGTCTCGTACGCGAGCAATTCAAACCCGGAGTTTTACATCGCAAATTGTTAATTTTAAAAACGGATCAGCCTAATGGGTTTATGAAATACGTGACTAAATGGCCACTTCAGCAATTACTCATAGGGGTCGTTAGTTAAATTACCTTAGGTTACTCAGCAATTACTCATAGGTCGTTAGTAATTACCCCTAGGTTTACTCAGCAATTTCTCATAGGTCGTTAGTACCACTCATGGTTAAAGAGTAATACCATAGAGGTCGTTAGTAATTACTCCATAAAGGGAATTCACATGTCGTTGAGCAATACTCCCTAAGCCGTTAGTAATTTTCACTATAGCGTTAAGAGCACTACCTATGAGGTCGTTAGTTAAATACCCCAGGTTACCGTACAAATTTTTTCATAGGAGGTCGTGTTGAGCGATCCCCCACAGGGTTGTCTCATATTTTAACAATATTATAAAAAAAATATATTTATAGCTTAAGGAATGTTGAACGAGCAGCAAGTTATGTTTACGAATATATCTGAAGTTGAACGAGTAAATGATTTTATATATATAATCCAACCAACTTCTCACAATACTGAAAAAAAGAAAGAAAACCTAGTACAAGTTTTCTTTAAACGAGAATACTGAAAAAAGTAAAAGGGTATATTTACGAGTATAGATAATGAACGAGTAAAAGATCTAATGTTTAATCTTAACGCACTTTTAAAACGCCGGGATGGGTTATCTAAAAATTAATTATTGGGTTTTATTTTCATAATAAATTTAACTGATTATTCTATAAGGCCCTATAATAAAATGGAAGAAGGGCAAGGTACATAAACTATTAAACGAAAATCCACGGGCAACACTCGCGGACGACACCATAACGAGATGAGATACGTTGAAACAAAAATATTCCTCATTTTTTCCCGGGTTTGTGGTGGGAGTGAGACTGGTAAAAAGTTTTTCGAAAAGCAAGAACTAAGCGTTAGCGATATTGAAGCTTTGTCTACCGAAGAGCGAGACGCGCTGCACACGCAATACGAAACTAAATTAGGTCGCGCGATATTACTCCAGTCTTTAGGAAGCGCCAATATATAACGTATTAAAACGCTAAACTATTATGGGATGTTAGTTTTAAATCGATAGCCAGATTTATACGGTCATAAATTTCAAATTGACGACGAAGGTAAAAATTTAAATTTCAGATTATGGAAAAAGGTCCGTTCATTTCTAGCATGCATGCTTTCTACCTGTGTGGCGCGTGTGAAATATATACTACAAGTACGGTAGGCGTTTTATCACTCCGCTCAGCGCTTCGCTTTATTACAGCAAAAACATTTAAAAAGAAAGTAAGAGATCTTGTGTAGATACGATTGAAAGCGATGGGGAAGCGAATGCCACAACTGGAACAGACGCACGCAAAGTTGTACCCAACGAATGAGAGAGAGATGGGAGAATGCGCAACCGCAAGCTGCAACGCCGCCAAAAGACCGTAACCGAAAACACAACAACTAAGCCAAAAACCCAAACAGAGTCGCGGCTGGGGAAAAAACTCGCTGAAATTAATAGAAAGAAAAACTGCCAACTCGCTTCAAACCTGAGAAAATCGTTAAAACGCCTCGCGATAGCCAAACAAATTTTACTCAAAAAGAAACGAGCTTATTATTGCTATATAGCTATTGGTTTAGCTATTGGGTGGGTTTGCTTAACATTCTTGTTTAGACTCAGAACCAACATTTAAAATGAACCCGCTTACCCGGTTAAACCCTCAATCGCTAGAGAACCGTCGGCAACGAGAGAACAACGCGATACGCGTTTGAAAATGGAATAAAAGTTTAAAAAATATATATATATATTTAACGGTTATAAAACATGTCTTCAATGCCGATATAGATACGAAAACAATCGCCGATTCAGCTTATCACAGCGCGTTATGACTCTTTTAGTCGTTTTATACAGCATGCTCGGTGAAAAAAATATTTAAAATGAAACCAGCTGATTTAGGAAAAATTAGATATGAAAAGACGGGTTAAAACTCACCGCGACAATTGGATTATCTGGTGTGTGTGTGTGACGCAAATGTGGTTAGTTAAATGCGAAGATTTTACCAAACTCGCTCATGCCCAACGAATAAAAATAATATGTTGTGTACAATATTAAATGGATGAGAGGAAGCTATCTAACGCTTATTATAGTGCGAAAGGATACTACCAAAGGTCTAGACGCGATTAATAAATTTAGCTAATCTACAAAAGTAAATGTAAAAAATTAGTTAGACGATGGATAAAAAAAGCAAGCGCTGTGGCAAATTTTGTTACCCTATCCCAAATACATTCCGGAGACCAATCCAGTTCAAACAGTACGTTAGAAAAAACCGATATATGAAGTTCATCAAGCGATTTATTGTTTTCTTCCGCACGATATTATAAATAAAAAAACGTACAAGTACGCGTTAACCGTCGTAGATGAAGCCAGTAAGGTATGAAAGAAGCAGAACCGTTAACCGATAAAACCGCCGTTCAAGTAAGTAACGCGCATTTATAAAAAATTTATAAACGTTCGTTTGTTAACTTGGCCTCAAAATTATAAAAGTCGATCCTGGAAAAAGAATTTATATGTGGCGTAAACGTATTAATGAGCAAAACAACATGTCGTAATAGCCAAAGAGGCGAGGTTGGTAATCATAGAGCTCAGGTATAGTGGAGCGATTTAATGAACTTTGGTGAGCGAAAGATTATTTTCACACATCAATACGCGCAAAGAAATAACCGATGATACGAGAAATAGAAGGAATGGGTTAAAAGATTGCCGGCGGTCGTAAAGCGTTAAACAACGAGAGATCGACGAACTCATTAATTTACAAAACCTAAAGACGCGATTAAATTACGTAGTGTCGAGCAAAATCCAGCCTCGCCAGGTAAAAAGAACGAAAAAAGAGAATCCCGAGCAACAGCGTAGTTCGGTATTATACGCGCCCGGTGAAGCTGAAAAAAGATACGAGACGAAGAGCTACAGATCCTATATGGAGTATAGCGGTATATAGAATAGAGTGGGCTAAAACGATAAAAAGCAACGGCCAATCAACCCATCTTGTATTATTTAAACGCGGGCCCCGCTCGTAGTTTTGTAAAGAAGAATTACAAATTATTCCTCGAGATACAGAAAATCCCCCAATCGTGCCGTAATTGTAATTGTTGTTAAACGATGAGGCTATAATGGCCGTAAGATAGAGTATGTATTCCTCTTCTGAAATGTGTCTCTCTTTGTGTCCAAAAGGTGATAGCGATATTTTTATTTACTCGTCGTATATAATCGATGTTTTCATGCCTATTAAAATTCATAGGGTGATGTAGAGTATTTTTTCAATGATAAAACTTGTTTATAGTTTACGTGTTTAATATCTTGTATTAAAAACTGTTTTTAACGCCTTTTAGCTTTTTTATTTTCTCCTTGAGATAGCTGCAACGAGTACATTTTGGCCTTAAACATACAATTTCAGAGATTAGAGTTCCCGCTGTCTCGTCTTTCATTTTACCGATCACTTTTTATTTTTCAGAAAATAGAAAATGACGCTTATCATAAATTACTAAAATCGTATAAATGCTTGTCTTTTTCATATCTTTAAAAACATCACGAGTTTTAATTTCCCCAACAAAAATATCCGTATCCCGTGTATACCAACGCGCACTCGTCGTTGTATTTCTTCTTTAAACGATTGTAATAAAAATCATACATTAAATGTTTAGATAAATCCAGTATGCTCATTCCTGTAGACTGGGCGGTTGAGAACGAGTTTTTTTTTTGTGCATGTGAATCGCTACTAGATCGTTATCGAAAATCCTCGCCGCAAAATTTGGTTTCGAGATGAGCGCGCGAATTTGATTTACCGCTTTTCGTCGTTTAACGCTTCAAATTCACGTTGACGCGTTTTCGTACATTTTCCATCGTTTTTCCAAAACTGAATTGTTCATGAGTTTGTATAAATCTTTTTTCAAAATCACTCGTCGCGAGTTTTCTGAGCAGAGTTTTTTATCGATGTACGATTTTCATCCAACGTGCTTCGTCAAATTCTAAAACGCGATGAATTTTAGTTAGTTTCATACCGAGTTGTAAATACAATCATCGTAAATTACGATGGTGGAGCACGTAATTGCGTTTATCGTATAATTTGGGAACCAATTTTACGACGTTTGGAGCCGGTTTTGTCTTTTAGCCTTCTTTTGATAGTCGCTCATCCATTCTTTCGGCACCATCAACGACTCTGGCGCGAGTGGAAACGCGTTGTGTGGTGTGTAATTCTTTGGGATATTGTAAATCGACTTCTAAAATACATCCTTTGTTTCGCTTTAATCCCTCGCTCTTGAGTTTGTTAATTCGAGTAGTTGTCATCCATTTAAAATTACCCGTCGGTAAAGGTTGACTCATCGCGTAGCCGTATAAATTATTCGCGTCCAAGTACGTAATGTAACTCGATGGTTTCGATTCGTCGTAGTCTTGTAAGTAAACATTATTTGCTTTAGCGTATCGTTTACTCACCATACACGTTCCTCCTCGCGTACCTTTCTCAATAAATAAATGCATATCGACGTCCGTAAGCAATTCTAAAGTTTGTTTCGAATGTTTCAATAAAGCGTCCCAACTCAGACCCGGACTAGTGTAATAATTAGCCGGATCTAAACCGTATTGTTTAGCGCAAGTAGCGCGAAAATTTTCAAATACGTCCGCCAATAAACAAGTATCGGTACGCACGTATAAATCGTGATAATCTCCTAAATTTTTACAATCAAACTTGTTGTAAACGTTTTTAGCGTGCTCGTATTGTTCTTTAGTAATGTGTTGGTTGTTTAAACTACTATAAAAAGATTCTATAGAAGGAAGACGCGTCTCTTCAAATCGTTTAAAACTATCCATGTATTCGTATGGATAAATACCCTTGCTTTTTAACAGATTAAATTTTTCTAAATCAGGTTCGAGTTTTATTGTAATCGGAAAAAAATTGTTTGATTTAACGAGTTTATCCAACGACGCCAGTAAAAATTGAGCGCTGTCGATAAATCGTAGTTGCCCGATTGAAAAAGAAATATATTTTTCAATATTGTTTGGAATGCACGTTAGATTTCCAGTCGTTTGACTCGCGGCCTGCATAATGAGATGAGAGTCGTAGCCTCGCAAATTATGAAATACGACCGGAATAAAAGTTTTACTCGGTTTTAAACTCAGTTTTAAATTACAATAATTATGCGCCGCGCCTCTATATTTTCCGGTAATGTGACAATGATCGCGTACCTTGTCGTTATAGTCTTTAAAAAACTTCTTTTCGCATATCCAACACTCGCTAGCAGAGTTGTAATCTTCCACATCTTCTTTAGTCATGCGTAAATTTTTAGGGTTTTTAAATATTTCGTTGATGTTTTCTTCTTCTTTTTCTAATTCATTTAGAAAATGTTCAGCCGCGTCTTCTCCTCGGTAAACGATAGGTTTGCAAGTTTCACCGTCGCAACGAACTCTAATATACGAATAACCGCAAACGACGTGTTCTTGTAGTCTCGTAGTATTAGTAGAGTTTACATCTACAACATTTTTAATAATACTTTCAAAGTCGGCATATATTACGAACGGAACTCGCATCTTTTTATGAAAATTTAAAAATTTAACCGTATCGTTTTTACCCTTTTGCGGCATCACGATTGTCGTTGGTCTGTCGTTTATTCCCTTACACATTTTTACGTGATTTTCGAGATACGCTTCTGTCGAAAAACGTTGCAAACATCTCAAACAAAAATGCTTACGAGGATTGTGTTTCGTTTGATCGTGAAGTAATTTATTTATATCTTTAATCCAAACGTAGTGAGATCTAATTCCTTCTTTTTCTTCTTTATGAATCAATAATAAATTTATGCGATCTAGTTTCACGGGTTGTTCGCTAAATTTGTAAACAAGTATCGTTTTTGACTCGCAACCAAAAACGTTTATCGCTATATCGTTTTGTTTCTCTACTTTTTTTATTTGGCTTGTTGGTGTTGGTGTTTCGATATTGTTAAAATTTAAACCGTCCTCTATTGGGTACTTACTCATTCTATCAACATGATCGCTCGCTGGAAAACGATGAACGCGTAAAGCCCACCTCAAACAATCGTCGTCTTTGTTTTTTACGTTGATGCACGCTTTTTAATTTTTTATATAGTCGCATAGCTCGATATAACTACCTCCTCTTAAAGGTTGATATTTAGCGATTGCGATATTCATATCTACGATACGATCTATTTCCCATCCACTACCCTTTTGAGTCCATTTTTCTAAAGCTTCTTGAATTTGTGAAAAAACTGTATTTAATATATTTTCGATGCCATCCAAATTCAATAAAACAATTTGTCTATTATTATGAAAATTTGGTTCGGCAAAATCGATAGTGCCTTCTAGTTTTTCTTTACGTAATTTAACGCGTATAAATATCATAAACTTGAACGCGTTAAATTCTCGCAAGTCTAAAGCCAACTTTGCTCTAATCTTTGGTTTTACCGCTTGCCAAAATATATCTAAATCTTTTTCTTTGTTATGATTCAGCGGAACCGTCATTGTTCGTTCGCGTAAATATCTGCCACCGTCTTTTGATGAGTTAAATCTTAACGCTTCTTCTTGGTTGTGAAACCTTTTAATAGCGGCGATGTAGTCTTTTTTTTTAACAACTGCGCTCTTGCTCCCGCGCCGCGTTCTGGCAGCTCAATATTTTCAACCGCTATCCGCTCTCTCAATTCGGCTAAATTTAATTTATATAATGGCTTTTGTTTTTGTCGTTTTAAATATTTTTTAACCGCGTTGTAATAACTGCGTTTATCTACTTTACCCTTGTTATTTTGCACAAGAATTATTCGACCAATGTGTTCTTGAGCAAACTCTTTCAATTCTGGCAATGTGTATTTAGATAAATATTTTGTTGTCATCTTTACTATTCAACTAGATAATAACGAATCGTTATTTCAATTTTTTAGCAACGATAGACCACCAGTAGTAGTATGTTAGATGGGCGTCCTGGATCACTTTTCTCAAGCTCTCAATGTGCTCAAAGATCTTAAGAAAAGTAATTTTCTTATAAAAATTACTTTTCTTACACAATCTTTAAAAAAAAAATACTTTAAAAAAATAATCTACAAAAGTACTTTCATAAAACGTGGTTTTGTAAAAATACATTTTTTGTAAAAAATGTGTTTTTTATTACTAAAAGTATTTTTTATAAATATCATTTTTTCACAAAATGACGCTTGGGAGGAAGTGGTCCGGGACGCCCATCTAACATACTACTATTGTGTCTGTTATTGTCTAGCTGACGTGTATTCCTTCCTTCAGGACTTCCCTCTAGCAATGGCTTCCCTGTCCTCATCTGTAAGATCCACATCATTGACAGACAGGTTGTGATTTTTGTCCTTGTGTTTAATCCTGCATGATAGTATTTATGATTGTAAAGTTTGAGGTTTTTTTGCTTTGCATGGTTTTAAGAGACTTTTTGATGGCTGTGACCATGGTACTTGTGTCCTTGAACAAGACACTTGACTGTTCATTAATTTCTCTTCACCCAGGAGTATAATTGGGTACCTGTGAGAGTAGAGGTTGATATCGTGTTTGTAAAACATTGCAGCCAAGATAACGTGGTTTATTTCTTGAATATGCATGCATGTACATCCCCTGCGTATAGACGAATTTCAAATTGACCCAGTCTGCACACTTCCGCATTAAAACCGAGGCTCTCTGTGTCAAGTCACAACACCGATGCGAGGCAGACAACAGAACGACTCACGCTCCCATCATATAGCGCATGCGTCAAACACTGAGAGGCCTCATTATCAAACCCGGAAGGGCGCAGATCAACGTTAATTTTGTCATCTTGGGATGTATCTATTAGAAGTTGAAAACCTGAACTGGTTTTAATACATATAGTCTTCAAAATATAAAGCAAAGTACTTCCAAACTCAGGGGAAGTAATATAACTTACACCATTTCCGTGAATATGTGTTTGATGTTTACGCTGCATGTTTACATTGTAACAGGAAAGTGTTTCTAATAATAATAATAATAATAATAATGTGGACTTATATTGCGCACGTATCCACCAACTAAGTGGTGCTCAAGGCGCATTATATCATTACCCCTTATGAGCATAAGGCTCATAAATCATTCCTGAAACCATCTCAGCTCCCTGGGGAGTATACAGCTCAATTGCTGCCATTACAGCGCATATAGGGCTAATCAACCAACTCTGCCCTCACAGGTACCCATTTAACCCCTGGGTGGAGAGAAGCAATTATGGTTAAGTGTCTTGCTCAAGGACACAAGTGTCACGGCTGATTCGAACCCACATTCTGCTGCTAACACCAGAACTTGAGTCCGGTAAGCTAGACCGCTCGGCCACGACACTCCATTTCTGCAATATTTAGATGTTTATGTTTGGCATGTTTCAAATTACTAACTGCTTGTTTGACCAACCGTTCACGACTGCTGACCTCTCCATTGCGTATTTAACATTCGTCTAGAATATTTGAAGTTAATTGTGTTTTTGAATTTGTTACAATCTTAGATTTGAATTGTTGAACATTAATTCTGACAGTGAGCAGCCATTTTGTAAGCCAAATTAATTCCACTGATTAAAGATGCATCGTCCGTGTTTGGGCCGATTTGATGGTAAAAAAAATTTGATTTAAATGTTGAATTGCTATTTTTCTGGGGTTAAGGAAGTTATAAGCTTTCATTTGAGACATTGAACGTAAAAATCCATCAATAATTGGTACCAGTAAAATAAAAACTCAAATTAATAAAATGTTGGCCCACTGTTTTAATCCTCAGGTTCTACGAGGGCATGTTCAGTCTTCCGATTGGCCAGCGCGACTGTCAGTCAGAATCAAGCACATTTTAAAATATCGTTTTTACACAGTTTCCGACATCAGAATTTCATAATTTTGTTTTGTTCGTTTAATAACAATATTATCTTTTCAAAATTTGTTCACTTTTTCAAATTCTATTTTTGGGGTCTCTTGAGCCAAACTCGGGTGTTATATCTTTATGATTTGTAATTCTCAAGTTATTAGTGAAGCATGATATTTTAGTGCATCTTGGTAATCTGGAATGTATTGTAAATGGCTAAGAAAATTACTTTTAATTCAATTTAGTTATTAAATGGTTACAAAAAGAAAAAAATTGTAACCTAGATAAAAAATTTGATAAAAACTTGTTTGAAATAGACAAAAGAGAAATTGCAAATGTGGACAATGATCCCACTCGTATGTAATTATTTTTTGTGGTGATCTGTTCGTAATTAGGTGTTCGGGTATGTACCCGAAACACCTATTGTTTTTGTTCGTTTTTTTTAGGTGTTCGAGCTACAGCGCGAGCACCTATTGTTTTTGTTCGGTTTTAGGTGTTCGAGCTACAGCGCGAGCACCTATTGTTTTGTTCGTTTTTTTCGTTTTTTTTCTTCTTCTTTTCCGGATCGATTGTCTACAAAAAAACATATACTTGCAAACTTCATATGAACTTGAAACTTGGCACATACTTAGAACATAACACGTAGATGAAACATAATTTGTGATGTCATTATTAGGTCATCAGATATCGAATTTCGATCAATCATTCTTTATTAGTTAAAACGTTTTGATTACGTTGCAAATGAAAGATCTACACGGCTTTTCAACGCTAAAAAAGTGCGCCCTCTGTTGGTGAATGTAAATCAGCTCTGGTCGTGCTCATTATGTATGCATGTAAAAATCATATCTCAACAACCACAACAGGTAAATTGACAGTTTTTGCACCATTGTACAGATTGTTAATTGTCAAAAATATTTACCCAAAGGTGACTAATTTGACCTTACTTCCTGTCCAAACCGGAAGTCAAAATTTAATGTTTAAAAAAAATCATATCTCAACAATCACAACAGGTAAATTGACAGTTTTTGCACCATTGTACAGATTGTTAATTGTCAAAAAATATTTACACAAAGGTGACCCCAATTTGACCTTACTTCCTGTCCAAACCGGAAGTCAAAGTTTAATGTTTAAAAAAATCATATCTCCACAACCACAAGAGGTAAATTGATATTTTTTGTATCATTGTATATATTGTTAATTGTCAAAAAATATTTACATAGGTGATCCCAATTTGACCTTGCTTCCTGTCCAAACCGGAAGTCAAAGTTTAAATATTTAAAAAATCAAATCTCAACAACTACAAGAGGTAAATTCACAATTTTTGTACCATTGCACAGATCGTTAATTGTCAAAAATATTTACAAAAGGTGACCCTAATATGACCTTACTTCCTGTCCAAACCGAAGTCAAATTTTAATATTAAAAAATAATGATGCAAAGTTTCTTAAAAACATTCTGACGTCGTCATCACTGCCCTGACAAAACTCGAACACCTATGTGTTTGTATTATCACAAACACTGCCGTCTAGTTTTAATTTTTTTTTTTAGGTGTTCGGGTATGTGCCGAAACACCTATTGTTTTGTTCGGTTTTTTTTTTTTTTTTTTACTTCTTCTTCTTCTTCTTCTCCCCAATAACTGTCCGGTAACAAACACATACTTGCAAACTTCACATGAACTTGAAACTTGGCATGTACTTAGAACTTAACAAGTAGACGAAACACGAGTTGTGAGTGACCCCAATTTGACCTTACTTCCTGTCCAAACCGGAAGTCAAAGTTTAATATTTTAAAAAATCATATCTCAACAACCACAGGAGGTAAATTGACATTTGTTGCACCATTGTATAGATTGTTAATTGTTGAAAAATATTTACAAAAAGGTGACCCCAATTTGACCTTACTTCCTGTCCAAACCGGAAGTCAAAGTTTAATATTTAAAACATCATATCTCAACAATCACAAGAGGTAAATTCACAATCTTTTGCACTATTGTACAGATCGTTATTTGTCAAAACAATTTTACAAAAGATGACCCCAATTTGACCTTACTTCCTGTCCACACCGAAGTCAAAGTTTAATATTTAAAATCATATCTCAACAACCACAAGAGGTAAATTGACATTTTTGTACCATTGTACAGATTGTTAATTGTCAAAAGTATTTACACAAAGGTGACCCTAATTCTGACCTTACTTCCTGTCCAAACCTCAAGTCAAAGATTAATATTAAAATAATTTCTAAATTCAGTATTGTATTGAATTCACAAAAACTTCCCGCGACGTTAACATTTGACTACTCCAACACTTCGAAATGATGAAGTAAACATTTTAACTTCAACTGAACACCTTGTTTTTGTTGTGACAAAAACTTATATCTAGTTTTTACTTCTTCTTCTTCTCCCCCGTGACTGTCCGCAAAAAAACACATACTTGCAAACTTCACACGAACTTGAAACTTGGCATGTACTTAGAACTTAACAAGTAGATGAAACTCGAGTTGTGAGGACCCTGATTTGACCTTACTTCCTGTCCAAATCGGAAGTCAAAGTTTAATATTAAAAATCATATCTCAACAACCACAACAGGTAAATGGAAATTTGTTGCACTATTGTATAGATTGTTAATTGTCGAAAAATATTTACAAAAACATGACCCCAATTTGACCTTACTTCCTGTCCAAACCGGAAGTCAAAGTTTAACATTTAAAAAAATCATATCTCAACAACCACAAGAGATAAATTCACAATTCTTTCACCATTGTACAGATCGTTAATTGTCAAAAATATTTTCAAAAGGTGACTTAATTTGACCTTTACTTCCTGTTCAAACCGGAAGTCAAAGTTTAATATTTAACAAAATCATATCTCAACCACAAGAGATAAATTCACAATTCTTTTCACTATTGTACAGATAGTTAATTGTCTAAAAATATTTTCAAAAAGGTGACCCCAATTTGACCTTTACTTCCTGTCCAAACCGGAAGTCAAAGTTAAATATTAAAAAAAATCATATCTCAACAACCACAAGAGAGAAATTCACAATTCTTTCACTATTGTACAGATCGTTAATTGTCAAATAATATTTAGAAAAAGGTGACCCCAATTTGACCTTACTTCCTGTCCAAACCGGAAGTCAAAGTTTAATATTAAAAAAAATCATATCTCAACAACCACAAGAGGTAAATTCACAATTTTTAAACCATTGTACAGGTCGTTAATTGTCAAAAAATATTTACAAATAGGTGACCCCAATTTGACCTTACTTCCTGTCCAAACCGGAAGTCAAAGTTTAATATTTAAAAAATCATATCTCAACAACCACAAGAAGTAAATTAAAAAAGTTTGTACCATTGTACAGATCGTTAATTGTCAAAAAATATTTATACCCTGTTTGACCTTACTTCCTGTCCAAACCGGAAGTGAAAGTTTAATATTAAAAAATCATGTCTCAACAACCACAGGAGGTAAATTGACATTTTTGTACCATTGTACAGATTGTTAATTGTCAAAAGTATTTACAAAGGTGACCCCAATTTGACCTTACTTCCTGTCCAAACCGGAAGTCAAAGTTTAATATTAAAATAATTTCTAAATTCAGTATTGTATTGTATTCAAATAAACTTCTCATGAGAACTTCAACAGACGTTAACATTTGACTTCTCCAACACTTCGAATTGATGACGTAACCATTTTAACTTCAACTGAACACCTTGTTTTGTTGTGACAAAACTTATATCTAGTTTACAAATTGTCTTTCCTATCGTCAGGGTCGTAACCCGGCCTACTTCCGCATGGACACCAAGAAACCTAAGGGGTCTTACTAGACCCGAACCACACCCATTTCATCCTAGCAGACAACGGCACAGAGGGCAGTTTGGGGTGGAGATCAAACTACGAGGCAAGATGGAAAAGGAAATCTCGGAGCAGAAAGTGTCTGGAGTTGCAGTGAGTGCCTTGTCCTATTTTTTTGTCCATTTATTGATGGTGAATTTCCTAAATTATCTGTTTCACAAAAATTATTTTTCAGACCTGACCAAAACACTATTTTATTAGGGGAGTTGGATAGATAGAAACATGGAAAGCCAAATAGAATTATGAAGATGAGAGACTAAAAGTATTTCTTGAAAAATGTTTTTCGGCAAAAAGCTAGGGTTATACTTAAAATGAAGGTCATCAGCTCTCGGCACTAGTAGAAATACATGCAACTTTTGCGAATCCATTGCTGTAAAACTCAGCTTTTTTACATTTGCTTGGCATCGGCAGGAACTATGAGTGTTTTTTGGGGCTATTTTACCGATTTTAATATTTGTGGGGTGCCATGGTCGAGCGGTTTAGTGCATCGGATTTGTGTTCTGATGTCAGAGTGCGTGGGTTCGAAGCCTTGCCGCGACCATGGTGCTTGTGTCCTTGAGCAAGACACTTTACCATAATTGCTGTGAGGGCTGAATTGAACCCAGCCACTGGGGATGTACAAGCCAGTGCATGCTTTGTGTCGGTCCCAAGCCCGGATAAATGGGAGGGTTGCGTCAGAAAGGGCATCCGGCGTAAAACCTATGCCAAATCAAATATGCGGATCATGATCCGCTGTGGCGACCCCTAACGGGAGCAGCCGAAAGAGGACAACAACCGATTTTATTATTTGTTGTGGTTTTTACTGAGATATTGATTAGAAAAGAAAACAAATACTTTGTAGTGAGATATTTCACAACATAGTTGTCGGAAACTCGGTTTAACAGTAATTATCTTCCCAAAATTAATTGTTCTGATGAAAGAAAAATTCGGAAAATTGCCGGTAAAATAGCTGAAAAACAGGGACAGTAATATGTTGAGTTTCAACTTTATACTTTCTCCATGTACAGATGTATCGGTGCCTGTGGTGTGTTGTGGTAGAGGGAGGTCCTAACACCATTGCCACTGTGTATGAAGCTGTGATGAATGGTACCCCAGCTGTCATTGTGGCTGGATCGGGAAGAGCTGCTGATATTCTGGCATTCGCTTTCCAGAGGACATCAGTGGCGGGCAGCAATAAAGAGTAAGCAAGATTTTAGAAATGCAAGACCATTAATTGTATGCCGTTATGGATTGTGTTGATTTTAAAATACGTATTTATTTGAATGATATTATACATTTTTTACAGTTTTCATTTATATGAGTTTTCATACATAATGATGGTTTAAAAATCAGAATGATTGTAAGATGTACAATATACAAGTTTATACTGAGGACATATTCGGACAATTAACTGTTAACCCTTCTTTGACTGCAAGGGTCAAAATCACTCAAAATGTTGATATACTTGCCAAGGTATATCTAGTGCACTTAAAAGTCGAATACTTTCAAACCAAAACCCTAACCCTCCATGGTATTTTGGCTAGAAACCCTGCCAGACGCATCAGATTGCATCGTTTGTCAAAGTGACTTGGCTGCAGAGTGCAGCAAGATCCATCTGGTCACAAATCTCAAGGCCGAACTGCCTCAGAGTCTGTGGTCACCCAACGCAGCAGGATACAACTCTGGCATTGTTCAATGGGACCAGCTCTCAATAGCCTCATCAGACTTAGCTGCTTATGCACTGGTGTTGACAGCTGAATGCATCAAAGTGCATCAGACTTTTCCACCTGATGCACTGTGCTGCGTCTGGCAGGGTTAGGGTATGTCAAAATGAGTCGACCGTTTTTTTTTTTTACTTGTAACAGTATTGTCTTGTATTGTTGAGGGTGGTCAAAATGACAGTTAAACCAGTCAAAAATGCCCTTGCGTGCACATTTGGGTCAACAGTCAAAAACAGGCAGTTGACTGATTTTGACCACTATAGCTGCTTGGAACTACTTGGAACTTGGAAGTTCAGCTATCGTAGGAGGGTTAATAATAAACATAGAATTTTGCATATTCTTACTCAAATTATACATTATAAAGTGCTTGTATGTATTGCAGTTAATAGCATTTTTATGTAAAGCCATTATACACATGGCAAAACTGCTTCTAAATGTATACTTGCTTTCTTTGAATCAGATTAAATAATTAACCTGTGAATGTTGCAGTTTGTTAACAAGAAAATAGTTTTCAAAAATGCATTCAGATCGTTTGTGTTAAGAGGACACTTTCTTAACACTGGAAATTGTTGAACCTTTCTGAAAAATGACAGCGCCTCGAACAAAATAAATTCTAGGGAAGATTACCCCTCCTACTATAGCTGAACTTTAGTGGCTAGTAGCTATATAGGTCAAAATCAGTCAGCTGCCTGTTTTTGACTGTTGACTCAAATGTGCACACAGGGGCATTTTTGACTGGTTTTGACTGTCATTTTGACCACCCCGAACAATACCAGACAATGCTTTTACTCGTCAAAAACGGTTGACTCATTTTGCTCTGTAAATGTACTTTACTACACGTAAGGTTTGACAGTGTTTGACTTATATGTGCATTAGATATACCTTGGCAAGTATATCAACATTTTGACCCTTGCAGTCACAGAAGGTTTGATAGATATATCATCATTACAATATGGCCATTTGGTTATATTTGAATGACCAATCCTATGCCTTACCTTTAATACTCAGGCCTGTGTTTTCTCAGGATTTTTCCCGATTTCAGGATTTTTTTTACAAATCTCCCTTTGCCTCAAAATGTTCTTGAAAGAAGAGAAGTAGCCACTAAGGAAAGACAGAAGTAGCATTTATTTTGTCTAAATCTCTAGTTTCTTTTTTGTGTGTGGGGATGTGGAGAGTCTGTAAATCCTCCAAAATTAAACATCCAGGATGTTCAGGGGGCTTTGTCCTCTAAACCAAACGGAAACCCAGTCCCACTACCCATTTTGCAGGATTTTGTTTTACTTTTGTCAAATCAAACCCCTGAATACTTGTGTGTCTAACTCTGTACAGACTTGTGATAAGTGATGCGTTATCTGTTCGTCTGGCCGACATGCTCTCCAAGGAGTTTGGCAACGACAGTCTGGACATTCATCTGACTCGCATCAAGGAAATGTTGAAGAGGAGAAAATTGATCACCGTCTATGAGCTCGGAACGGGATCGGAAAAATCTGACATTGACAGTGCTATCCTTCATGCCCTCTTGAAAGGTGAAACACTTGACAAACCAAGAAATTAAAATAGGAGACTTCATTTATTTATTTTGTTATTTAACAGTAAGAAATGCTGACATTTTCTTTAAGATATATCACCTGTATTTTTTAGGGCAATTTTTCAACAAGAAAACTCAGAATATATGGCTATTTTATTTGTGGAACGGAAGACAACTTCTTTATAAAGACAAATTTCTAAAATCACAGAAAGCTTGGTTTTACAGTAATTATGTCCCAAAATGAATTTATTGTGGGTTCTGTTATATATTCATTTTGGCATATAATCATTGTTAAACCAAGCTTGCAACAATTATTTTTGAAATATGTCACTTCCTTTCACAAAGGATATTTATAATTAATGTTCCAATAAAAATGAAATTTTCCACATCACGTCAAACGTGGGCATTAAACCAGTTGACCACACGGAATAGTGTGTAGCAACTAGGCACACGTTTCTATAGTATGACAGCGCAGGAGCAGATCTAGTATTGAACTGGGAGGCCGAGTTGTTAAAGATTTTATCTATTTACCTCAAATTTGTTCCCATATTTGTTCAGTACTGGGGTGGTGGTGGTAGGCATGTTTTCTTTAAAAAAAATTAATCTGATTATCTTCGAAATTCACTCTCACTAAATAAAGAGGATTCAGTGGGGAGGAGGGTAAATTCGCCCCCAATCCCCCCATCTTGGATCTGCAGCTCAGCCAACTACTAACATCATTGTCCATTTCTTGTTTAACTAGCGAACAAGGGTCACGTGCAGGACCAGCTTCAGCTTGCCTTGATCTGGAACAGAGTTGACGTCGCTAAGAGAGAAATCTTCACAGAAGACAAAGATTGGAAGGTAAGTTATCAAACAAATAAGTAATCTTGTTACTGGACTTGGAACTAAAATCTTTTCAACCCGGCAAGTTGATTTTCCTCATATACAGAGTGTTTCCTCCACCCCTCCATTATTTTTGTTCTTCTGCAGACAATAATTGCCACTGTACACTTACCCATAATAATAATGTGGACTGGTGCTCAAGGCACATTACATTATTACCCCTGCTCATCAGGCTCATAAATCATTCCTGAAACCATCTCAGCTCCCTGGGGAGTATACAGCTCAATTGCTGCCATTTCAGCGCATATGGGCTAATCAAACACAACAACCATCTCTGCCCTCACAGGTACCCATTTACCCCTGGGTGGAGAGAAGCAATTATGGTAAAGTGTCTTGCTCAAGGACACAAGCACCACGGTCGCGGCTGGGATTCAAACCCACATTTTGACGACTCGGCCATCAGAACACAAATCCGATGCACTAAACCGCTCGACCATGGCACTCCAATATGTGCATTCGGAACTGGCAATTCTCATCTGGTGAAAAAAATTATTGCAATCCCCCCCCCCCCCAAATTTTTTTAAAATAAAAAACAAAACAATTTTCATTCACAGAAAGGTCAGCTTGATGCTGCACTGCACTACGCCTTGGCCAATAACCAAGTAGATTTCGTCAAGCTGTTCATGGAGAATGGAGTCAGCCTCAAGGATTATCTGACAGTCCGGGAGCTTACTCTTCTCTACAATGAGGTAACACTCATTCGGTTTATGCAAATAACCACAAGATGGCACTGTTGTTATGACCTTGTATTTCAATTTATAAAAGAAAATTGGGGAGAGGCATTGTTTTTTTTTTGGTTTTTCAATTTTAAACAAATAAACTGAAACCATTTATTTTCCACAGCAAAATATTTGACCCCATTTTTGTCCTAAAAATCGTGGGGCAAAGGGTGAGATGTCCCCTTTTTTTGTCATGTGTGTTATTTTACAAAACTTTTTTTTTTTTCGAAACCCTGGATCTGCCGTTGACCATTAATGTACATTTTGTGTCGGAGATTGAATTTCATTCATTTTTATTTATTTTTATGATGTGTTAGAATCTCTAACTCCAAGGGTACAGTCCAAGCTCTCACAGCCACATACATGTTCAAGAATAAAAGAGATTTATTTTTCAAACCATTTATCTACTTTACTGTATGTTTATCTTTCTCTTAGATAAAACCCAGCACCCTACTTCATGAGCTTTTGAAGAAAGTTAGAGGAAGTGTAAGAAAGTCAGTGTTATGTTCTCACCCATATACCCTAGTTATATCTAGATGGTAGAACAACAAGCTACACTAATAGCTTTTTCACAGGTGCTGCTTCTCTTTGGAATTCCTTGCCTGGTGCATGTTTCCCTCCATCCTACGATCTATCCTGTTTCAAGAGGAATCTCAATTCCCACCTTCAGCTCCTCTGAGTCTATTTACTTTTTTTAATTTTTCTTCTATAGTAGCCCTGTACCATGAGTGGTTTTAGCCTTCCTCAGGGCGAATGTGCATAATTTTTATTTTTTTTAAATAGGGGAATATATATTGGAGTGCCATGGTCGAGCGGTTTAGTGCATCGGATTTGTGTTCTGATGGCTGAGTCGTCAGAATGTGGGTTCGAATCCCACCCGCGACCATGGTGCTTGTGTCCTTGAGCAAGACACTTTACCATAATTGCTTCTCTCCACCCAGGGGTAAATGGGTACCTGTGAGGGCAGAGTTGGTTGTTGTGTTTGATTAGCCCTTTACGCGCTGTAATGGCAGCAATTGAGCTGTATACTCCCCAGGGAGCTGAGATGGTTTCAGGAATGATTTATGAGCCCGATGAGCAGGGGTAATAATGTAATGCGCCTTGGGCACCAATTTGGTGGATACGTGCGCTATATAAGTCCACATTATTATTATTATTATTATTGTGATTGACGAGTTCAAATTGTCAGTGAAATGGAACTCTATACAAAAATTGATAGCAGATACATCCATATATCCCTAATACCAAGGAATAGCACAAAGATTTGTGAGATAGGAGGTGGATTTAATTTTATTTTTTATTAAGGCAGCGATTTAAACAAAAAATCCCTAAATCTGAAAAGTCTTTAGTGGGCGAGTCCTTAGTTTTATGATATATTTCCTGAAAACATATTTCTTGAAATTAACATACATTTCGTTGAAATGAACATACAAGTCTAAATTCCCTTTTAAGAGATGTTAAACTCATCTTTATTTGTTTTTCATATTGCATTTTTTCCTTAAATCTACTTAGAAGTAAATTTTCATGAATTGGAGATCCTCAATATGATTTGAACATGTGCTTTTCTGAAGAAAAGAAACAACATGCTTTGAATGTTCGTTGGCAAAACAATGATACGCCCATAATATCTTTACGCACTGTATACAGTCCTCGCGGAAGTTCACACTGATCGATGTTGGCAAAGTGATTGAAGAGCTTACCCTGGACACATATGAACCTCTGTTCATTCGTCGTAACCAGTGGAAGTATTCACTAGCGGAAGCAGAGATACTTGGTAAAGATATCGTAACCGGAGAGGAGGCTTATGAAACGGGAGCAGCCAAGTCTTTGGAGGTGACCAAGAGCCATGGCCACAAACATCCTAGTACCACACAAAAAGGTGAGAAGCTTAATATTTAACTCCTTAACCCTCCTACGATAGCTGCACTTTAGTGGCAAGTAGCTATAGAGGTCAAAATCAGTCAACTGCACTGTAAACATAAATTAGTCATTTTGACTAATAAAAATTAGTCCTGCCCTACGTCTGAAATGACTAATAAAAATTAGTCAGACAAGCCAGATGACTAACATTAATTAGTCAAATACAAGACAAATATTAGTCAAATGTGACTTATTTTAAGTAGTCATCTGACTAAATCCAAAAACGTCTGAAATGACTAAACGTTAGTCATCTGACTTTTGCAATTTGTCATTCAAAATGATGACTAATCACATTAGTCACACGACTAAGGCTTCATTTCATGTAAAAACAAAAGAAATGAAGCAAATTAAATCATATAATCTTGTCAAAAATATTTATTTCAATGTAATCGGGTTTTACCTTCACTTAACTGTGTAACAAAATGTGTATACTCTTAAAGAAAGTTTGAATACATTGCATCATCACAAAGACTTTGTATTACGGGTTATACCTCGTTGAGGTATCATGCAGCTTTAAAAGTGTATTTTTTTCTTAGATATGTGATGTGTCATACATCACATATCTATAAAAAAAATAATAATAAAATAAAAACACTTTTAAAGCTGCATGATACCTCAACGAGGTATAACCCGTAATACAAAGTCTTGTTCTTGGGTTTGAATAAAAGTACATTAATAAAACATAATAACTATAAAGTAAAAAGTAAATTAAATATATCCACAAGTTCAGCTTCAGTGAATCTCTTCAAATTGCAATAAGTTGGCAAAACAGCAAAACAAATGTAGACACGAGGAATATATGCCACATCTGTTTATTACCCCCCCCCCCCAGTAGTTGGGTTGCAACAGCAAAGGCGGAGATAATAAGCGCACCCCCCCCCCCCACACACACACACACACAATAGTAGTACATACATTTTTGCACTCCAGGTTTCCAGGTTTCTTAGTGGCAAGTAAATTTAGTAACTTACAATTTTATGCAGTAAATATAAAAACCAAGTTCAAATATAATGCAACTATAACAGGGCTGTGCCAGGTGTCCTGGTACCCGGATACCGACCAAAACTGTCATTACCTGATTCCATTTTTTCGGTTCCGGGTACCTGTAAACGACTTTTTAAAATTGGGACTTACCATTTCAGTGGTGTGAACAGAAATCTTTTACTATTGAACAATGTAATTTTACACTTTAAGGAGCAATTTTATTCAAGAGATTAACACTCTGATAACGCCTTTGTAGTATTTTACGGACATTTTCCATACACTTTTTGTCCAACTGTTTGTGATACATTAAAAACACTTTCGTAGAGAATGTCCTATTACATTGTATACGACAACCCCATAGAGTGGGTTTTATACAGAAAAGTTAAAGCAAGTTAATCACTACCTTCACCCAAGGTTTGTTTATGCCACAGAGAATGCAGCGTGAGAGGTGTGGGTTTTGTATACGAGTGTGTAGTGTAAGGTTTACAGAGTCATCGTCGTTAACATTTAATTTAAAGAACATAAAATAGTTATAGCCTAATTAGAACGTTGCTAGACTATTACACCATGTATACAGAAACAATTTGATTATTCATGAAACGATCGACTACCGTATGAATTAAGCGTGCCATTGCTGCATGCTACGCGCGATATGCATGTGCCACTTAAAACGACACCAATTGTAATCCAGACTACCAGATTATAATCTGTGCTTGTTAATAGCAAGATGAAATTGATCTTTTTGAGACGTTATCTACTGACACAAATTTGGAGAATACATGTTGCGATGAATACATAGGAAGAAAACAGTGAATCCATGCCCGCGTGTTATTTTGTTCGTGGTACATTAAGACAGTAAACTACCCGTAATTTATATTCAATAACACCCTAACAAATTAAACACCCTACTAATTATTTATCAATCCTATTTTCCCTTTGAGAAAGAACCTGCTGTAGGTTCGAAACGAATAACGACCAGTTTGCATTTATACTACAGGTCCTTTAGGTTGGTAAGCAGTTTGCAACAGCTAATTCTCTATTTATCCAAAATTTGTTTAATATTTAGATGTAATTTGAGATGCCATTTGAGATGTATAGTTCCTATTTAAAAATAAACCATACTAAGAATGTGTTTGCAGATATCTCAAAATATCAGGATTTATAGTTTCTTGTCATACACCAGTGTACATTTGGTGGAATATTCTATTAAAAACCAGACATCCTCAAAGTTACCCCAGACATCATTAATCATCCCTTCAGTTGCAGTTTGAAAGCTAAGTATGCTTTTTTTGAAAGTCATCTGAGCGCAACGGCTCATTTCAATACATTTCATATGACTAAATACTTTTTCTTTCACGCCAAAATAATTCAATGTGTAGGTCAAGGTTGTTTGTGTTAGTGCCTTCCAAACATCAGTGTAGGCTATACATCACGTGTACATGTACAATGTACATATAGCTTCAGACTTCAATTTCGATCCAAAACTTGAAAAAGATCGACGGATGAAAGCGCACCAAAATTTGCTGCCCATTACAACGCGCTGGGAAGACATAAACAAAAGTATTACTCAATAATATGACTCCCAAAGTTGATCTCAAAGTGCTTATCGGTATATATATATACCTGTCATCCCTGATGACTTATTTAAATGGCACTAAACTTCCATTTGGAAATACACGTGCGCCATGCATTTTTCATAGAATTACTCCGTCTGCATGTCTCTCGTATGATGCAACATCTTATGGGGTCGTTGCTTACCTGGATGATTTTCTCATCAAAATTGAAAATACACGGGAGGCTTGTAAAATGGCATTTTAATTACTTGTTTTACTTTATGGTTAGTATTTCATATAAATTGCTCAAAGATGGACAGCCCTTCCCAAACAATCACTTGTCTTGGTATCTTAATTCATACCAATGCTCGAACTCATAAAATACCTCAGGAAAACTAGATTGTTCATTGAACTACTTCAGGGTGTTCGCAGCCATTTACTCTGCATATTATATTAAAAAATCCCAGACATATTCAAAGTTATTCATCCGTCCAGTTGCAGTTTGAAAGCTATCGCTATGCTTTTGCAAATCATGAGCGCAACCCTCATTTGTGACTCATTTCAATACGTTTCATATGACTAAAAATACAACAAAGGATCTGCACTTTTTCTTTCACGCTCTACATGTTGTTGCTTTTTGTACACCAAAGGAGGCATGTTTTCAACAAGAATGAAAACGGGTATCCGGGTATCCGAACTTTCCTGATTTTGGGTATCCGGTTCCCAAAATATCCGAAAACGCACACCGCTAAACTATAATGTAGCACAAGTTATTGTAAAAATAAAAGTATAACTGGTTTGCATTTAAACTTATAAACCGAGTGATAAAATGACAAATGCAATCGAATGAGTCAGAGTGTAACAAACCTCATACATGTACCATTACTCAAATTACATTACAAATTGAAATAAGGTTTGGCCCTTCCAGACATTGCTTATTACCTTATAAAATTAGGGTGATATTGCAAAGGAACATTATTTTGGCAAGTGATTTTCCGTTTTAATGAAAAAGGCAAGAATAAATCTCACGAATAGCACCATAACTGATTCCAAATGTGTTGTAAATTGAAAACCAGGGAGTCTTAATTCTTTTCACACATTCAGTGAATTCAAAAGACACCAAGACAACCCTCTAGATCTGGCTAAAACCATGTTGTTGGTCACATTACTTGTCAAGTAATGTGACCACTGCACGTTCGATCTTCACATTATCCTGTACATTCAGGATAATTTTCTAGAAGAAGGTTAGCGTCTTCTTAAAACTTACTGGACATGCCAAGTTGAAAATATAAAAACAGGCCAGGTATCTGAGAGGTCCGAATCGTCTCATTTAATGTATGGTGCGCCATCTTCCTGTATATCAATGAGAACATAAAACCAAAAAATACTTTACAATTAGATTGTGCGATGTCTTTTAGGCAAATGATGTCTTTTAGGCAAATGATATTCAACAGATGTTTTGTGAGCGCAACAGCTCCAGTTCCAATGTAGCAGAAAAGGAGGTCACAACCAAAAACCAGTGGTTGAACTGCCACTATGCTTTTGAACAGCTCTCAACATGAATCAGCAGACAGCTGCTCATTGAGGTGTAAAAGCATGAAAGAGTAAATCTTGCTGGAATGCCCATGAACTACAGGGCTGGTGTTACCACTGCTGTAAAAAGCTCAAATTGGGTATAAGCATTCTCAGAGTATACTGACTGGAATGTCGAATATAAAAATTCTCAAAACCACTTCACTCCAAAGGATGCAGTTTCACAGCGTTGCATATAAGGTACCCGAAAACTCCTTAGATTGTTTATGAACTACAGAAGCCTCAATTTATTTTTAAATGTTTAATTTATTCAATACAATATTTTCAAGCTACACTGTAGTTCTTTGCATATCAAATACAACACACATTATGTACTCACACTCTCCTTAGCAAGTAGCAACATACTGCCTGCCTTTTCTCTTAACAAAGCCGGAATACCAAGTATGACTGCGACAGAAGTTGCCTCTGAAACAATGTTTATAAAAGACCACATTTAGTACAAAATATAATCAATCATTTGACAAAAGCTTCTTATTTAAAGCCCCTCTACAATATTATTTTGGCAACTCTGATTGACTAACCATGCTTAAGTTTCACCCAAGTGCAAATGTGCTCACATTATGGATAAAAACCTAGAAAAACTGAAATGGTGATTGTCTGTAATGTTGAGGTGAATCACGCAAGACAGCAATTTCGCAGATTCTGTTTTTCTGCCTGAATCATATTTTCATAATTTCTCTTAAATGTCTGCACTTCAGGCAGAATAACTTTAATATCACATAATCTTCGCATCAATTAAGACTTGCTTACATTTATTTTATTCTGGAATAGTGGAACTAATAATGTTGTATAGGGGCTTTAACTAGGTTTATCATCCTAAAACCAACTGACTTTTTCTAGCAATTTCATCCCGTTGCAGAGGGATGTTATCCAGAGCCTTCTGGTGCAAGTCTTCCAATTTCTTGGCCGACCCAAACAGCTTCAGGATGGCACTTTCATACTTCTTCATCAGGCCTTCGTCCAGAAGTTCTTCTACTCCAGCTTTTGTTCCCTGCAGTCTCTTGAACTCGGATAACATCTGTTAATATCAAATCAAGAAAGAAAAAAACATAAAATAAAATTACAAATCGAAATATGAAACCCACATTTGCTCTTTAGTTACAGGCCTCTTTACATGTAATGTCCACTTTATATTTAATCATTTTATTATTATTTCTGTATTTATTTGCTTTAGCACTGATTGACTGAATACATTTGTTTTTAAATGGAAGCGATATAAAGCTCATAAAAGTAGTAGGCCTAGTAGTCTGCATTTCTTTATTTAATGAAAAAACAGTAACAATTACATTGACTTCCGGTTTGGACAGGAAGTAAGGTCAAATTGGGGTCACTCACAACTCCTGTTTCATCTACTTGTTAAGTTCTAAGTACATGCCAAGTTTCAAGTTCATGTGAAGTTTGCAAGTATGTGTTTTTTGTAGACAATCTATTTTTGTGTAAAGACCACTAAAGCTGTATAGCGCCCTCTATAGTTAGCATTTCTAACGCACGAATGTGGGTCATTATGTATGTTGGCTTGACGTCATCATGACGTCACTGTTGCGGTTTCCTGATTATCATGACGTCACTAAGTTTCATCTACAAGTTAAGGTCTAACTATGTGTGAAGTTTGAAGGTTTTTTAAACTTGGGAAGTATGTTTTTATTTGCGGACAAGATGGGGGAGAAGAAGAAGAAGAAGAAGAAGAAGAAGAAGTAAAAAAATAAAAAAATAAAAATAAAAAACCGAACAAAAACAAGAGGTGTTTCGGGCATATACCCGAACACCTAAAAAAAAAAAAAAAAAACGAACAAAAACAATAGGTGTTTCGGGTACATACCCGAACACCTAATAAAAAACAAAAGCAAGATTATAATGTGGGTCATTCCCAACCCCTACAAACAGTGACAAAAACAGTGACAAAAACACAATGGTGCGGTCTGATGTCATTGCGCAGGCATCTTCGGACGGAGAAAATCGGTTATTTTTACGAAGAAAAAACTATTTTTTCCTTGAAAAATAAGTATGCATGAAAGTGCAAATAATTTTGAGCCGTGTTTCCAGATACACTCTGGCAATAAATACCGCATTTGAAGGTATTTTGTAACTTGTTGTCTTGAGTTGTCGTGGAGTTGTATTGAGTTGTCGTGAAACCGTCGAGTTGACGCTAAATAGTGTGACCGAAAATAAGGCCTCAACTAATAAAACATTCACTTAATACAACGAAAACTGGACTTACCTTGCAGTTGATGACATTCCTGAGTTCGTTGACATTATTTTGATGTTTGATGGCTTTGATGAATGCAAGATTGCAGTAGATTATGACAGCGTTCTAGCAAACAATATTGCTGTGCACACAATAAGCAATCGAACAATGCATTGACACGTCGATACAATGGCGGCCAATAATGCAAACGTTGCGCGGTTCAATTTCAATGGTACCCGTTCAATGCATGGACAATACGCGAACCGCAAACTACCAGTTGCGTTCAACCAATAGGAACTTAAGCGGTTGCATAACCGTACCAATTTCGTTTTCTTAGTCGTATGACGAGACACATTAGTCATTGACGAAGTAATAATGTTCCCATCCAGGCAAATTATTTGTGATTTTGTCACCAATTTGAAAGAAATAACATTCAATTATCACTGAATGAATCAAATGCTACACAAAATGTATCACCACAAATTTTCATGACCATTTTCATATGAATTTAATACTACAAAAATGTTTAAAAATATGTGTTTATGAAAAAGATCATAAGTCCGAATGACTTGAAATAAACCCCAGCGAAAATTCATTCTGAAAGCAATTATAAACTTGAAATAATCAAGTTTTGCTCATAACGAATGACTTATTTTTATTAGTCACAAACATCAGCAATGACTAACCTAAATTGGTCATTTGTGACTAAACATTAGTCCTACGTTGATTTAATTAGTCATTGAGACTTGACTAATCTAAATTAGTCGTTTTGACTAATTTATGAGCACCAATGACTAACTTATGTTTACAGTGTGCCCGTTTTGACTGTTGACTCAAATGTACACGCAGGGGCTTTTTTGACTGGTTTTTACTGTTATTTTGACCACCCTCAACAATACCAGACAATGCTTTTACCAGTCAAAAACGGCCGATTTTAATCTGTAAATGTACTTACTACACATTGGCAAGTATATCAACATTTTAACTGATTTTGACCCTTGTAGTCACAGAAGGGTTAATGGCCAGCACATACTTCAGGTAGCCATTACTCAAATGCCAAACCTATCGTTCATAAACGATGACCAATCAGAACTAAATTTCTTACATATCACATGACAAACAAAGGATAATGCTCAAGTTCACGCATTTGGTTGTACATGTACGTTCGTCGACACACATCTTGCGCCCAAAAAAAACGCAACTTGTATTTGCTGATAATTTCATTGATGAAGACAAGCAGGCATGTTTTTCTTGCAAAATGTTGCGAAAATCTATATATTTTGACTGTCATCGCCTCTGTCAGGGGTAAGCCATTTCTCATACCAGATATTCCTTTGTCCATCAGATGTGGGGTACGACTTCTCCGATCGTTTTGCAAACCCCGTGCGGGAGTTGTTTCTCCTGTTTGTGATGCAGAATCGTTCGGAGATGGCGCGCATGTTCTGGGAGGAGGGCAACGATGCAGTAGCGGCCGCACTGACTGCTGGAATGATCCTTAAGACGTTGGCATCGAAAAAAAACGACGTCGATTACAGTGCCTCGATGAAGAAAAATGCTGAGTGAGTTATGGTTTCCCATTTTCAACGAGAAACATTTAATTAATTTGTTCTTAAACGGAAGGTTGAAATGTGTTTCCTGTTTTTCGTGCGAAACATGTCTTACCATAAATATTGTACAAAAATTTATTTTTTACGGGTCCCATCATATAAATTATACTGTTAAACCAAGCTTCTGAAAACCGTTTTGGGTAATGTATCATTTCAAAGTATTGGAAAAGCATTTTAGATAATAAACTGAGCATCAAAAGAAACTTATCAAATCTTTGGAAGGACACTCATTAAAATCCTCCACGGAAAAATGAAAAATATTTAAACGCAGGTAATCTTCAGTAATCTTGTTTATTGACATACATGTAGTAAAGATTAGTGAAGTTTACCCGTGTTCAAATATGTTTCATTTTTCCGTGGAGGATTTTAACCCTAACCCTGCTCAACGCAACACGGTGCAACAAGTGTACACGTCTGTGGGACCTTGTTGCACTGTGCAGCCAAGGGATGCTATACAATTTGTTGTATACTGTTGAGTCCAGCTGTCACCACACAGTAGTATCGCGTTGCATACTGTTACACTCAGCAGGCTACTTATAACACACACACTGATCTAGCCTGCTAAATTCCCTGATGCATACTGTTGCGCCTAGCAGGGTACTTATAATACCACTCACACACACTACAGGGCTAGCCTGCTAGACGCAACAATATGCACTGTTGCAGAGATGCCAACATACACGATTTGGGCGTAGCAAATACGATTTTGAGCCGTTAATATGACTCTACGATAATACTTCATTGAAATACGCTAAACAAGCCGCCCCAGTATAATTGTATATAGTTACAATACAAGAAAACAATGAATGAACAATGAAGTGGAAATAAAAATGATGAAATTTTTTTTTAAACATTAAAAAACCAAACAAAAAAACAACCTTTTAAATGTAAACCTCATTGGTGGTAAAAAGCGACGAAAGCGGGATTAGCTGCGAATTCACACGATTATGTACGTATCACAAGCGCGAGCGCGCTGCATTCGACTGCCCTGTACACCTACCACATGTACCCTGTACATCTGTACATTATTTGCAAGATCGTACCCATTGATCTCTATTACATAATGGGGAATAATGAGCATACCCGTGGGGAATGAGGTTGTCTGTGAGGTAGCTTGTGTGTACATTACATGCGCGCATAATTGTGCTCGTGCACGTACATTACCTTTTAATTTCTCGAAGCTTAAAAAAGAAGGCCGGAACAATGGAGGCTCCTAAGAAAAAAAAGGAGACTTTCTGAACAAAAATACCTTCCGGAATATACAACTGAGTGGCCTGTTATTGTGAGATCTACATGTAAGCTTGACAGTTTCCATGCATTTTGCGTTCTTTGCAAGTGTGACTTCAGTGAGTGTCAGGCATGCAGGCACTGCTTACTGCGGAAGTCTGCGCTTACGGGGCTTAGAATCACAAGCGCAGAATTCTGTGGTAAGCAGCGCCATGAAATTGGGCCCAGGTGAGCTAGGCCTAGCTAAGGCGATCAATTTGTTATTTGCCTTCCTTTGAGACCCCAATAAAGAGAACAGTTACGTGTAGTATTATAATCAAAGTTTCTAACGTGACTGATGCATGGATTACTAATTCAGAAGATCATTATTGTGAGCTTTTTAACCAGTTCACGTCGGAGGCCGTGTATACACGGAATTTGTTTTTGGAAAGCGGATCGGAGAGCGTCTAAACACGACACAGGATTCTCGGGAATATTTGTATAGATTCCCGGTCGACGTGGCAACGAGCCATAAGCATACGGTGGAAGACGCGGTCTCCCCGGTCAGCACCATTGGTCGTGTTTGTGCGGTAAAAATAAACCCGCCACGGGGTTCGGAAAAACTGTTTTATTCCCGGTGCGAACTGGTTAAGATAAGATACGTCTAGCATTGTTATAATTTCATAATTTTTTTCATTGAGTATTTTCCTCCCAATTACTCTGCCCCCAGTCCCACTACCGCCAGCGGGGTTCACACCGAGTGCGGTGCTGACATTGCCCAAAATCCGGACATGCATTTTGTAGCGTTAGATTTTTGCGATTTTTTTCCCCTCCCCCCAATAGATCCTACTCTTTTTTGGAATTCAATGTTGGCATCTCTGCTGTTGGATCTTGGTCGTGACCGAGGAGTGTCATGGCCGAGCGGTCTAGCTTACCGGACTCAAGTTCTGGTGTTAGCAGCAGAATGTGGGTTCGAATCCCAGCCGTGACACTTGTGTCCTTGAGCAAGACACTTAACTATAATTGCTTCTCTCCACCCAGGGTTTAAATGGGGGCAGAGTTGGTTGAGCAATTGAGCTGTATACTCCCCAGGGAGCTGAGATGGTTTCAGGAATGATTTTTAAACCTTAGGAGGGTCGCTAAACTATACGTAGCACGTTATTGGTAAAAATAAAAGTATAATCATTTGCATTTAAACTTATAAACCGGGAGGATAAAATGACAAATGTAATCGAATGAGTCAGAGTGTAACAAACCCATATGTACCATTAGCTCAAATTAAATACAAATTGAAATAAGGTTTGGCCCTTCCAGACATTGCTTAGCTACCTTATAAAATAGGGGGTGATACTGCAAAGGAACATTATTTTGGCAAGTGATTTTCTGTTTAATGAAAAGGGCAAGAATAACTACATGAATAGCACCATAACTGATTCCAAAAATGTGTTGTAATTGAAAACCAGAGTCTTTAATTTTCACACATTCAGTGAATTCAAAAGACACCAAGACAACCTCTGGCTAAAACTGATAAGTTGTTGGTCACATTACTTGTCAAGTACGTACCACTGCACGTTTTCGATCTTCACATTATCCTGTACATTCAGATAACTTCTAGAAGAAGGTTGTTGCCTCTAAAACTTACTGGATATGCTGTTGAAATATAAAAACAGGCCAGGTATCTGAGAGGTCCGAATCGTCTCATTTAATGGCGGTGCGCCATCTTCCTGTATATCAATGAGAACAAAACCAAAAAAATACTTCTACAATTAGATTGTGCGATGTCTTTAGGCAAATGATGTCTTTTTTAGGCAAATGATATTCAACAGATGCTTCAGAGCGCAACAGCTCCAGTTCCAATGTAGCAGAAAAGGAGGGGTCACAACCAAAACCAGTGGTTGAACTGCCACTATGCTTTGAACAGCTTCTCAATATGAATCAGCAGACAGCTGCTCATTGAGGTGTAAAAGCATGAAAAGAGCAAATTTGCCGGAATGCCCATGAACTACAGGGCTGGAAGCACACTGCTGTAAAAAAGTTCAAATTGGGTAAGCATTCTCAGAGTATACTGACTGAACAATGAATAAAAAATTCTCAAACCACTTCAATTCAAAGGATGCTCACAGTGTTGCATATATGGGTACCCGAAAACCCTTATAGATTGTTTATGAACCATACAGTTTCAATTTATTTTAATGTTTAATTTATTCAATACAATATTTTCAAGCTACACTGTAATTTTGTATATCAAATACAACACACATTATGTACTCACTCTAGTAAGTAGCAACATACTGCCTGCCTTTTCTTAACAAAGCTGAATACCAAGTACAGATCATGACAGAAGTTGCCTGAAATAATGTTTATAAAGACCACATTTAATACAAAACATATCAATCATTTGACAAAAGTTTCTTATTAAAGCCTCCACAATATTATTATTTTGGCAACCTGATTGACTAACCGCGGTGTTTCACCAAGTGCAAATGCTCACATTGCTATTAAAACCCAGAAAAACTGAAATGGTGATTGTCTGTAATGTTGAGGTGAATCAATGCAAGACAGCAATTTCGCAGATTCTGCTTTTCTGCCTGAATCAGGTCATACTTTCAATGCCCGTACTTCAGTAGAATAAATTTTAATATCACATAATCTTCACATCAATTAAGACTTGCTTACATTTATTTTATTCGGAATAGGAACTAATAATGTTGTATAAGCTTTTAACTAGTTTATCATCCCAAAACCAACTGACCTTTTCGAAAGTACTCTATCCCGTTGCAGAGGGATGTTATCCAGAGCTCTCTGGTGCAAGTCTTCCAATTTCTTGGCCGACCCAAAACAGCTCTTCAGGATGGTACTTGTTTCGTGCTCAACCAGAAGTTCTTCTACTCCAGTTTTGTTCCCTGCAGTCTCTGAACTGATAACATCTGTTAATATCAAACAAGAAAGAAAAAACATAAATAAAAATTACAAATCGAAATATGAAACCCACATTTGCTTTAGTTACATGCCTCTTTACATGTACGTCCACTTTTATATTTAATCATTTTATTATTATTTCTGTATTTATTTGCTTTTGTTACTGATTGACTGAGTACATTTGTTTTAAATGGAAGGATATAGCTCATAAAAGTTAGTAGTCTAGTAGTCTGCATTTTTATTTTAATGAAAAACAGTGTCAATTATATTTACTTATTTTATAATTAAATTTTTTCTAAGTCATTGACCAAGCTAAACAAATTTATCAAAACTAATGAAATAAAAAAAATAAAAAACAGAAAATACTAGGCCAATAAAGAAATAAAGAAAACTGAAAATAAATAAATCAAATAAAGAATTAAAATAATGAAGTTAACAAAGAAATGAGTAAAAGGAACAAGAACAAGAAAACAAAAGCAAGATTATGTGGGTCATTCCCAACTCAGCAAACAGTGACAAAAACCTAACACAATGGTGTGACCCTGATGTCAACAGCAGCAGCATCTTCGGATCGGAGAAAATCGGCGTTTTACGAAGAAAAACTATTTTTTCCCTTGAAAAATAAGTATGCATGAAAGTGCAAATACCTTTGAGCCGTGTTTCCAGATACACCTGGGCACAAATACCGCATTTTAGGTATTTTGTAACTTGTTGTCTTGAGTTGTCGTGAGTTGCATTGAGTTGTCGTGAAACCGTTTGTTGACGCTAACAGTGTGACCGAAAATAAGGCCTCAACCAATAAAATATTCACTAATACAAACGAAAACTGGACTATCTTGCAGTTGATGACATTCTGAGTTCGTTGATATTATTTTGATGTTTGATGGCTTTGACATCGCGGCAAGATTGCAGAGATTATGACAGCGTTCTCTAGCAAACAATATTACAAAATACTACAATCGAACAACGCATTGACACGATACAATGGCGGCCAATAATGCAAACGTGGCGCGGTTCAATTTCTACCGGTACCGTTCAACGCATGGACAATACGCGAACCGCAAACTACCAGTTGGCAGGCTCAACCAATAGGAACTTAGTGCTGCATAACCGTACCAATACCCTGTTTTTTCTTAGTCGTATGACGAGACACACAGTCGCTGGTTTGAAGTAATAATGTTCCCTATCCAGGCAAATTATTTGGTGATTTTGTTTACCAATTTGAAAGAACAACATTCAATTATTACTGAATGAATCAAATGGTACACAAATGTATCACAAAATTTCTATGACCATTTTCATGAATTTAATACAAAATGTTTAAAAATATGTTTATGAAAGATCATAAGTCCGAATGACTTTGAAATAAAACCCCAGCGAAAAATTATTCTTGAAAGCAATTATAAACTTGAAATAATCAAGCTTTATCATAACGAATGATTCTAGGTTTTTATTAGTCACAAACATCAGCAATGACTAAATCTAAATTGGTCATTTCAGGATCAAACATTAGTCCTACGTTGATCAATTAGTCATTGAGACTTGATCAATCTAAATTAGCCGTTTGACTAATTTATGAGCACCAATGACTAACCCTATGTTTACAGTATAAGGAAAGTGCAAGAAACTCTCCTCCTGAAAGGCCTCATGATAATTATCAAGTTGTCTTCACCTTCACAGGATAGAATAGCCACTATTTTCACAGCCATGATCGCCCAAAATGCAATGATCGATGCCCCACAGAAGTGCAGCACTGGGACCCGCCGAAAGAGCACCACACACAGCCGAGACATATTGTTCAT
>CM055836.1:17310478-17610478 GCA_029582265.1 Zoroaster sp. YZ-2022
GTTCTCTCTTTCAGAAAATCACGACGTTTGGAAAAACTTCAAATTGGTCCCCATATAGCCCACCGCAAAATATCAAAAATACGGGGTTACCCGTAGATTGTTGTGATTAAAGGAAAATAAATAAATTATTTCTAGCAGGGTATAACTTAAAATTTTAAAGGGAGGCCGAAAAATTTTATATTAAAAATAAAGCTGAGGTTCCCCTTTTCAAAAAAAATCAAAACTTTGGTTTTGGGACAATTTTTCATCCCCAAAACGGCTCCATGCACATTTCCCCACCCAAAATACCCCAAAATGGGAGGGGTGTCCCCGTAGATTGTTGATTAAAGGCCTCCATGGACACTTATCCTCTGTAGCAAATACGGTCAACTTGCATGCATGCGGTTTCACCGCAAACAATACAGCACTATACAGTCTTACGAAAAAAAAACATTTCTATGGTTGGGAATAACTTTTAAAGTTTTCAAGGGAGGCCGATAATTTTATATGTAAATTAAAGCTTAGGTTCTCCTCCTTCAGAAACCACCATACTTTTGAATTTGGATAATTATTTCGTACGTTCAATGGCCTCCATGGACACTTAGCCCTCTGTAAAATACGGTCAACTTGCATGCGGTTTCACCCCAAACAATACAGCACTATACAGTTCTACTAAAAAAAACATTTCTAGGGTTGGGAATAACTTTTAAAGTTTTCAAGGGAGGCCAATAATTTTATATCTAAATTAAAGCTTACGTTCTCCCCTTTCAGAAAAACACCATACTTTTGAATTTGGATAATTATTTCGTACATTAAACGGCCTCCATGGACGCTTATCCTCTGTAAATACGGTCAACTTGCATACGGTTTCACCGCAAACAATACAGCACTACACAGTCTTTACGAAAAAGAACATTTCTAGGGTTGGGAATAACTTTTAAAGTTTTCAAGGGAGGCCGATAATTTTATGTCTAAATCTAACTTAAAGCTTAGGTTCTCCCATTTCAGAAAAACATCATACTTTTGAATTTGGATAATTATTTCATACCTTAAATGGCCTCCATGGACACTTAGCCCTCTGTAAAATACGGTCAACTTGCATGCGGTTTCACCCCAAACAATACAGCACTATACAGTTCTACTAAAAAAAACTTTTCTAGGGTTGGGATTAACTTTTAAAGTTTTCAAGGGAGGCCAATAATTTTATATCTAAATTAAAGCTTAGGTTCTCCTCTTTCAGAAAACCACCATACTTTTGAATATGGGTAATTACTTCGTACCTTAAACGGCCTCCATGGACACTTAGCCCTCTGTAAAATACGGTCAACTTGCATGCAGTTTCATCGCAAACAATACAGTACTATACAGTGTTAAAAAAAACATTTCTAGGGTTGGGAATAACTTTTAAGGTTTTCAAGGGAGGCCGATAATTTTATATCTAAATTAAAGCTTACGTTTTCCCCTTTCAGAAAAACACCATACTTTTCCATTTGGATAATTATTTCGTACCTTAAACGGCCTCCATGGACACTTAGCCCTCTGTAAAATATGGTCAACTTGCATGGGCTTTCACCTCAAACAATACAGTACTATACAGTGTTACAAAAAAAATACATTTCTAGGGTTGAGAATAACTTTTAAGGTTTTCAAGGGAGGCCGATACTTTTATATCTAAATTAAAGCTTAGGTTCTCCCCTTTCAGAAAAACACCTTACTTTTGAATTTGGATAATTATTTCGTACCTTAAACGGCCTACATGGACACTTGGCCCTCTGTAAAATACCGTCAACTTGCATGCGGTTTCACCGCAAACAATAGAGTACTATACAGTGTTACAAAAAAAAAGATTTCTAGGCTTGGGTATAACGTTTAAAGTTTTCAAGGGAGGCCGATAATTTTATATCTAGATTAAACCTTAGGTTCTCCCATTTCAGAAAAACATCATACTTTTGAATTTGGATAATTATTTGGTACATTAAATGGCCTCCATGGACACTTATCCCTCTGTAAAATACGGTCAACTTGCATGCGGTTTCACCGCAAACAATACAGCACTATACATTCTTACGAAATAAAACATTTCTAGGGTTGGGAATAACTTTTAAAGTTTTCAAGGGAGGCCGATAATTTTATATGTAAATTAAAGCTTAGGTTCTCCTCCTTCAGAAACCACCATACTTTTGAATTTGGATAATTATTTCGTACGTTAAATGGCCTCCATGGACACTTAGCCCTCTGTAAAATACGGTCAACTTGCATGCGGTTTCACCCCAAACAATACAGCACTATACAGTTCTACTAAAAAAAACATTTCTAGGGTTGGGAATAACTTTTAAAGTTTTCAAGGGAGGCCGATAATTTTATATCTAAATTAAAGCTTACGTTCTCCCCTTTCAGAAAAACACCATACTTTTGAATTTGGGTAATTACTTCGTACCTTAAACGGCCTCCATGGACACTTATCCCTCTGTAAAATACGGTCAACTTGCATGCGGTTTCACCACAAACAATACAGCACTATACAGTGTTACAAAAAAAACATTTCTAGGGTTGGGAATAACTTTTAAAGTTTTTAAGGGAGGCCGATAAATTTATATCTAAATTAAAGCTTAGGTTCTCCTCTTTCAGAAAAACACCATACTTTTGAATTTGGGTAATTACTTCGTACCTTAAACGGCCTCCATGGACACTTAGCCCTCTGTAAAATACCGTCAACTTGCATGCGGTTTCACCACAAACAATACAGCACTATACAGTGTTACAAAAAAAACATTTCTAGGGTTGGGAATAACTTTTAAAGTTTTCAAGGGAGGCCGATAATTTTATATCAAAATTAAAGCTTAGGTTCTCCCCTTTCAGAAAACACCATACTTTTGAATTTGGATAATTATTTCGTACCTTAAACGGCCTCCATGGACACTTAGCCCTCTGTAAAATACGGTCAACTTGCATGCAGTTTCACCGCAAACAATACAGCACTATACAGTCCTACTAAAAAAAACATTTCTAGGGTTGGGAATAACTTTTAAAGTTTTTAAGGGAGGCCGATAATTTTATATCTAAATTAAAGCTTAGGTTCTCCCCTTTCAGAAAACACCTTACTTTTGAATTTGGATAATTATTTCGTACCTTAAACGGCCTCCATGGACACTTAGCCTTCTGTAAAATACGGTCAACTTGCATGCGGATTCACCGCAAACAATACAGCACTACACAGTCTTACGAAAAAACATTTCTAGGGTTGGGAATAACCATTAGGGAAACGAGCCCAGTCTAATGTCACACTGGATGTTATTAGCATCTTTACTGCTATCAGTTGCAAAAACAGCTGATCTTCTGCTAGATAAACCTGGTATCATTTTCACTGGCTAACAATATTGGCTGACCACAGAAAGTGTCCAGTTCATAATTATGTTCATTGTGTGCATTAAACCATGGAGCAACGCAAACAGTCCTTGAAGGTGTGAGTCAACCCCAACCCCTGTCCACACTAGTACCCACCTGCTGTACCTGTACATGTACATGTACAGAACGGATGTAAATTGTATGCAATCCTGTTGGAAGTATGACCATGTCTAGATCTGGTCCTTGCTCTATGGTGTACGCAGTTGGAGCCGGAAGTGCAGTGTAAACGAATGAGGGTTCACATGAGCACGTTCCTTCACGTATCATGCAGCCCATTCGCCTTATTCACAAGATAACTGACAAATTACTGGAAAATGACTGTAATTCTCACAGCCACACTATGGCTTATGTTTCATGCACCAATTGTCCGATAGTTCCACAGCAAAGGAATAAAGAAACGGATCATATATTTCATTAGCATTTGAAAGCGAGGTACAAAAAATAGTCTGGTTTCTCTGAATGAGCGTCCACTCAAACAAAAGCTCTTGTATTCAGGGATTAACTGACATAAGATGGCCGAACATGATTACTAGTATGCACTCACAAAGTTTAACCCTCCATGGTTTAACAGGCCTGTAATGATTCTCATTATGATTGTACAAATAGTTTTAGAGGGAGCTGAATGTGGCAGGTGGTAAACAATATGAGATGTTTCTTTTATAGACCTGTATGTCCATCTCAATATATAGTAAACTAGTTCAGGGCACTTTATTTTTGTAAGTTATTTTAATGGAGAGAATTTCTTCTGAAGGAATTATGGCCCAGAAAATAGAAACTGCGTTATTTTATTTTGAAGAAAAGGGATGGGAAAATAGGGTTGGAAGGGTCCAGTCATACGCTTGCACAACCAGATTCCGGCTATATTTAAAGGTGCGGAAATCGGCCAGGATCAACTGGAAGGCTGGCTAGTTTTAAATGCTATCACCATGATGCTATTAAAGACCCTGCGGTAAGCGATGGTACAGAACAAAGACGTGAACCCACAGTTTTAAGTTCATAAAAGTTCCCTCATTATCTTCGTAAACAGTAGGCCTAAACGAACCTTCAAAATGTTTACACACAAAATAGAAAATATATATATATATTTTAATTTCTTATTGTGTAGGCCTATGTGCGTCAGGGGATGATTTTCTCTGTTGGGTGGGGCAGGAAGCCTAATGGGTGACATGTTAGGGGTCAGATAAGATAAATTGGAATTTGGCATCATCCTTTGAAATTTACGTATTTGTTGCATACATTATTTTTTACATTGTGTAATAATAAAGAAAACCCCTGACCAAGTTAAGAACACTTTATAATTCTCATGACCCCACGCCGTTGTACATTGTACATTGCTCTCGCCTGATTCCATTTCCCAATAATCACGATGGATTTAGCAAAATGTTTTTTCCCCATATTTCGGCCTGCAGCCAATATAATATATTGCTAGAATAACATTAATAAAACAATTTTATGTCGCTATATAATGTCCCCAAACCACCATAGGCGTAATCAAATGCATTAAACACAACTCTTTTGAAAAAGCCATAAAAAGAAATATTTGCGACATGTGTTAGTCTGACAGCTACGGCGATATATTACTAAAAACATTAATGAGCAGCATTATAACAAAAGATAATTTCGACAACCTGACATATGTCAGCCCTAATCTTTATTTGGAGGAATTTGCATATTCATCTCCCATCCTCACTCCCAAATAAATTCGTCATAGTTTATAAGGCTAGACTGTATTTTCAACAACAATACCTAAATATTGATTTGGCTTCGTCTACAGGAACATATGGGAGAGATATTGCTATCACATCTGCCACTAGAAATTGTTTCCATGAACTCCATAAAAATCAAGCTTTATACGCTGAAATAGCCCACAAATACCTACACAGAGTCTCCTGAATGCAAAATTTTCAAAAATGTTCATTCCATTTCTCTAGAATTGACACCAAACACCATGAAAATTAAGAGACCAGTGTTTGTTTGGGACAATGTAATAAGTCTGGTACCCATCACTATCGTGCTTTTATTCCCACAATGTTGTACGCTGAAGCTTGGGTACAATGATGATTCACTGTAATCAATTTCTGGAAGACACACTTTGTTTTCATGCGGCCGCCGCGCCTGTAAGCGATTCCAGTCACATTACTACAAACCAGAGAAGAAATTACACAAGCTGTGTAAAATCTTACCATGTTTTAGATGTTCCCGGTGAACCTCCTAATAATTAAGTAAAACTTGACCAAACAGGCGTTGGGTAAAATGTTACCTAACAGTTGTATAACGTTTTACTGCGATATTAGGTAATTTTATTTACCTAACTTGTAGGTAAATGTTGGTTAGGTAAAATTTTACATACTTGTGAGGTATAAGACTAAATGGTTTACCTCTATTGTAGGTAAATTGTATAAAGTATTACTTTTAATGGGTATTTTGTTTTTCTTACATTATTGTTTGATAATATGTCTATGGGATCTGTTTTGTACCTGGCCCAGTTACAAATGTAAGGATTTCTGGTTGAGGTATTTGAAGGTTAAACAAATGTTGAGCTTTTAAATAATTGTATTGGTGTTCTCCTTATATAGTTCAGGTTAAGCCTTAGTTGTTCCGAGAGAAAGGCGAAACTATGATTGACAGCGCATAATGGTCACGACACATGCATGCACATACTTGCACAATGACTTGTATGAATCAGTCGTTGCTGGGCGCATAATGCATAACGTATGGTACATGACTGTGTCTGAACGAGTATACGCTGATATTTCATCCCACAAACGATTCAGGCTTGTTTACTCAACAATTGTTTACCTTCAACCGCCTCAATCACAGTGGCGTAAATATAGGGGGGCGGGGGGAACGTGCCCCCCAGCCAAGGTCCGTTCCCCCCGGGTGCCCCCAATTCAGAATTTTGAAAAAAATAGGTCCCTATTTGAGAATGCAGGATTCAAGTATTGACATGCCCTCTAGTTCCCCCTGAAAATCAGGCACGTAGCCACGGGGGGCACGTGCCCCCCAAAAAATGTCAGAGTTTCAAAAATTCAAAGAGGTGGGCCATCCCCCCCATACCAACAAATAATTCTGGCTCACAAGAGCATGCACGGAATGTGCCCCCAAAAAATTCCAACTCTGGCTACGTGCCTACTGAAAATTGGACCGTAGTTACGCCACTGCTCAATCAGTAAAATTTTGACGATACTCCCACTGCTGTGACATTATTCACCTTCCTGTTCTCCATCTTGAATTTGACGTTGAATGAGACACAGCGCCTCGTGGGGGACTTGACCTTAAATCATGTCTTTTTTATACACTTTCATAGTAAAATTCTACTAAACAAATGTAAAATATTTTTTTTATAACATAAGTAAAACTTAATACACACTTTTACGTTGTCACGCATAACCGTAATTGCACCTGCGCGCAAGTCATTAACTCTTGTATACACGGCCGGAAGTTGACCACTCAGTGACCCGATCAATTACAAAGGTATGAAAAGAGAAGTTTATCTTGTTAACTTGTGGATACCCCCAAGCTGGGAGGACTGCAAGGATATCACACCTCGAGCCCTCCAATCGGGGGTTGGCGACCGTGACATTAGACTGGGCTCGTTTCCCTAATGAACTTTACAGTTTTCAAGGGAGGCCGATAATTTTATATCTAAATTAAAGCTTAGGTTCTCCCCTTTCAGAAAAACACCACACTATATTTATATACATCTAACCAACATTAATTAAAACCCTAACGCACTAGACCCTAGTTGCTGGGTACCATCCTCAATCCTTCAAAATCCTCCGATTGCCCTACCCCAAAAAATGCATTCATCCTCAATCCTCCAAAATCCTCCAAAATTTTGCACTATGTTCAAAATAAGTGGTGCTCACCTCCTCAATCCTCCAAAATCCTCCAACCATAAAAACAGTGCTGGGAAGGGGAAGGGGAGGGAGGAAATGGCTCATACGTGTACCATTGAATTGACTATGCGTTATTGCAGTCGTATTCAAGCAATCATAATCATTGCCTTGAGGAAAGGGAGTGGGGTAGGGACGGATGGGTAGGGAATGGTATAGGGTAGGGTAGGGGTTGGGATTTTTTTCATTTATTCATTTATGTATTTTTTTTTATATATTTTTTTAATTTTTTTTTTTATATATATTATATATATATATATTTTTTTTTTTTAAATTAAAAAAATAAATAAAAAAAATAATTAAAAAAATATATATATATATGTATATATATATTTTTTTTAAATATTTTTTTTTAATGTTTTTATTTTTTTATTTTTTTTATTTATTTATTTTTTTTATATTTATTTATTAATTTTTTTGTTTGTTTTTGACATGGCTGCATGTATGTATGTACAGCACTGTGAAACAGATGGAGTACCAGTACCTTGCCGAGTGAGAAAAATGAAAATTAAATAGTACCACATTCCAGCAACTCCTACCACACCAGTCCTCCAAAATCCTCATGTTTTTCAAACACCATTCATCCTCAATCCTCCAAAATCCTCATGTTTTTCAAACACCATTCATCCTCAATCCTTCAAAATCCTCCAAAACTGCAATGAGGATTTTGGAGGATTGAGGAGTGTTAGGGTTCATGGCTTAGCAGGGATTTTGGATTGTACAATGCCAAAATGTATTTCTGTAAATGATACATTAGATCTAGGCCTAATACTCTTGAACAATTTCTGCTTGCAGGTGTGAAGCATCATCTTTAGATATAGTAAGATTTACGATGACATGTATTGTAATAATCTATGATGGTGTGTGTGTGGGGGGGGGGGGGTGAATAAGTAGGCATGTGTGGAAACATACATGTTGGGCCTATGTGGGAAAAGTCCAAAGGGGTAGAATGTTGTATCCGACCGCCAAGTTTATCATTCAATATAACCAATAATGTAATATGAAATTGCTTACCTAGTATTTAGTAAGCACTGGTGTAAATCCGTGATGAAAAGTGGAGGGAGAGGGTGGAGAAGAATGTCGTATCTGACCACCACTTTTTAAGAGTTTTTAGGGAAAACAATTTTTCCAGTTAAAAATTATTCTATCGATTTTTCGGGGTACAGAAAGTGAAAACAATCTTTTTATATCCACTTTTTGATGGTTTTTGGACTTTATTTCCTTTCTAAAAAAATCCTCCCCTTCAGAAAATAGACGGCTCTTATAGTTGCCACTGCGCATCTACAATGACCGTGTTGGTCACTAATGGGGGAGATCACAAGATCAGACTGACATGACTGAGGAAGTCATTGTATACCCAAATGCCTGATTTTTAATGAAATAAATATCCTGGAATAGGCTAATTTGAAGTATTTCCATCTTCATCCATATGTTCTCCACCTTACTGGGTAGGTAAGATTACATTATTGGTTATATTAAATGAGAAAAAGTGGTGGTTGGATACGAAATTCTAACCATATATCCCCCTGGATGTATGCCGCCTTTGCTGAACTTTAGTGGCAAGTACCTATAGTGTTCAAAACCAGTCAACTGCCTGTTGACCCAAATGTGCACATAGGGGTATTTTTGACTGGTTTTTATTTTCATTTTGACCACCCTCAACAATACAAGATAATGCTTTTACCAGTCAAAAACAGTCGACCCATTTTGACCTGTAAATGTACTTACTACATGCAAGGTTTGACAGTGTTTTTTTTTAAGTGCACTAAACATACCTTGGCAGGTATAGGCCTAACAACCTTTTGACGAAATTTTCACTCTCAAAATCACAGATCTAAGTCACAGATCAAAGATGTACGCAAGGTCACTAAAAAATGTATTTTTTTTTTTAAATAACACTTGGTCAAAATTTAGACCATTTAAAAAAAAATGTGTATCTCTAAAAAAAACTGTGGGCTTCTACTGGGGACCACAAGTAAATGAATTCAGTTCAGCAGCAGATGTGAAAATCACATTTTGCTAACCTATTATCTTGATCTGCAATATAAACTTGAATTATTGGTTTCCATTCCTAATCTTTTTATAACAATTATTAGCTGATGGAGTTTGCAGACCAACCTTCCCAAGGCTTACCACCCTTGCTGTTTTGTTTGAAGAAGTAACATCCGAGTCTTCAACAGCTGAGACAGACTGGAAGTATAATCCATGTTGAGTTTCATATTTTATGTAAATAAGATTGTAAGTGATGTAAAGTAGGCCTAAGTTATTATATTTTTTTAAGTACACCATTGCAAGTAATCTCACAGGAAGTGGGATCCTTAAAAATATTGCGCTGATTCCAATTCGGTGACGATTTGGGTTTAGCGACAATTCGGTGATGCGACGATTCGGGTGGCGCGGCGATTCGGGTGATGCGGCGATTCGGGCGGCGCGGTGATACGGGTGGCGCGGCGATTCAGGTGGTGCGGCGATACAGGTGGTGCGGCGATACAGGTGGTGCGGCGATACAGGTGGTGCGGCGATACAGGCGGTGCGGCGATACAGGTGGTGCGGCGATACAGGTGGTGCGGCGATACAGGTGGTGCGGCGATACAAGTGGTGCGGCGATACAGGTGGTGCGGCGATACAGGTGGTGCGGCGATATGTGAGGTGCGGCGATACAGGTGGTGCGGCGATACAGGTGGTGCGGCGATATGTGAGGTGCGGCGATACAGGTGGTGCGGCGATACAGGTGGTGCGGCGATACGGGTGGTGCGGCGATACAGTTGGTGCGGCGATACAGGTGGTGCGGCGATACGTGAGGTGCGGCGATACAGGTGGTGCGGCGATACAGGTGGTGCGGCGATAGAAATATATTTTTCTCTGAGGTTCTTTCATTTTTAAGAAAAGACTATTTTTAGTTTAAATTTAGGAAAGAGTACTTGATCCTGAAATCCACATTCGTACGAGAAGAAAATATCTGAAGGTAATTTTACTATTTTCTTGTAAACAACACAACATAATAAGCTGAAACATTCACAGTTTGATTTATTTGATATATATTTATTTATTTATTCAAAGAGAGTAAACAAATTCTTAGGAATAGTTTTGCCATCATTGCCAATATTATAGTTTATTTGTGACCCGCTCTGTTAAAATGAGTCACTCAAGTCGCAAATTTGAAAAATTGAGATTTCTATGTGGTTCGAAAGAGTACACCATCAGATTTAATTTGGTATTTGTTAGAGGTGTTTGGTATTTGTTTGAGGTCCCATTCAAAAAGAAAACAAATGATAGAAATGAAACGACCTTTACTCACAAAAAAAATCATTGAGTTTAATATTTTATTGATTGAAATTTATGTCAATTTTAATCAATAAAATATATAACCTACATAAGCAATCACAATTTTTCAAATTTGCGACTTGTGATTCATTTTCACAGACTGTCACATTTGGTCATGTAAAAATAACTGAGGTGAATCTGCACTGTGGAACAGCAATTTATTAATTTTATTGTAGTGATCTTAGGGGAAATGTCCACTTCTCCAATAATTCATAAAATTGCACTTGATAGAATGATCATGCAATGTTATAATTAATCATTATTTGTACTTAACCCTAACTACCCCATATCCTCCAAAATCCTCAAAAGGACACTTTTTTAAATTCATCACTTTTGGAAACTAAGTAAGACTAATTGCGGTGACACCATGTGGAATCTCAATTGAGTAGTAATTACACCTGTAGTTCTGAAAAGAACTAGAGGTACAACCTCCAGTTCTTTTCAGAACTAATTACTACTCAATTGAGATTCCACATGGTGTCACCGCAACTAGTCTTACTTATCATCCTCACCATGCAAAGCTACAAGTTTTACTTTTGGAAACTGGTACTTTCACCTCTTCAAATGGGACAAAATTACTACCTGGCAAGAAGTACAGGCCAAAAGTGCTGAAAATGAAAGATCAACGAAAATGCATCATTCTTTTTGAATATGTTGACAAAAGTGCACCGGAGGATTTGAGGATTAAGGAAAGTTCCAAGCCAGAATACCTAGAGGGGTTAGGGTTAAGGAGTGACACCTTTGGTAATTTTTAGGGAAAATTTCATGATGATCAACAGGGCATGGAAATCAGAGTGCTAGTTTTAGATTAACTTGATGAGTGAAATAATACACCACATGAGGTCATATTACTGATGCTGCTGCATAAATGAGCAAGTTATTTTTAGTCATCTTTAACTAGGACACCAATTTCCATGCCATGTTGAAAGTCTGCTCTGATCATGACAATATTGTCCATTTAAGTTAGTGATAATTTACTACCATCCAAATGAATAAAATTAAGTAATGATTTAATGTGATATAAAAATTCTAAAAATACTGAAGAAATTGAAAGTATTGATACTTCTTGCTGGGAAAATGTTGGCTTATGCTAAAATATATTGAGTAGATGCATTTAAATAATTACTCATACCTTATTCAGCAAATTGTTTTTACATGAAGATGAATGATTGTATCATCCAAATGAATCAAATTAAGTAATGGTTTAATGTGATATAAAAATGAATTTGAAGAATTTACTAGTAATTCTAAAATTATTGGATTTTTAAATTAGTAAAAAGGAGTAAATGTTGAAACTTATTGAATGCTTCTTGCTTGAATTTTGTTTTGCACAAGATGCTAGCTTATGCTAAAATATATTTAGTAGATGCTTTGCATAATTACTCGTACATTATTAAACAAATTGTTTTTACATGAAGATAAATGATTGTATCTGGCACTTGCAATTTTATTTTGTCGTATCACATATTTATGTCCAAATACAGTTTTTAAATAAAACAGTTTCGTATATGATTTTGTGGATATTGGTAGATGACTTCTTATCCTTCTCTTAACCCTCTCTTCTGTGAATTTGAAACAAATTAAAACATTACAAGGGGTAAGTCTTACTCTCATATGAACAGTCTTGGAAATCTTTTCGTTAAATTTGCTTTTGTGGAAAAAAAAGATTGTGTAATATGTCAATTTCAAGGGAAAACATTGCAAGACTTGCCCTTTGTGATTTTTTTTTTTTTTTTTTACATTTTATTAGTACAATTTGCCAAAATCTTGAAATAAAAGTACAATACTTTTTACAAATTATACAAATTTTCTACAAAAAATCACAAGGGGTAAGTGTTGATTTTTGTCATCAAGATTTTGGCAAATTATACCCATTTTCTACAAGATATAAAAATAAGGGATAAGTCTTGCAAATTTTGTATTCAAAATTTGGCAAATTATACACATTTTTCTACAAAAAGAAATTAATTTGCCAAAATCTTGATTAAAATAATTGGCAAGACTTACCCTTGTAATTTTTTTTTAGAAAATGTGTATAATTTGCCAAATTAGTAAGTCTTGCAAATTTTGTGTTCCAAATTTTGGCAAATTATAAACATTTTCTACAAAAAATAAAAATTACAAGGGTAAGTCTTGCCAGTTTTTTTCATAAAGATTTTGGCAAATTATACCCATTTTCTACAAAAAATTAAAATCACAAGGCTAGTTCTTGCCAATTTTTGTCAACACATTTGGCAAATTATACGAACAAAATGAAAAAAAATCACAAGGGGTAAGTCTTGCAAATTTTGTGTTCCAAATTTTTGGGAAATCTTTTCTTTAAATTTGCCTTTGTGGAAAAAAAAGATTGCAAAGATTGCAAGACTTGCCCTTTGTGATTTTTTTAAAACATTTTATTCGTACAATTTGCCAAAATCTTGAAATAAAAGTACAAGACTTTTTACAAATTATACAAAAAAAGGGGTAAGTCTTGATTTTTTTCATAGAGATTTTGGCAAATTATACCCATTTTCTACAAAATATAAAAATCACAAGGAGTAAGTGTTGCTAATTTTTGTCATCAAGATTTTGGCAAATTATACCCATTTTCTACAAGATATAAACATCACAAGGGGTAAGTCTTGCAAAATTTGGCAAATTATATGAACAAAATAAAAATCACAAGGGGTAAGTCTTGCCAATTTTTGTCATCAAGATTTTGGCAAATTATACACATTTTCTACAAAAAAATTACAAGGGTTAGTTATGCCAGTTTTTTTCATCAAGATTTTGGCAAATTATACCCATTTTCTACAAAAAATAAAAATCACAAGGCTAGTTCTTGCCAATTTTTGTCATAACACATTTGGCAAATTATACGAACAAAATGAAAAAAAATCACAAGGGGTAAGTCTTGCAAATTTTTTGTTCCAAATTTTTGGGAAATCTTTTCTTTAAATTTGCCTTTGTGGAAAAAAAAGATTGCAAAGATTGCAAGACTTGCCCTTTGTGATTTTTTTAAACATTTTATTCGTACAATTTGCCAAAATCTTGAAATAAAAGTACAAGACTTTTTACAAATTATACAAATTTTCTACAAAAAATAAAAATTACAAGGGTAAGTCTTGCCAGTTTTTTTCATCAAGATTTTGGCAAATTATACCCATTTTCTACAAAATATAAAAATCACAAGGAGTAAGTGTTGCTAATTTTTGTCATCAAGATTTTGGCAAATTATACCCATTTTCTACAAGATATAAACATCACAAGGGGTAAGTCTTGCAAAATTTGGCAAATTATATGAACAAAATAAAAATCACAAGGGGTAAGTCTTGCCAATTTTTTTCATCAAGATTTTGGCAAATTATACACATTTTCTACAAAAAATTACAAGGGTTAGTTATGCCAGTTTTTCATCAAGATTTTGGCAAATTATACCCATTTTCTACAAAAATAAAAATCACAAGGCTAGTTCTTGCCAATTTTTGTCATAACACATTTGGCAAATTATACGAACAAAATGAAAACAAATCACAAGGGGTAAGTCTTGCAAATTTTTTGTTCCAAATTTTTGGGAAATCTTTTCTTTAAATTTGCCTTTGTGGAAAAAAAAGATTGCAAAGATTGCAAGACTTGCCCTTTGTGATTTTTTTAAACATTTTATTCGTACAATTTGCCAAAATCTTGAAATAAAAGTACAAGACTTTTTACAAATTATACAAATTTTCTACAAAAAATAAAAATCATAAGGGGTAAGTCTTTATTTTTTTCATAGAGATTTTGGCAAATTATACCCATTTTCTACAAAATATAAAAATCACAAGGAGTAAGTGTTGCTAATTTTTGTCATCAAGATTTTGGCAAATTATACCCATTTTCTACAAGATATAAACATCACAAGGTAAGTCTTGCAAAATTTGGCAAATTATATGAACAAAATAAAAATTACAAGGGGTAAGTCTTGCCAATTTTTGTCATCAAGATTTTGGCAAATTATACACATTTCTACAAAAAAATTACAAGGGTAAGTTATGCCAGTTTTTTTCATCAAGATTTTGGCAAATTATACCCATTTTCTACAACAACAAAAAATCACAAGGCTAGTTCTTGCCAATTTTTGTCAACACATTTGGCAAATTATACGAACAAAATGAAAAAAAATCACAAGGGGTAAGTCTTGCAAATTTTTTGTTCCAAATTTTTGGGAAATCTTTTCTTTAAATTTGCCTTTGTGGAAAAAAAAGATTGCAAAGATCGCAAGACTTGCCCTTTGTGATTTTTTTAAACATTTTATTCGTACAATTTGCCAAAATCTTGAAATAAAAGTACAAGACTTTTTACAAATTATACAAATTTTCTACAAAAAATAAAAATCATAAGGGGTAAGTCTTGATTTTTTTCATAGAGATTTTGGCAAATTATACCCATTTTCTACAAAATATAAAAATCACAAGGAGTAAGTGTTGCTAATTTTTGTCATCAAGATTTTGGCAAATTATACCCATTTTCTACAAGATATAAACATCACAAGGGGTAAGTCTTGCAAAATTTGGCAAATTATATGAACAAAATAAAAATCACAAGGGGTAAGTCTTGCCAATTTTTGTCATCAAGATTTTGGCAAATTATACACATTTTCTACAAAAAAATTACAAGGGTTAGTTATGCCAGTTTTTTTCATCAAGATTTTGGCAAATTATACCCATTTTCTACAAAAAATAAAAATCACAAGGCTAGTTCTTGCCAATTTTTGTCATAACACATTTGGCAAATTATACGAACAAAATGAAAAAAAATCACAAGGGGTAAGTCTTGCAAATTTTGTGTTCCAAATTTTTGGGAAATCTGTTCTTTAAATTTGCCTTTGTGAAAAAAAAGATTGCAAACATTGCAAGACTTGCCCTTTGTGATTTTTTTTACATTTTATTCGTACAATTTGCCAAAATCTTGAAATAAAAGTACAAGACTTTTTACAAATTATACAAATTTTCTACAAAAAATAAAAATCATAAGGGGTAAGTCTTGATTTTTTTCATAGAGATTTTGGCAAATTATACCCATTTTCTACAAAATATAAAAATCACAAGGAGTAAGTGTTGCTAATTTTTGTCATCAAGATTTTGGCAAATTATACCCATTTTCTACAAGATATAAACATCACAAGGGGTAAGTCTTGCAAAATTTGGCAAATTATATGAACAAAATAAAAATCACAAGGGGTAAGTCTTGCCAATTTTTGTCATCAAGATTTTGGCAAATTATACACATTTTCTACAAAAAAATTACAAGGGTTAGTTATGCCAGTTTTTTTCATCAAGATTTTGGCAAATTATACCCATTTTCTACAAAAAATAAAAATCACAAGGCTAGTTCTTGCCAATTTTTGTCATAACACATTTGGCAAATTATACGAACAAAATGAAAAAAATCACAAGGGTAAGTCTTGCCAGTTTTTTTCATCAAGATTTTGGCAAATTATACCCATTTTCTACCAAAAAAAATCACAAGGGGTAAGTCTTGCCAATTTTCTGTTCCAAATTTTGGCAAATTATACCCATTTCTACAAAAAATATAAAATCACAAGGGGTAAGTCTTGCAAATTTTGTGTTAAAAAGATTCACCTTTACTAAAACAACCCGAACACCTAGTGTTTGTAATCAAATAAACACTAAATTTCTAGTTTATTTTTGCATTCACTTCTAGTATGAACTGGCATTAAGGTCTCCTGTGGTGGAACTTGGATTTGGGAGAATGGGCGTTTCCTAATTAATAAAGGATGGGGCGTTTCCATCATTAAAGGGGCAGTACCGTCACAATCAGAGCAGACTTTCAACAGGGCATGGAATTGATATAGTTTAAGATGAACACAGTGACTGCAAATTACTAGCTCATTTATGCAGCAGCAACAGTAATATGACCTTATCTTGTGGGAAATTATTTTCACTCTGATTCCATGGCATGTTGATTGTGACGACACTGCCCCTTTAACGTATTTCTAAATCCCAGATTTATCCGTTTTCCTCCAATGGCTGCCGACAACTGTGAGTTTGGCGATAAACTGAAAGACTTCTACCGCATGGTCCGTGACAACCCATAAAGGGACACTGTCGTCACAATCGACACGGCATGGAATCAGAGTGGCACTTAAAGGGACACTGTCATTATTGAAAAGGCATGGAATCGGAGTGGGCCATAAAGGGACACTGTCGTCACAGTCGCCAGGGCATGGAATCGGAGTGGCACTTAAAGGGATACTGTTGTCACAATCAACAGGGCATGGAATTGGAGTGGGCCATAAAGGGACACTCGTCACAATCGACAGGGCATGGAATCGGAGTGGCACTTAAAGGGAACACTGTTATCACAATTGACAGGGCATGGAATTGGTGTGGCACTTAGGGACACTGTTATCACAATTGACAGGGCATGGAATTTGTGTGTCACTTAAAGGGACACTGTCATAACAATCGACAGGGCATGGAATTGGTGTGGCACTTAAAGGGACATTGTTATCACAATTGACAGGGCATGCAATTGGTGTGGCACTTAAAGGGACACTGTCATAGCAATCGACAGGGCATGGAATTTGTGTGTCACTTAAAGGGACACTGTCATAACAATCGACAGGGCATCGAATTGGAGTGGCACATAAAGGCACATCTTGTATTATTATTTTCAGTCACTGAGTTAATCTAAAACTGGCACTCTAATTCCATGTCCTCTTGATCGTTTGTTTGTTTTTATTTGTTTTTTTTAAAACATTTTTATATATTTTTTTAGTTTGTTTGTTTTTTGCCAGCCAGTGAAATAAGTGATACATGTATATACGCGGTTATTGGAAATAGACCAAATTCTCCATACATAAAGTATGGTGGCTAAGAGAAGCCTCACAAATCAGGCAAACGTTTATACCGCTATGTGAAAAAGTCGTTTAAAACACAGCACAGTAGATTCATAGCAAAAAATAATAACAAACTAGAGCTTAAGTGTTTGTTTGAACAAACACTAGGTGTTCGGGAGGAAGTAAAGGTCAAATTGGGGTCAACTTTGTTCCAATATTTGTTGACAATTAACGATCTGTACCTTGGTGCAAAGATTGTGAAGTTACCTCTTGTGGATGATTTTTGTTAATATTAAACTTTGACTTTCGGTTTGGACAGGAAGTAAAGGTCAAATCGGGGTCATGTTTTTGTAAATATTTTTGACAATTAACAATCTGTACAATGGTGCAAAAACTGTGAATTTACCTGTTGAGGTTGTTGAGATGATTTTTTTTAATATTAAACTTTGTCTTCCGGTTTGGACAGGAAGTAAGGTCAAATTGGGGTCATCTTTTAGTAAATATTTTTTGCCAATCAATGATCTGTACAATGGTACAAAAATTGTGAATTTACCTCTTGTGGTTGTTGAGATATAATTTTTTTAAATATTAAACTTTGACTTCCGGTTTGGACAGGACGTAAAGGTCAAAGTGGGGTCACCTTTTTGTAAATATTTTTTGACAATTAACGATCTGTACGACATTAGGTGTTTGTCCTTTGGACGAATACAGAGCTGTTATGCTAATTATAGGTTGTGGTGGAATTAAATACTGTATCATCACAACTTTATCATTACACATTTTTGGCCCCGAGGTGAGGTGTGTGCAGGTCTTGTACAATACAATGACAAATTCGATCAAGTGTTATACTATTTAAATGTTTGGTTCAGTTTTTTAAAACAATACTTATAGGGAAGAGACAGCACAATGTAACTTGAAGGATAACTGTAAAATAAAAAGAAACAAACAATACTGAAATATGATCTTCTGATTGTTACATGGATATGTATTTATGTGTCATTAACTGTTGAAAATACATTTTCATAAATAGTAATGTTAAAGTTATTGTTTAAAGGTGGCAATATCTTCACGATCAACAGGGCATGGAATCAGAGTTCAAGTTCTAGTTTAACTCAGTGACTGAAAATAATACTCACATGATGAGGTTATATTCGCGTTGCTGCTGCATAAATGAGCCAGTAATTTGTAGTCACTATGTTCGTCTTAAACTAGGACACCATTCCATGGCCCGTTTGACGAAAGTCTGCTCTGATCGTGACAATACTGTCTGTTTAACCAATTGTGTTTATGGGATTGATGGTCAGTACTATCCCAATGCGAGCACACAAATAAATAGGAACTTTAATTGGGTGATCTGGCAAAAGGTATTCCAAGGCTGACACACCCATGCAATGAAGATTGGGGGGGGGGGGGTATGTTTACTATGTTTATATGGCCCAACTGCCAGTGATTCACTGTCGGCAATGTACATTTTACTAGATCACCAACAGATATTGCTTAATAATTACATTTGTGAGGATGTTTAGGTCCAGTCAAAAAAATAATAAGAATTCCTCAGTACTATTTTTGTTCTAACATGTTAAAGAAATTCCTAGATGTGTCTTGAGGTCCTGAAAAAACAATTCCCTTGAGAGTCAAGACTGCCACAGATAGGATAAGTCCATATAAAATAATTTGAATAATACGTCAACTCCTTTGAATGGATAAACTTCAAATGCTGGCCATTGGATCACAAAGTTACACAGACTCTAACACACCTTGTAGCAGTAGCACAAATGGATATCGTTGATCTGAAATATAAACGAATCATGTAAAAACAATATTAAATGTTTTCAAAGAGGGACGAAGAATAATGGGTCATGCTAACAAAACACACATAACTTAGAATGCCCTTATATGTTATTATCAGGATGATGGATTGATGTAACTTCAGAAAAATGATCCCTTCAGAACAATGCCTTTAAGTTAGGTTTTACAATGGAATAGAACTACATGTGATGTCTTCCTTCCTCCATGATGTGACCGTTTCATTATCTCAATAAAGGTGCTGATATTTGTTTCTGGTCTACTTTAGTGAGAAAATTAAGTGCTAGTATAAAGTAAACTGCAATGCAGCCATCACCACACAGGACATAAGTACTACTATTATTACGAGGAACTACAGACACTATAGCGTAGCTAAATTAACTTGTACTTTTACCAACGCGTACTCCACCGGATGTCAATCCTTACGCATGCCAGTAAATATTCAGTAATAAATATTTTTCCGGGTTGAGTTGACCAAAATAAGTGTGAATTGGTAAAAGTACGAGCACGCATACGAGTGCAATCTGGACTGCAAGATGAATCGCAAGATGAATCGACACAAACAACTACGACCAAAAAGTGCAGTGTACACACACAGACACAATATGAAGATCCAGCTCCTCAACTTCACTGCAAACTACAGAGTCTCCAGGACAAGCTGAAAGACTTAACTTCTCAACTAAGAGAATACAGAGAACTAAGGAGCAGCTACACACAACTGTCGTCCGCATTTACTGAACTGAGTGAACGTAACTGCCTACTGGAGGCAAAACTCCTCAGTGTCACAGCACAACACAATGACAACGCCTTTCAGCGACCACGTGTAACATCTAAAATTTCCAGCCCATCACAATCATCATCACCTACATGTACGCCGTCATCAAATATCTTCACTGTGCTAAATGATCATGTTCCTGATAATGTTCCTGATAATGTACCTGATCACGTCCCGTCATCGACAAGCTTGCCAACATCCAAGTCTCAACCTACACGCTCAACCAATAAAACACCAATACTGCCTGCTCAACTGTCACTACCATCATCATCGCCGCCAGGTCCATCAACACAGTCACCACAGATCCTGATATTCAGCAACTCCATGTGCAAGAGAATAGACGAGCGTAGATTTTACCAAGGGAGAACGACTAAGGTATTCGCACAAGGAGGAGCAACCATCACAGACGTCCAAAGAATGGTCGAGAATTGCCAATTCACCGACCCAAAACATGTCATCCTACAAGCATGGACAAATAACGTAACACGTGATTCTACCGAAACATGTGACATAAAAGCAAGATCGCTCATCAACACGACTCTCCAGAAATTTCCATCAGCCAACATCATCATTTCCAGTATCTTGCCAAGACTCATTCCAACAACATCAAACAGCCCTGCAAACCAGAAGATACGTCATCTCAACAGCATCTTCGAAAACAACTGCCGGCCGGTCAAGTTCAAGAGTAACATTTGCAAACCATATACCATCATTTGTGACATCATCAGGTCAGATCCTTCATCAACATTACTGGGATGAGGTACATCTCAACAGGAGTGGCATCGGCAGACTAATCACCAACTTGAAAAATGCAATCAACTATGTCTCCCACCCCACCAGGTACCCTCAACAACCGAAAACATATGTACACGTAGTTAAAACAAGATAAGCTAATAATGTTTAGAAATAAGGGTAAAGTAGCAAGCAAAATTAATAAGTGTAGCAAATGTAAGGAAAATATCACTCCACCATCGCTTCACATTTCCTGTAAAAATTGTTCGAATCACTTTCATACCAACTGTGTTCATAATCTGGGTAATAATAACAATTGGTGGTGTGATTTGTGTTTTTTCAAAATCTGTTTTAATGAGCTGCCGTTTGCTGATAAATTAATAGATTATACTTTCAGTCTCAGCAAAGGCCTGAAAATTGCACATCTAAATATTCAAAGTCTTCGTAATAAAATTGATCATTTAAATATTCTCTTACATGATAATAATATTGACATACTCTGCATAACAGAAACTTGGCTTACAAATGAAATTGACGATAGTGAAATCTCTATACCAGAGTATAGTATCTGTCGCAATGACAGAGATAATTTAGAACGGGGACATGGTGGGATCATTAATTACATAAGAAATGGTATTAATTACATAGATAGAACCAGTATCTCAAATAATAATGCACTTGAAGTTCTTCTAGTTGAAATAGTATTACCTAATACTAAACCTTTGCTTTTATCTACAGTATATAGAGTTCCAGATGCGAATACTGAATATCTAAATAATATTGATGATCTGTTTCAGAACTGTCTTACTCTTTATACTGATATAATTATTGTCGGGGATTTTAATCTAGATATATCAAAGACCAGTAATTGCAAGAAGATCAACGATTTTGCCAGAAGCTGTAGCTTACATCAACTTATACATGACTTTACTAGAGTTACTGATAGAACTAAAACCATAATAGATCTTGCTTTTGTTACTCGTCCTGAAACTATTTCCGAGTCAGGGGTTCATAGTCTTGGTTTGAGTGACCATTCACTTATTTACTTAGTTAAAAACATAAACAAACTAAACGGCCACCAAGGATCACAAAGTCACGCTCATATAAAAATGTAATGCTTTAGAATTCTTGAATACTGTAAACAATAAAAACTGGGGGAAGGTTACCACTTACAACAATGTCAATGAGGCTTGGTCTTGTTGGGTTACCATGTTCAATGACGCATGCAATAAGCATGCACCAATCAAACAAAAGAGGGTGAAAGGTTTCTTGCCAGAATGGGTTACTAGTGATTTCCTACAATTAAGTAAAGACAGGGACTATTGTTATGCTAAAGCACACAGAACAAATAATGTACAGGATTGGGCCAAAGCTAAAGCACTAAGAAATAAGGCTAATAATCTGAATAAATCTCTTAAAAGTGAATTCTTTCAGAGAGAAATTAAAAATAACATCAAGGACTCCAATAAATTATGGAAATCTATTAAGAAAGTTATACCGAACAAACACACTAGCATTGGAAATATAAAGACTAATGATAAGGGTTTTACAACTTCTGACACTGATGCTGCAAATAAATTCAACGATTATTTTACATCTATTGGACTTAAACTGGCCAGTAAATTTCAAACTGATCATGATGATAATGATAATGTAACAAATGATAATATTGTAAACCCTGGTATGAGTGATGCAAGTGTCAATAGTTCACCCTCTGTTAATAATAATGATAATCAATTTGTATTTTGCGAAATATCCTCTAGCTATGTTTATAAACAAATCTGTAAAATGTCCAATAGTAAATCTCCTGGAATTGATTGTATTTGCCGAAATTACTAAAATTGCTGCACCTCTCATTTGTTCTTCTCTTGCTCATATTTGTAATATATCTCTATGTACATCAGTATTTCCAAATGACTGGAAAGCAGCAAAAGTTACTCCAATTTATAAGTCTGGTGACAAATCAAATGTTGATAATTATCGTCCTATATCTGTATTGCCTATTGTTTCTAAAATTATTGAGCGGTCTGTTCACGACCAGCTGTATTCACATTTAATGTCCAATAATATACTGAATGATTGTCAATCAGGTTTTAGGAAACACCACTCTACTACTACCACACTATTGGATGTTCAGGATTACATTTTAAATAACATTGATAATGGTTGTATTACTGCTGTTGTATTTCTTGACCTCAAGAAGGCTTTTGATACTGTAAATCATAGATTGCTTATAAATAAACTTAATATGTATGGTGTAAGTGGGGATGAGCTATGCTGGTTCATGTCATATCTTGACAACAGAAAGCAAGCCGTTAAAATTGGAAGTAGTTTATCCTCATTTCAAAATATTAATATTGGTGTTCCTCAGGGATCCATACTGGGACCATTGTTGTTCATATATGTAAATAATCTTCCAAATTGTGTAAATTGTAAAACTGTAATGTATGCCGATGATACTACCTTGTTATTTCGTTCATCACATCCAAATAGTCTTCAGGAGGATCTTAATAACAACTTTAGCAATATTGGAAAATGGTTCTTAGAAAATAATTTAACATTAAACATTAACAAAACAAAGTTAATGATCTTGATGCGAATAAGAATCTGGATAAGTTCAAAGGGATTTCCTTAAACTATAACAATGATATAATTGAACGTGTTGACCATTTTAAGTACCTTGGAGTAATTTTTGATAACCAAATGACATGGCTTGATCATATTAATCATGTATCAGCTAATATTTCAAAACGTTGTGGTGTTTTAAATCGTGTTAAATATAATTTACCAAACTGTACTTTAAAAATGCTCGCTGAAGCAATGATAATTCCTAATTTTGATTATTGTAGCCCTGTATGGTCAAACTGTAACAATGAACTAAAAACAAGGTTGCAAAAACATCAGAACAAACTGGCTAGAATTATTTTATCTGCTGATATTAGGACTCCAATTAATAGCATGATGACTTCTCTTAACTGGCTTAAATTAGATGACAGATGGACTAACCAAATGCTCATAATGATTTTTAAATGTTTAAATGGTACTTCTCCTAATTACTTGTCTTCTAAATTTATATTTACTCATTCTGTACATAATTATTCAACTAGAGGTCAGATTTCAAATTCCCTTATTATTCCACAGTGTAACTCAAATTCTGGTGACGTATGTTCACTAGTAGATCTTCCCAAATATGGAACAACTTACCACAAGATATTCGTATTAATTATCAGACCATGTCATTAAACCAGTTTAGGAATAACGCTCTTACACTTTTACACTAAAATTACATGTCATCCATTGTTATTTATATTGTTATGTATGTACCAGTAGTTTGTATTATGTTATGGTTAAATTGTTTTGCCACCTACATGTACATGTACATGTATTTTGTGTATGTATAATTATATTCATTACTGTAAACATTGTACTTATGTCAGGGCCACCTTGGAAAGCAGTGTTTTTCACTGAATGGTGCTACCCTGAATAAAGAAAGCTGAAATAAAATAAAATATAACGTAAGACGTTAAACCATACCATCGTGTAGCCTACAAACTGAAGATTGTTGATGACTTGAACAGTTACGATACTGCATTTGGATGTGGTGTCAACGCTGTCTCGGGGTGCTGTAGGCTGGAACTTAGTCTGAGCCATGATGTATTGGAGTCAACATGCTGTAAAAAATAATAGGAAAGTTTTATAAGTACCTGGACCATAGAGAAAGGACACAGATTTGAAACTTCAGAGAAGTTCTAATTTATGTTAATGAGGAAAATAATACATCACAGTGAACATGCTGTACAAAATAGTAAGAAGGTTTTACAAGTACATGGACCAAGAATAAAGTATTTGAAAATTCAAAGAAGTTCTAATTTATAATATGAATGGGGAAAACAGTGTATAATTTTGGAGTAGCTGGACCATTGAAATTGAAAAGGGCATTGGTTGTTTTCAAAATTGCACACAATTATTCTTGACAATGTGTAATAAATGAAAGAAATGTTCTTGCATGAAACTCACATCAAAAGAGAAAGGTATTTAAGGAAATTGCCGAGTCTCATAATTTCATGTGAGAGATGTCTGAGAGAGGCCTCCCCAGGGAGCAGGACTAACAACTTATACAAGTACATGTATTGTGTCATGAATATTGTGCATTTTTCCTGTGAAATAATTGTCTATGTACAGTAAGTTGATTTGTATCGAAGAAGGGTAAAAAATTAAGGGAAAGTGCAGTAAACAATCACTACTTGACATTGATTTGTGCACAAACTGAAGATTTTTTGGAGAAAACATAAATTACAAAATATGGCATAAAATTTCAACTGAAAAATTGCCATAACCTAAACAACTGAATTTTCCTATCCTTATTTACATTCTATTTCTAAATACATTTTAGTGACATCTGTTCATATTTTGTTAGAAAAGAGGGGACTTGTTTACTGTCCATGTTCACATTTATAACTCACGTTAACATGGTTAACGTTAAGTTAAACACTAAACAGGCACAATGCAACTACATTAAGTTTAAGTAACGTTACCACACTAGTACAGTAGTACCAGCCAACCCAACGCTTAAAAAATGGCTTTTCTTGTATAAAAACACGAAGATAAATACAGGAAATCCTCTTAACAATTAAATTCAAGATACCTACCCTTTATGACTATGTTGGTTGAAACATGGTTGAAGTACGAGTTGGTTGGAGTACGAGTTGGCACGAGTTCATCAGTAATACAATTTCTTTCTGAGTAAATCTGTTTCTGCCGATTGAGGGCGACATACCACGTTGTTGTTGTTGTTGGTTTTGTTGGCACTTGTATTTCCTTCCTCCATGGGCAAACTATGTGCCCTTTGTGCCATCAACAATAGAAAATAAAACTGAGCCTGAAGAAAAGTGAAGCGAAAATATTATAGAAGAAAGGTATACAAAAGGGAGGCGGCTGACTGATCCACTAAGCACAATGCAACTAAAGTTGTGATGAGCCCTGCGAGGCCGGATCGTGTACCGGCAATTTAAGTGCCAGGCACCGCCAGCTGTTTGCAGATCCGCAACACCTCCAGGGGAGAAGTTGCAATGCCCAGTCAATCGTCAGCTTTCTCCCAAACAGATAGGCATTAATCTTAAACAATCGCAGAGATCACACTTTAAGAAATTAATAGGTACATGTAATTATGAAGAAATGTTTATGAAGAAAAAAGGAAAAGAAAAAAAATGTAACACAAGGGTATAGAGGGCGATATCGGTTATATATTGATGTTACTTTTTGATGAAATTTATTATTTCACAAGCATTTTGTTTTTCTCCCAATAATTTTTTAAGGTCATTTGGGCGTTTGAGTATCCTAGATTTTTTGTAATGTGTCCCTGTTTTGTTGGTATTTTTGCAGTTAATTAGAAGATGTTTAACATTATCATAAGAGTTGCAAGTATCGCATAAACCATCTGGATGTTTCCCCATCTTATGGAGGAAACTATTTAAGTTTCTGCATACTCCAAGCCTGAGTCTGTGAAGGATAACTTCTTTCCATCGTGGAAGGCCACATGTGTTAAAATGTAATTTTGCCTGTTGAAAAGTTTTTAAATTGGAAGATTTTGTTTCCCTCCATGTTTTTTGCCATTTTTTTTCAAGATTGAATTTCAATATATGTTTAATTTCTGTATCAGAGAGGATATTGACATCAATTTTATTTTGTAAGTAGCCAGTTTTGCTTGTTTGTCTGCTTCCTCATTTCCTTTAATTCCACAGTGTCCGGGGACCCATTCAAAAATAACTATATTGATTTGGTTTTGAATATTAAGTAAGATATGACGAATATCAGAAATTAATTTATTTTCTGGGATAGGATCCGAGATAGCTTGGAAACTTAAACAGTCACTAAGTATACAAGTGTGCATGGGTTTTACTTGTTCAACCCATTCTAATGCAAGGAAGATAGCAAAAAGCTCTGCAGTAAAAATAGATGTTTCATTATTAAGACGAACATTTTTCGTGTATTTAAATTGGGGGATGAAGAAACTACATCCTGTTGTGTTTAAGCTTGGGTTAACAGATCCATCAGTGTAAATTCTAAGTGAATTAATCCATCTTGTGTTTATGATTTCTGTGGCTATAGAATGTTTGATGCTATTATCAATTATGTGTTCCGTGTGAGTGTAGATCTCTTTAGAAATGACAGGTGAGTTGTAATGCCAAAAAGGAAAGGGGTTGTGTAAAGGAAATTTTGTTATAGGAATTTGTTCATATCTTCCTTCATACGGAGTCCGGTACTGTGTATTAGACCATTTTGTTGCATAATATTGTTTTTGCCAATTATCTTCTTGTAAGTTTTTATTAGGATGTAAGTGGTGAGTATTGACTTTAATTCCATATAGGTTACATAATAATTGGCGACGCAAATGTAAAGGGGGGTCACCACATTCTGTTTGAAGGTGAGTCAGTGCTGTTGAAAGAATGGCTCCTGTACATGTTTTCAGTGCTTGGTATTGAATACTATCAAGTTTCGCTTTGAGGGAGGTGGCTGCTGAATCAAAGGCTTCACATCCATATTCTAGAATCGGTTTGATCAAAGAAGTGTAAAGTTGGAAAAGTGTTTTACAGTCAGCTCCCCATTCATTTCCACTAATACACCTCAAAATGTTAAGTTTAGTTTTACATTTGTTAATGACAGATTCTATATGTTGTCTCCATGTTAATTTGTGGTCAAAAGTGACTCCAAGAAATTTGGCCGTTTTATTCAAATTAATGTTAATATTGTTTATATCAAGTTTGATGTTTGTATTAATTTTGTTGGAAAAAAGAACTGCAACCGTTTTGGAGGTAGATATTTTAAAACCCCATTTATCACACCAACATTTAATAGTATTTAGGTTTTGTTGAATTTTCTTTTCTAAGAATTTAATATTTCTGTGTGACTTCCAAATGGCAATATCGTCTGCATATTGGGAGATTTGAATATCTGCAATATTTTTAGGTAAATCGTTAATGGCAATATTGAAAAGGACCGGGCTAATGACACTGCCTTGTGGAACACCGTTTTGAAGATCTCGTGGGTCGGAGAGAGTTCCATTAATTTTAACTTGAATTTTTCTGTTTTGAAGAAAGTTGTCGATCCATAGGGTGATTCGACCATATATACCAAGAGCTTGTAATTTAATAATAATACCTTTGTGCCAGAGCATGTCGTAAGCTTTTTCCATATCTAAGAAAACAGCAAGAGTGCTTTCCTTGTTAACGAAGGCTTTGTTAATGGATGATTCCAGATGAATAATGTGGTCTTTGGTATTGCGACCCTTACGAAAACCACTCTGATGACAATCTAAAAGGTTGTGATTTTCAAGATACCATATTAATCTGCTATTTACCATTCGTTCCATAAGTTTACATAAAGTGGATGTGAGGGCAATAGGTCTATATGAAAGTGGATCCGAGGGTTTTTTTCCCTGGTTTTTGTATTGGCATGATGATAGCTTCTTTCCAACTACTTGGACATTGGGAAGAAAACCAAATTAGATTAAACATAATGAGTAAACAATCACGAGTTTTATTGGAAAAATGTTTGTTAATATCATTACTAATTTTATCTTTTCCAGGTGCAGTGCACTTACTCTTATCAATGGCCATATTTAGTTCATTCATTGTAAAAGGTTCGTTAATAACATTGTCATTATTGTTAATAATAGACATGTTTTCTTCTGTTTCCTTTTTAATTTTAAGAAATTTAGAGTTGTGATTTTTATCACTGGAAACATTTGCAAAACTGTCTGCAAGGTAATCAGCTTTCTGTTTATCAGTAATAATGTCAGTGTCATTATTTTTAAGGATGGGAATATTACGGTTTGATTGTATTTTGTTAATGCGTTTGATTTTATTCCAAATAATTTTTGAAGGGGTGTGGCAGTTAATTTCATTGCAAAATATTTCCCAGTCTTTCTTTTTAGCAGTTTTAATAGTCTTTCGTGCTATGGCATTGGCTTTTTTATATGCTATCAAGTCAGTAGGAAGAGATGATTTTTTTTAGAGTTTTAAGCGCCTTTTTCTTATTTTGTATGGCTTTTTTGCATTTTTCGTTCCACCAGGATGTAGTACTTTTGTAATTTCTTTTGTGTTTAGTTTTAGGGATAGCATCATTAATGGCATAGATTAATTGGTTTATGAAAGTATTATATATTTCTTCAATGTTGTCGGTTTTTATTAGGTTCTGAGATTATCTTGTCGCAGGTATTTTCAAATTTATTCCAATCAGCTTTCTTTATAGACCATCGTGGAGTTTGATTAATAGGGGTGGTGTAACATGATCGATCATATTTAAATAAAATAGGATAGTGATCGCTGCCCCAAGTATCGTCAAAAACCCTCCACGTACATTTAGCTGCTATGCATGGTGAGGTGATAGTTAAGTCAATACATGAGAGAGTGCCATTAATTGGATTTACTCTAGTACCATCTCCATTATTAACGCAGACCAAATTATGTTTAATCATAAAATCTTCGATAGTATTTCCATTTTTATCTATGTTTTTGCTACCCCAGAGAGGGTTATGACCATTTAAGTCGCCACATATAACAAAATCTTTTTCCATTTTTTCCATGATAGCGTTAAGGTGAGATTCTTCTAGAGTAAGACAAGGATTATAAACGTTAACTATGTTCCATTTTTTGTTGTTGGTGTCATAAACTTCAATAATTTGGAATTCTATAGGAGTATTGTTGTTGTAAGTATAGTTAACAGCATGACCTTTCCTAGTCAAAATGGTGGTACCGCCACCTTGTTTCTTGGAGACACTGGGAGTTCTGTCATTTCTATAAATGTCATATCCAGGGATGTTAAAATTTCTTTCTTTTTTGAGCCATGTTTCTTGAATGCATATAATGTCTGGTTTTTCGGTAAAATTATTTAAAGCATTCTTAAATTCATTTCCATGTGCAGTAAGTGATTGTGCATTCCATTGAAGAATAAGAACCATTATGAGAAGAAAGATCATGTAGACGTTTTTCTACTTCTTCCTTTTGGAGTGTTATTTGTATTTTTAGTTGATGTACCGGTACTTTGTGGTGCCATTTGAGATTTGTCAAATGTTTCCTTTTGTTTAGGTTGTGATTGTTTTTGTGATTGTTTTTGTGATTGTTCTTGTGATTGTTCTTGTATTTTTATGTCATCAGATGATTGAGATTGGCTTGTGTGCTTTCTTTGTTTGCTAGTTTCTTTATGTTTTAGAGTTTCTCTGGTATGAAGTATGTGTTCAATAAGTGATTTGATTGCTGTATCTCTGTCTTCTTTCTTCTTAATACAATCCCAGATTTGCATTGTTCCAGTTAGTAGTTCTAGAAGGGATTGTCCAGATTTAATGCATATGAAAGGTGTATCTGGTTCTGTTTGTGTTCCTACAATTGAGTCTGTTTGGGTAGAAGCATTTGCTGTACTGGTTTTTGTTACATAAATGGGTGTTTTGTTGCTGTTTTGTGTGTGATTAACCACTTTGATTTGAGATTGTTCTTTATGTTTGATGATTGTTGTAGGAGTTTGTGATGAATCTTTGTGTACAACTACATTGGTTTTTACTGTTTTTGCGGCTTCTGCATATGATATGTTATATATGATTCTGATGCCCTGTATTTTTTTCTCATCTTTAATTGTAGTACATCCTGCATAAGCTGATGAGTGACTACCACCGCATCTGCAGCACCTGACTTGTTCTTTTTGGGTGCATGACTCATAATTGTGGTTACCGCTACATCTTACACATCTAGTTTGAGCACGGCATCTACTGGCTACATGTCCTAGTCTCTGACAGTTGAAACATCTAATAACAGGAGGAATGTACGGTTTTATTTCAAAAATTTCATATCCTAACTGAATGCGTGAAGGTAGATTAGGTGTGTCAAAGGTGAGGCATACTGAAAGACTTTTTTCAAGATGGCCATCTCTTTTACGCATGAGTCTCTTTACTTCAGTGGTTCCAGATTTTTTACAGGCTGCTAAGATTTCTTGATCTGATATGGCTGTCGGTAGACCTGTTATTACTCCTTTGCTCTGAGTTTCGGATTTTGCAAATTCTGTTTCAACTGACCATTTTCCTAAGTGTGAAATTGTTTTTAGTTTCCTAGCTTGAGTGGAGGTATGACATCGGACTGTGATGCCCCCTTGGTTGTTTCTAGTGACATTTTTAATGAGGTCATGTCCAACAGAGTTTAGTACTTTAGCAATTTTGATAGGATTTATGTTAGCTAATTTGATATCTGGAGAGGTGATAATTACTAGAGTAGGATTACATTGTGAGGTGTTATATACATGACGGCGTTTTGGTTGTCGATCACCTGCTGTGCTATCTTCAGAGTCACTATAGGAGATTCACTTAAACATTCGCTAGCATTACGTTTTAGAATTTTCCTCTTATTGTTAGATTTTGGAGTCGGAATGTCACTATCTTGGGCTTGACTGATTAATTTTTCAAGAGTTGAACGGGAATTTAAGTTAGGTTTGTAGTTTCCTTCTTGACTGTTCTGGGATATTTGATCCCACCACATGTCATCTTCTTCGTCATCGTCGGCCATGTTGGTTTTCGAAGAGTGCAGAGCGAGATAATAAAAGCCAGTTAAATGAGAAAAAAGTGTGATCTCCGGATTGAAAAGAAAATGCCTACCTTTTAGAGTAGCCTGTACAAAAGCTCCAGCTACGAGTTGAAAGAAAAAAGGATTCCAATTTCGCAATAATTTTAAGTCAAAAAAACGTGGTCTTTGAATTCAGGCCACAGACCTTCACGTCCACTCTCCTCGACCGTCAAAAGCTAATCGTCGCGACATACCATTCCACCGGCCGGACTGTTTTATATGCCCCGCCCAGTCGATTGAGTATTGCGGACGTAGTGGAAATAACAGATTGCGCGTACATTTTCAAGAAAAGTGTGTTTCTTTTTTTACAAAAATGTCGTGTTTTCAGTACAAATAAATATCAAACTCAAACATATCCTCGTCTCTAATGTCACATATTTCACACTCTTTACACTCATGATAAACTACATATTTTTCCCAGACTAAATCAGTAATTTTATTGATTTTTCAGATCCCTCGATATGATTTTTTTAATGATTAAACTTTGAATTATCGTAATTCGATATCTGATGACCTAATCATGACGTCACAAATTATGTTTCATCTACGTGTTAAGTTCTAAGTATATGCCAAGTTTGAAGTTCATGTGAAGTTTGCAAGTATGTGTTTTTTTGTAGACAGTCTATCCGGAGAAGAAGAAGAAGGAGAAGAAAAAGAAAAAAAAACGAACTAAAACAATAGGTGTTTCGGGTGCATACCCGAACACCTAATAACAACATCAAAATGCCGACGCGCGGGTCTGATGAGGCGACGCACGCCGAGACCAGAAACGAGACTTTTGCAAATGCATGACAAATATTTAACAAGATCTTACTAGATCTTTTTTTCACAGACACTCGGAGAGCACTGAGTATACAGTGCTATACACACGTCGGTGTAGGGCAAAATTAAATCAATTGTTTATCTCCCGACGCAAGAATTTCACCAACCTATTATAAATATATATATATATATATCGCGGAACCCGCCGCTATAATGGGATTCTAGCCGGCCGATTGTCATCGGGCAAGCTCGGTGGTCGAGAGGTTAAGACGTCTGCACTAGCAAGCAGGAGGTCGTGGGTTCGAATCCCGCCCGAGTCGACTGTATAGATTTTTCACAGACACTCGGAAAGCACTGAGTATACAGTGCTATACACTAGGCCTGGGCGAATAGTAAAATTTACTATTCGATTAATCGCGCGCAACTTTTCGCGAATAATCGACTATTCGCGAATAGTTGGCCATTTTTTCCCGCGGTTTATAAAAGTACTAAAACATTAAAAACAATTGCTTTGATAGTAATTTCTGGCCTATTTGTAACATTCAGACAATAAACAAACACATACATTAAGCTCTTTAATGCCTGTTGTTGTTTTTTCTTTATTTCTTGCAAAATTGTACTCGAAATAATACATTTTCGTAAGTGAAAATCCAATCGCCATCGAGTTATTACTCTGGCAGCGTGGGAAACTTCCAGCACAATTAGCATTAACAGTGCACATTGAGCACATGCTAAGTCACGCGCAGTGACGTTCATCCCATATCAACAGAGGGAAGTCCACCTACACCCCATAAAATGAACGCATTGAATAGATCTTGTTTATATTTAAGTCGCCGTTAAGAGAAATACCAATAAGTTGACGGTCACCCCTGTTATTTCAAATCGATTAGCCTAGTCCTATACACAAAATAAATAACCTGCAAGCAGTACGTGTTTATGCTCATGCAGGGGCCAACTTTTAGACGTATTCGTTGTTTACGTCCAATTGCTTCCGCAGTGTGCCCCGCACTATGCTTAAAAACCTTTGGTTCAGGCACGCACGTGGTGAGTGTACCCTGAACTGATTTTGTACGATGGCCTATGCGTTTTGTGATTGACTTGTGCTCACCGCAAATTACGTTATCATTATTGGACAAACTTTTCTTGGGAACCAAATGGGGCGTGGCAAACAATTACGTCATGCAATAAGTGGATCGGTGGGATTTATCATTACTCATCACTAGACCTACATTACCTGCAAGTGCAAAGGCAATTACACCAGCAATGCGAAAGACAGTGACCAAAGACCATGCTTTTCGTAGTTAATATTTATGAAAATAAATTGACATTTTCAAACAAATCGATGTGTAATAAATAAACAACATGAAACATTCAAGTTAGTGTAAATTAATCGCAGTTGTTTAATCATTAATTCATCATCTCCAGCTTTTCTTCAAAAACAAAAACGTTACATGATTTTGTAGTGTTCAAATTTAATTACCTTCAGTTTATGCTACTTTTAAGTTCATGCTATACAAAAATATGAAGTATGTTCATTCAGCACTCTGCAAGTTCATTTGCAGAACAACTGTTTCAGCAATTAAATAGCTAATGAAAAATGTGGCTTACTCTATAATCCATTACATTTAACCATGGAGGAAGGAAACAAATATATTTATTGCACAGGGGGCACGTGTCCCCCAGCCGAGGTCCGTACCCCCCGCCCCCCCAGGTGCAGAATTTAGGGGAAAAATAGATCACTGTTTGAGACTGCAAGTATTGATATTCCCCCTAGAAAAAGTGGCGCAATCCCGAGTTCCCCCGAAAATTGTTCCCCAGTTAGTAGTTACGCCACTGCTCCAGAATGCCTATTGTCCAGTTGCTGGCAGTGATGAAGTGATTTATTCTTCATACAAATGTATTACACTGTATAACATTTATGAGACGTTGACAAAGCTATAAACACTGAACAGAACAATGGCAATTGGCAATAATTGGCAAGACAGTTTTTACTTGGGACAATGAGTGCACCGTTATCATCATTCAGCAGGTAACAGTCGATGCAGTCACAGCCATCCAGGCTGCCCTGTCGGCGTGAGTACTATTCGCGAATACTACAATGCGTACAACTACCAGCAGTGCCTGGACAGAACAGTACAATTGGCAGCATTGCTCGCGAATAGTATTCGCAAATAGTTCACGAACAGTTCACGACCGCAATTTTTATGTTGTGTAAAGGCAATGCATTATTGCAGGTAACAGTCGCTGCAGTCACAGCCAGCCAGCCAGCCTGACTTGTCGGCTTCCTCAAAGGCATTACTAAGTTGCAAACACTACAATGCTTACTACCGTGACTAGACAAAACTGTAATTGCCAGCTTAATAGGATTACTCACGAATAGCGGTTGCGAATAGTTAGCAAACACTTCACGACCACAAGTTATGGATGGTTTGGAAGGCAATTGGTCATTATTCGCGAATAGTTGCAGGTATTCGCGCCTGCGCGATTAATCGAATAATTCAAAAACCGCGAATACGAGTACGATTAGCAACAACTATTCGCGAATATTCGAATAATCGAATTATTCGCACAGGCCTACTATACACACGTCGGTGTAGGGCAAAATTAAATCAATTGTTAATCTCCCGACGCAAAAATTTCACCAATCTATATATCTTACTAAGTGTTAAATTTTTAAGTATCGTATAAGGGAATTGTATACAAAATAATTATAATAATAATCAAAATCGTGTTTATAATAGTTTTGAATTGAGGGGAGCTTCAAGTCAGACTGTATCTCAAGACATTGTAGTCCAGGTTATTCAGACGTCATGCCTGCCCTTCGTAAAACTGTGACAATATGAAAATTGTCATAAGTAATCATCAAAAATGAGGCACATTCTCCACCAATCTGGGAACTGAATTCCGGATCTTCTAGGCAAAAGTCCCGAGGATTTCCATATCACCACTTCCTTCTGTTTAAAAAACGATACGTTTGATTTTAATTATAACCTTAGAATGGATCCTGTCAAAGTAACAAAGTAAACAACAAAAATCTCATTGGGAATTGAACCTAAGTCCTTTTGGGCAAGAGTCCTGAGGAATTCCACTTGGCCACTTCCTACTGTTAACAAATTGTTGCCTTTGATTTTAATCCTTAGAATGGGCAAGGTTAAAAACAAAACCACCAAGGACCTACGGGGCAGGCGCCCATGATTGGGTTATTATTTAAATTTTTGACTTTTTTATATTCTTCCCCCTCAAGACATGTACAGGCCTATTAGAAACAAAACTAAATCATTAAATAAAAAACTGTACTGTACATGCCCCCTGAAAGTTTTGGTTGAAGAGCGCCCTCTGTTGCAGTTTATCATAAAGGTTCCCTTGACTCCTTTTGCACTGAAGAGACATTGTGCGGTTAGCAGTCCGTGTATTATGTGCCCAGAGAGCACGATTGAGAAATTTGCACGTGAATTTATTTATAAATAGTAGACCATTTCAAAGTAAAATGTATTACTGGGGCTTGTCAAGAGTCCCAAACCCTTCCACTGGACCGCTTGGTCCACTTAAGAAATTTGGGTTTAAGTTTACTATTAAAGGGACAATTGTCGTAACGATCAACAGGGCATGGAATCGGAGTGCTAGTTTTAGATTAACTCAGTGACTGGAAATAATATCGCACATGATAATGTCATAGTAAGCTTGACGCTGCATAATTGAGCCATTAGTAATTATGTTAAACGAGGACACCGATTTCACGTTCGTGGATCTGATGACGATATTGTCCCTTTAATTAAACCAAAAGAATAGACACGGTGAGGCCTGTATACAACAAAATCACTGATGGAACTATTAATCTCCTTCTGGAAGTTAACTCAGGGCAGAGGATACCAAGTACTGACACTTTATCCTGAGACTTTGAATGTTTTTTTTTAAAATAGAAATTGCCAGTATAGGATTTGAAGCTTTGTATGGAACAGGAAGTTTGTGCTAGCTGTTGTACTCCGGCACTGCACGTCTGGGTACACGTGTACATGATTGTATGTGTGCGTGATACGTATGTAACTACTCGTGCAGCACGTGGGAGAACCTAATATAATTATTTAGCGTAACTAGGGTTCCATTTTCAGGGGGCACTAGGGGTGCATCACTTTTTCTAGGACGGCATGACAATCCTTGAACATTTTGTATCCTGCAGTCTCAAATGACTGAAAGGGGGCACCCAGGGGCACAGACAGACCTCAGCAGGGGGAGGGGCACGTTCCCCCGTTCCCCCTCCATAGTTATGCAACTGAACCTAACGCGTTAAACTTTCATTGTCAGCCCAAGAGCTAAGTGTCCACGGCAGGCCAATTAAGGTGTGAAGGAATTATTTTGTTCAAACTCAAAAGTGGAAGTATTGAAAACTTGAAAATTAAGCTATTCCCAAACGTATATATGGTTTCATTTGTATTGTTATCTTCCCGGTCTATACTGTAGTAATGTTCCATTGAGCATATGCCTTCAGCTTGTCATTATTTCACCACCGAGGGCTAAGTGTCCACGGCAGCCATTTAAGGAATTGTCCAAATTCAAAAACGGCTTGGTTTTCAGTTCCGGTGTCACGGTCTCAGTTATCCGGCGTGCTCAGCTATCCGGATGACGTAGCCGGGCATTTCAGCACGCTGTAGTCACGGTCTCAGCTATCCGGATGACGTAGCCGGGCATTTCAGCACGCTATAGTCACTCACTGCTCGTGGAGGCCGCCATGACAGTTCCAGCAAGTGTGTGTACGTACGTATACACGTACTGTACATGTACACGACTCAGCACGGCACTAAAATGGACTACTTTCGTACGCTGTGCGCAGACATAGCATGACGTAATTTTACCATATTTGGTCATCCGGATAGCTGAGCACGCCGGATAGCTGAGACCGTGACACCGGTATCCATGTCGAAAGGGCGGTATACATTGCAAGTCAAATTATCTCACGAGAGGGCGGTATATACGACCACATGTCAAACAAAATGGCACCTACATTTAAAAATTTAAAAAACGTCTTTCTCTACGGTAAAAACTAACGTTCTTCATCTGTTGAATACATCTATAATGCGGGAAAGTTCGTACAGAAATAGTTAAGTTTCCATGAGCTTTTGTGATTACACAGCAAGGCGGCGTGAGTAGCTGTCAGCAGGACCACCGCACTAACGTTACCCAAGTGTCAGTGTTAGGGTTTTCAGGTGAAAAATTATTCCTAAACCAATATGCTCAATATTTATATCAAATTAAAGGTCTTGATGAAAGAAATACAATGGTTTTTAAATCAAGAAAATCGGACGAGTAGTTTTTGAGGAATCCTGTTTTATTTAATCAAATATACCATAGAGAAAGCCTTTCTCTATGAATATACAGCATTCGATGAAGCGCGACTGTCCATACACTGTGTAGGCCTACATCCGTATGGCAACAAAACCGTTGAATCAGCCTACACACACCGTGATACACACGCACAGCGTTCGTGCTCGTTTCCCTCATAAGAGCTTTTGAAAGGGTGTAAAAAATACACTCTCCGCTCAAAACTAAACAAAATTACGGCTCAAAACTTTCACAAGAGGTGCAAAATTAATTCAGACACCGCTCTTACCTTTCAACTTGAAGATTTCACCTCGAAAAAACGGTGTTTAGGCCTACTTTTTATCTCTTCGTAACTTCGGTTGTAGAGTAGTAGTTATGGAGATCGAGCAAGCATGGATATGTAAAGGAGCCCTTTGACTCAATAGGGAAACCCGTTTTCATGTCAATCACAATGTACTCGGACGCGGAGACAGCTCCGAAGTGGATGCCCTCAGCAGAGCGCGGCAAATTTTACGGGCCGAATGTGCCCGATCTCGGAACACTTCGTGAAAGGCTGGGCGGGACGAGAGTGGTTCATTCATAAAAACCTAGGTTTCGCACGTACTTCCGATTGCTATTTTATGTACATTGTTGGATAGCTGAAACTATAAGCTTTCCAATGAGCTATTACATGTAAGATTTTGACAGGTAAAAGTAGTACAATTTTTTGATTTAAAATTTTGATGTTTTTTGTTGCGGGCGATGCGCTGTACGTGTGGCGGGCTTCGGTCAAGCATGTACAAACTGAAAACCCTACTGTCACTCTGCCACGTGGATCAGGACTTTCGGTATGGGCTAATGCAATATAATCATTCATGTATAATACTTTTACATTAAAAAAAGGAAATAATGTAGAATACAACCGCTACTTTTCTGTCCAATACATGTCAGCCCCACTAATGTTAGTTAGCTATAACACCGTATTTTTAATTTATTTTCCCAAATTTGTCAAGTCCATGTGCATCAAATTGAAGCTCTAGTTGAGAGAAGATCAACGGTGCAATTTGTTTTTGAATACCTATTTCGGTTCTTGAGATATGACTTGTTAAAATTTGTAAAATCATTACTTTGTGTGCCGCTGATTTGACCATCCAAAGCATTTATGGTAGCCTAACTCATTTACACATAAACATGATAAATGTTAAGTAAGACTAATTGCGGTGACACCATGTGGAATCTCAATTGAGTAGTAATTAGTTCTGAAAAGAACTGGTGGTACCACCAGTTCTTTTCAGAACTAATTACTACTCAATTGAGATTCCACATGGTGTCACCGCAATTAGTCTTACTTATCATCCTCACCATGCAAAGCTACAAGTTTTACCTATGATAAATGTTAAGTTATTCATCAAACTAAAGGCAAGTTAAAAAAAAAAGTTCATTGTGATAGAAATAAATAAATATTCAAGTTCTGATTTTATATTCGTATTACTGATCGTAATATTTTGCAGTTTCATAATATCAAATATTATTTTAGTATGCAAAATCATGTCCTTATCCAAAACCAACATGACGTATGGGATATCCTTATTTAGAAGGCAGGGGCGTGGCAAGGCGCAAGCACATGAATTGTTTTCCCACAACGGGTTAGTTCCGCCCACATCACCTGTGATCGACCAATGACATTATTCAACACGTCTTTTGCGGTCCTACTAATTGCCGACCCCTGCCGACATCTACCGACAACTCTTATGCGCTCGAGATACGACATGGACTGTACCATTATACACGAGGGTGATGGTAACCAAGGAGAACAATATGTCGGCAGGGTCGGCAATTAGTAGGACCCAATGAGATGTCGGTAGGTTTTTAAGAGTTGTCGGTAGATGTCGGCAATTAGTAGGACCCCGTCTTTTGTGACATGAACATCCATGTCAACTTGATATACACATGTGCTCTGATCACGCCCACACCAGTGATCATTGTCTTCTGATATGATAGTCACGCCTGACACAGTCACGTGTGAGGCCACTGTAGCTGCGTGATGCAAGGCCCCGATTTGTGTCAAAATTTTAATTTTTTTTCAAGAAAAATTTAAAATCATTACGGTTTGCAAATTGCACATACAAATCATAGACAAAAATGTTTTCATGGGAAATAAAAGATTAATGAGACCACATCGTCTCGATCAACAGGGCATGGAATCTTATTGCTATTTACAGATTTACCCAGTGACTGAAAATAATACCCCACATGATAAGGTCATAATACCGTTGCTGCTGCATAAATGAGCCAGTAATTTTCAGTCACTGTGTTCATCGATTCCATACCCTGTTGAAAGTCGGGTCTAATCGTGACGATACTGTCCCTTTAAGTTACAAAATCAAACTATATAATTTCATAAAACACAAACTGATACAATGACAAGATATTAATGCCAGTATACACCTTTGGTGAAATGTTGGTAAATGCATCAGGGCAATTCAATGGTTACTCACGTTACATTTTTTATGTACTGGGCCCACTCTTAATGCCATAATTTCTTTATTAAATATATTTCACTCATTTTTCACAGTAGTTGCATTATACCCAGACCTTACCCAGCACACAAACATAATTTCAGAAAAAAAATTATATGGACGCTATAATATAAGAGAAAAATGCTGGTTACTCACGTTACATTTTTTGGACATGCATAAAATTTTGCTTTGTCTCTTATACAGAGTTACATTTAACAAATTTCTGAAATTCTGATTTTGTGCTGAGTAAGGTCTGGGTATAATGCAACCGCTGTGAAAAAAACTGATGAGTGAAATATATATTATGGCATTAAGAATGCGCCCAAAACCTCAAAAATGTAACGTGAGTAACCATGGAATTTCCCATAATGCAGCCTGATCAAGGTCTATTATACAGTAATGTCCCCAAAAAAGTGTCACTAACTATTTCTGAAAATATACCAAAACCACGAAATAAATTTTGGAACTTTTTCAATTGCACAGATACTCCTAATCCTTTATGTGAGAAATTACATAAAACTCACAGGTGTTTAGGCCAAGGATTAGGAGTATCTGTGCAATTGAAAAAGTTCCAAAATGTATTTCGGGGTTTTGGTATATTTTCAGAAATAGTTAGAGTGACACTTTTTTTTTTGTTATCAGAGCGCAGCCATCATGTTTTTTTTATATTAAATACAAATTCATGTGACTAAACTAAGGCTGGAAGGAAAAATAGTCTGGCTCCATTCATGTATTGATAATCAGTGATATAATTGTATTTGTGTATACAGGGAATCGTACAAAGATGGCTAAGGCATGATGAAGGTGTATTCCCTTCTGAACAAACAGGAAGACATTCTTTAATACAATTCTAATACTATTAAATTCAAAAATGGTTGTCCATGGCGTTATCAATTTCAAAAGCAAACAATATTATGAAAAAGAAACCCCTATTGCATACTAAGGCCAAAAGTCTCCAGTTTCTGGTCTGCTTCAAAATCAGTGCAGGGACGTGGAACGAGACAAAACACAAAAGTATGGTGGCTTAAGAGAGGGCCTCACAAATCGGGCAAATGTTCATACCCCTATGTGAAAAAGTCATTTAAAACACAGCACGGCAGAAATCCAATCGATCCAGCAATTTTGGCTGTAATTGGACATTGTTTTATAGCAACAACAAAAAAACACGTAAAATTCCGACACACGTGGAGACCAGAAGCCGTAGACTTTTTTTGTTGGCCTAAACAAAAATTGCATATCACGGGTGTTGGAGAGGACAATATATACATTCTTCCATGAGTGGAGTTGGACACAGTTAATGCGACACGACAGGCCTGGAATTTCAAGACCAAGTTCTTGAGCGATGGACACTTCCATTAGAATACCAGAATGTCTATGGGAACGTTTTTAAGGGGAACCATGGGCCAAGAATAGGGCATCGGAGGCCTCCCTGAAATTCCTGGCCTGCACGATCATCCCTACCACTGCGCTTTGCGTTTCACGTAAACATCATTTGCTCAACAAAGAGAACAGACAGTTCTGTTGTTTAAATTCTGTGACAGTGTCGCATTATGCTTCATCTTAATTGGTTGAAAGAGGATGTCGCACTGCAAACCACCTCGGACACAGTAAGAGAGTTGCATTGTGTTGCAAATTTTTTTTTTTTTAAACTGTTTTATTTCTTGCGACAAAGCTAAAACTAGCCAAATTGGCTGCATCACAATTAAACTCTATCAGATCAGATCAGGGGGGGCATGACAGTTTCAAGCAGTCCGGTTATGTTTCAAACAGATATGCGTCGTGTTATTACTGTGTCCAAATCCACTCTAACTGGTCTACTCTTCATCACTGGTACCCAATCAACACCTGGTACACATTCATCAACAGTGCCCATTCATCATCGGTACTCATTAGCACTGACAAATGCAAACAAATTACCATTTATTTTCAACTGTTGAAACTTTACAGTCCACCCCACTCACCCCCACCCAAGGCCACTGGTAAGCACCAATTTTTATAGCACCATATTGTCATTATTACATTTATTTACATACATTTTATACAGCTGCTATTTTGTTTATAAACATTATAGTCAATTTTAAATAAACATCCTTACGAGCTTTATACATCATTATTACAAACATTCTCAAACAGAGCAACTTTCCCTGAAATTCTGCAGAAATAACAGATAATCTAATGATTTGCAATCTGATGGTGGTGGTAGGTGCAACATGGCTGTATCCTAACAGTCAGTGAAAAACATAGATTTACAAAAGATTTTTCACGTCAGTTCTCTGTAATTTTTTTGCATCACTGACCGAAATTATTTTGGGGGTCGAGTATTTAATGAGTGATTTCCCCTGTGAAATGAATTTTCTGACCAAACTTCAACTGAGATCAGTTACACCACATTTTAAAATGGTTGTGTAAGTTGTTTTTTTCAATCATGCTTATGCCCGTTTTCAAAAATGCCAGACCGTGTTTTGGAAGCGGTGGTCGTGTTCATTCCGTCTTAATCCCTGGACAAAAGATTTGCTTGACGACTGGTATGGGGTGGAGCTTGGCGGACAGCTCGGGCTATCAATGAAACTGAATATCAATAGGCCCCATATGCTAATTTCGTGTCGCACTCGGCGGACGTAATTTAAGACCGCGGTTGATGTTGTCTTCATGATGATTGTTCATACAAGCTTCTTGTACAACTTAGCGCAAGGGTTCCTTTATCTAAGTGTCATTAGGGTTTCCGCATTCATGGAAATCCTGGAGAAGTCACGTGTAACATGGAATTTCAACCAACTCAAGGGTTAGTTCCATTTTTTTCCCTTCATTATCATTGAGAAATCATGGTGTGTACATGTAGTTTTTATAAATGACTTTCAATCCGGCGAAAAAGTGTAGCAAATGTTGAGAGATGATCATGTACCTAATGTTCAGAGCCCTTTCCCACGAAAATTTGGCCCCAGCTTGTGATCTACAAGAACCTGATCAGGTCCCACTGGACATATCTCAGACTCTGCCAATGACCGGTCAGTGCGTCTCCTCGTAAGGCGGTTTGAGCTGGCAGTATTGACCGTCCAGTGTGAAGCCAAGCCGCCGTGCTACCCTCAGTCGGATCTTGAGGGCGGGCCCCAGCTTCAGGCCCATGTTCTGTAGGAGGTGGTCCTCGGTCAGGACTGGAAGGATCTCGCCGTCTATGGCTTGGTCCCGGAACATCTGGAATGGTGTGGGGGAGGGAATAGATGGGGAATAATAATTATTATTTGTCATTCTTATGAAGTGCATCATATGTCCCAATGTACTTTTAAAAAATATATATAAACACTGCCAAAGAGAACAAGAAGCGTGAGGGATGCCCAAGCTGAAGTTCATATATTCTGAGCAGGTGGTGGATTAATCAGATGATGATGAACATTAGATTTGATGGACTGACCAGATGGAACATTCACAACAGAGGCAGGTAAAGAGTTCCAGAGCCTGGCATAAGAAGCTAAAAAAGAACCTTTGATGCCGTGAGGTACGGTAAGAGATTTTGGAATAACAACTGTATGTTGAAGGGATGCAGATAACTGCCTGGTAGAACGGTATGCTTTAACACTATAAATAACTTCACTCTGAAAATGCCATGAAAATCCGTTTTGCCGTGAAATAACACTTCACAGTAATTTCACGGCAATTTCATGGTGTCTCTTCCTCTCAGATATTGGCAATAATGTTTACAGTGCAATTTCAGGGCAAACTCACGGCGCTCTCGAGAATTAATGAGCTGCCCCAAAACTGCCACAAGAAGTTCATGGCGTTTTCACGGCGAAGGAATTCCAAGAGTATTTCATGGCGTTAATAACAATGTTGTGTCGTCATGAAATTGCCGTGAACTATTTATTTCAAGGTAAAACAGATTTTCAGGGTGAAGTTATTCATAGTAGTGTAAGCTGAGGTAGTTTAACACTGTCCAGTGGATGAGGCAGCAGAGAACACTGTATTTTACGGAAGACTATGAGACCAGCACGTTATTATTTCCTGGTCATGGGTCAATATCATTCCAGAAATCTTGCTCAGCTCACTGGGGAGTATACAGCACCGAGCAACTACCACAGCTTTGGAGGCTTTTTCAACTTAATTTCAACCTCTCACAGGTACCTGTATTGTTTTTAATTGAGACAGGATGGCAAGGATTACACTGGATTATGTTGCAAGTGTTCCGTTATATTTTATTACTGGTTCTATGCCTAAGCAGCCATGTTTTAATATAAGCTGTACTTCTAAAACCAAGAGAGGGCGCTGTAGCATGTTAGTGAGCAATATCAACACAGTACCCATGTTTACTCTTGGGTGAAAAACACAATTGCAGTAAAAAAAAAGTGTCTTGCTCAAGGACACGAGTATTCAACACAGTTGTGACTACGATTTGAACCAACATCCTGATGACTCGACCAGCCATCAGAGTACAAGTCCAATGCACTAAACCGCTTGGCCATGGTGCCCCAAAAGATATAGTTGCAATAACTTGATCGTGCATTGACACATTGGCAGGACATGGTTGCTTTGCTGTTCCCCGTTTTTTTGTCAAACTTTAGAAGAATAAAAATGAGTAGGGAATCACTGAAATGATTTGCTGGCTAACCATCATCGTTTAAACATAACACTGTTTTGTGTACGCACACCTACAATCACTAGTTGGTACCCAACCTATAAAACCAAAGATAATAATAATAATAATAATAATAATGTGGACTTATATAGCGCACGTATCCACCAAACTGGTGCTCAAGGCGCATTATGTTATTACCCCTGCTCATCAGGCGCATAAATCATTCCTGAAACCATCTCAGCTCCCAGGGGAGTACACAGCTCAATTGCTGCCATTTCAGCGCATATGGGCTAATCAAACACAACAACCATCACAGGTACCCATTTACCCCTGGGTGGAGAGAAGCAATTATGGTAAATTGTCTTGCTCAAGGACACAAGCACAATAGTCGCGGTTGGGATTCGACTAAACCGCTCGACCATGGCACTCCATATAAGATAACATTCTCTTGGTAGAAAACAAAGTTGTTTGAATATGTCCTTAAAAACTTGATCTGCATACATGCTCAACTGGTACCCCAAGCCTAACTTCCAAACTCAATCCCGATTTTTGGCCAAAAAAAATCTTCTTGGGCCTTCCCTAACATTTTTCTATGATTCTGACACTCACCTGAACATATTCCTCACAGCCCTTAAGTGACTGGATGAACTGTGCCACATCATCTACGGTCCATAGGCTCATGTCACTGGGCAGGAACACCGTGTCATTGTTAGGGGTCCTTGCCGACGGGCTGATCTCGCCCGCATTTTGGCTGGAGTTGTGTGCGCTATTATTTCTACTGTTAGGAAAGACTGAAACAGCAAAAATGTTGAAAGTTAGTTTGGATGTCACTTTAGGCTACAACATTTTCTTTTCTTTTTTAACAAAAACCTCTCAGGAGTTACAAAAGCTGGCCCCTTCTCTTTCAAATTTCCCACAAACAAATTTCTTGCAGATGTCTTGCTGCATGTGAATGCAAAAAAACTGAAGCAAATATTATGATGACGACAATGGTGTAATAGCACAAAAATCATTGTCAATATGTACAGTTATTCGTTTCCCTGTCACATTTCCCTTTCACAGGATGAACCAGCCTGAAAACACTTGGAATAACTGAAGAATGAAGATAACATTTTAAATATACTACTCAAAACAATTTAGGAAACACCGGTATAATCTCAGTTAAAGCAAGATCATTTATTTCAGATAAACACAATGTTTCACAGAATTGATATGAAACAGATGATAAAGGATGCATGTAGTGATTACACATTTCATGACATGACTACTGAAAGAGAGAGAGAGTTGCAAATTAAAATCCCGGTTCATGGAACATTTCAAATCTATTTGATGTTAAAAATCCGGTGTTCCCTAAACTGTTTTAAGTAGTATACATACCTTGTGTACTTGGCACAGCATCTGGTCTCGTAAGCTCTATCATCTTAACAGACGGTGTTTTCGTGGTGGGAGTAAGCAAGGACTGCGTCCGTCTCCCCTCTCCTTGGCCTGACAATGGCTGCTGCGGCCCATGAATGAGTGTGTTGCCGTTGATACGAGAGCTGGGTTGGTATGAGTGAAATCTGTGAAATGGAGAATATGAAAGTTCCAATGGAAAGATAAAGAGAATGATTTAAGATAGGTTCAACACATCATTTGACAACATCACATGCTTTTAAGACATCATCATACTGTCTTCAAAACACTTACGATTACCCGCTGGGCAAAAGTGCAGAGTTTGTACATTTTGTACTTCTCCAGATAACATCAAGAATTCTTTTAATTTCCAGATGTATAAGATTTCAGATGTAATGTTTGCGCCTTATATTAAAAATAAATCAAATTGAGAATTTTTCTGCTGATCTATCTCAAAATATCAGATTATATGGTTTCTTGTCATAGACCAGTGACATTTTGTGGCCGGCGCAGTTTGATCTTTGAGGCTCTTTTGTAAACATGTGATGTCATTGGTCATATCGTCTATAAGTATATGGACCACCCTTAGGGAATGTTTTGAAATTGTGAACACTTTCAATGTTTCCATTCGGAAACTGACTGTACTGAAAGGAACACTCCATTAGGATTCTAAATTGACATGCATGCTACTGCTGTTCCTGTTTAGAAACACTGGATAATCCTTCTGGGAATGCATGTGTGATCTCCGAGAGGTACATTGCAAATAGAATTGAAATATTCAAGTATTGAGACGCTAAGTAATGTTTGTAGCTTTGCATGGTGAAAAGGATAAGTATAGACTGTTTGCAGTGACGCCATGTGAAATTCTCAAATTGAGTAGTAATTTATTCAGAAAAGAGCTGGAGGTTACAACTCGACGTTTCCATCAGTTTGCTCTGATCATCTTCAGGAGAATGCCGGACTCTGGGAGATGCTGCCGCTTAAGTAGACTGCAGGAGGAGGTGTTGTAGGTGCTGTAGGAAATTCTGGGGTGCGTCTCTGCCATGTGGCCATACCACAAAGGTATCATCCACACGGCGGAGTCACAGGCTGGTTCCTACATCCTAAGTCATCGACCCTTCCTCTCCCTGTGCTTGTCAACAACTGATAAGCACACACTCCCTCTCCCCCCACGACAAGGATCCCAGTTCCACCGTTTCCTGCTTGCATGCTACAATGCACTAATCCTCCAGCATCCAGTCTTTGAGACGCTTCCTTGATATAAATGAGAAATTGGAAGCATGAGGAAAGAGTCGTTACCTTGGTCTCAGGGTAGACACTCCTTTTTGGAACGGTGTGTTGTTTGCCGCCGATGATAAAAGTATAATATGAGGACTTCTGTTTACCTGATAGGAGAACAAATAAGAGAAACAGTTAGTCATAATTATCATCTTTTGACATGAGACTTTGGAAGGCTCATAGCAAAACCAAGTGAAATTAATTTATCTTTGTGTGAAAAGAACTGTACAAGTAAGGTTTGCGGTAACACGATGTAGGAGACGATATACTGATCAAAACATTGAGTTTCTCACCAACACTTCCCTCTCAGAACCAACAACTATTAGGCCAAAAAAACCTCCGGTTTCCGGTCTCCATGCACGTTGCCTCAGATCCGCACATCAGCATTTTTATTTTTATATATTTTTTTGGGCTACAAAACGATGTCCAATTGCAGCCAAAATTGCTGGATCGATTGATCGATTGGAATTCTGCCGTGCTGTGCTTTAAACGACTTTTTCACATAGGGGTATGAACGTTTGACCGATTTGTGAGGCCTCTCTTAGCCACCATATTTTGTATATGGGAAATTTGGTCCCCACGTATACAATGTATCACGTATTTCCCTGCTGGCAAAAAAAAAAGATGGCCGAAAAAAAAGCGTTTCACCACACCGATTTTGAAGCCGACCGATGACCAGAAACCTGGAGACTTTTTTTTTTGGCCTTAGAGAAAAAAGGAATTATTATGTTGAATAAAAACCAAAGTAATGTCCGGCACCTTTTTGCAAAATACAAAAAAACATGAAAAAAGCAAGTTCAAAATAAATGTTATTGGCCTTACGTTTAGAACCAAGCAGGTTGTTGCTCAAAGGCAAAATGAGGAAGCAAGTAACAGATTTTGCTGTTTTTTTCAAAAACATAAGTACCTATTGCAATGACATTTTCACAGGTTATGGCCGAAAAAAGAAAAAAAAAGGCGTGTCACCGCTACGATTTTGAAGCCGACCGATAACCAGAGACTTTCTTTTTTGGCTTTACATCTTGTGAGAGATCATTTACCTGGTGCTCCCGCAAACCTTACTTCTACTGTACTTTCCACCATGCAAAGCTTCAATTCCTACTTGAAAAGAACGGCTTTCTAGAGCAAACTGCCAAGGTCCAGGGGGCCGGGGTTCAAATGCATCCCCCCACCCGCCCTGGGAAACCAAGATTAAAAAACATGTTTTGTTTCAATAGTTTTTCTTCTATCCATTTCAAGTTCTGCTTTTTTCCAGTAAGGTTTGATTTTCTCCAAAAATGAAATAGCCGATTTTTAAACCAGCCTTCGGGTTCTAATTTCATAGAGCCAATAAGCAGCCAATTCTTTGCTTTCTTGAAATATTTCCTTTCATATCACTACTAATACCATTAAAGGGACAATATCGTCACGATCAGAGCAGACATTCAACAGGGCATGGAATCTGAAATTTACTGGCTCATTTATGCAGCAGCAATGGTAATATGACCTTATCATGTTTGGTATTATTTTCAGTCACTGAGTTAATCTAAAACTAGCACTCCGATTCCATGCCCTGTTGATCGTGACAATACTGTCCCTTTAAGCATATAAAAAGAATGCTTACTCGCCGGGTGTCATATCTAGCAAATAAGTGACGTAACATTTTAAATACATGGTGAACATGCATACGCTTGCTGAATTTCTTAACTAATCTGTGAAATATGTAAAGACTAATTGCGGTGACACCATGTGAAATTCTCAGTTGAGTAGTAATTAGTTCTGAAAAGAACTGGTGGTTACAACTCGACATTTCGATTAGTATGCTCTGCATGATTGTCTTCACCAAGCAAAGCTACAAATATTATTACTCTGCAAAATGCAATTACGTCTAGCAGATTTGTTCTGCTGTAGTGTGCAGAAAAAGTTGCATACCTGCAGGCAACACTATGAAATTGGGTCTTTATGTTTTTACATTCAAGATTTAAAAAAAAAAAGACAAAATATTAACAGGGAAATTACAAAAAATGTAAGATCTATGAAAGATTATATACCTCCCGTTCTTTGTCTCCACTGCCTTGCATGTCAAAGTGTTGAGGGGAGTTCTGCTTTCGCGATTTGTGTCCCATTGCGATGTCCTGCTTGTCGTAGGAATTGAAAGACTGGGGGTCGCCGAGGACGAAGGATACCGGGGAACTGTGGCCACTGGTATTGTCGGAGGGGGACCCTGGGCTGTTTGTGCTGAGGTTGAGAGATTTCCGTGCGTTTTCTGGATAAAAAGAAAGAGTGTTTAGTTGACTTTAACCTTGTGCAGTTATAACATCATCAGCATTGACGTGATGGTTTGGTGATACACAGAATAGGACTGGTGCATAACAATAATAATATTGGTGAATTTGTATATAGAGCAACTCCATCATGATGTGATGCTGAAGGTGCTTTTTACATTATTATCCCTGTCATCTGGCTACTTTTAAAAATCATTCCTGGATCATTCTCAACTTCCTGGGAAGTATACAGCCCCGGCAGCCTGTTAGGAGCTCAACAACTAATCAAACACAATTACCATCAAACACAATTACCATCCCTGCCTTTACAGGTCCCCGTTTATACTCCTGGGTGAAGAGATGCAATTTATAGTTAAGTGTCTTGCTCAAAGACACAAGTGCCTCAACTGGCACGGCTGGGATTTGAACCCACATTCTGACGACTCAGCCACCAGAACTTGAGTCCATTACACTACACCGCTCGGCCAAGACACTCCTTGACACTGTATGTGAGTCACATGCCAGCTGTTACAATAAGCCAGCGTGGAACTCCCGATGTGGCACTGAGCCAAACAGAGTACAGAAATTTTTGTTGTTTTATGAAGAATTTAAATTACTTCCAATGGGACAATACCACACTCATCGCTCCCATCAAGATTGGTACCACCGCCGCATCAGAGAAGCCATAGAAATCAACAAACGCAACACAGTACCACAAGACATCGGTTTCAACATCAGCAGCATCTGGCAAACACCACTCCAACAGAGCCAACCATCCACCATGAACACCAGCACAGCAACTGACACAGTGCACTGAACATTACCGAGCACCAATCGCAGCTGTTCCCGCCCGCAGCAAGATCCTCCAACACAAGATAAAAAAGCTCCTGCACTCTACACTCTCTTCAGTCTCCTCAAGACGGCTAGAGCACACAAGTTGAAACGTTGAGAACAAACCAACCGGCTCTTCTGAGAGCCATCACTTCTTCCAAGAAGAGATCATTACATGGTGTCACCCGAAAGAACTTAACAATATCTATCTCCACCATGCAAAGCCTCAAATCCTCCATTTTCACAGGTTGGTTTTTATGTATATCTCGATTCAAAGAGAGTAAGCATGATAGGCACACTCTTCAAAGCAGTTTGGCCAACATTACTGAAGCATATTCATTACTGAAGTAATATTCTCAATTTCCTTTTAAACGCTTACAGACTCTGAGGGTCTGTTTGTTTCTTACATATCCGGATCTTGATCACCAGACAGTCTGTACAGTTTAGACGGTTTATTGATCTGGATCCTGTATTTGCTGATCCTGCTCGTGTTGTGGATATGTGAGATCCAACATGGCGTAAATGGAAATAAAAAGGCGAAAATCAGTACAGAACCTAAAAAGCTTCTTGAAACTATATAATATTATATGAAGGCCAAAACAAATGATCATTGTCATCGAATAATATCTAAAACAGTTTGTCACTACAAAAATCTAAATTTAGCGGGTGGATTCTGCCACGGGCACGGTTTAACTGTAGTCTGGTACTCAGCCATATACAACAGGCATTATCTGGCGGCTGATTTACGACATGGATTTGATCCCCAAAAGTTTGTTTGTTTTCGCACTGTGCAATATCACACGATCCTGATCTGCTATCTTGAGTGAAACAAACATACTGTAAAATATGATAATTTTATGCCTACCAATATTCTGTGGTTCTGGTGAGTTCGCAGCCTGGAAGATACACCTCTGCTGCTCATCGTAAATGTCGCCCTCTGCTGGTGACTCACTGCGGGAACGCTTTCCGTTCCTGTACTCGGAGGGTAGATTCCTCTTACGGGGCCCTTCCCTGGTTGGCAGGAGGTGGGAACCATTGGTCTGGTGTAAATGGTTGATGATTTGATTCAACTGGCTAGGCTCGGCATCCATTCTGAACAAAAATAATAAAATAAACAGAATGACCAATAAAACAAGGAAGATCCCTGGTTCAATTACAAGCAATTCACCAAGATGTATCGCCTGTTTTAAAGTCGAGGAGAAATTCTCTTTCATTGGAACACTGCTTTTTTAAATAAGGAAAAAGAAATTACACATTTCTCAATATAATTACAAAAAGCATTATTATACAGTAAATATATCCCAAAAGGGAATTCATTGTGGGTTCCATCAAAAATTAATTTTGGCACACAATTACTGTTAAACCAAGATTTTGATAACTATTTTGTGGAAGAGTATAATCAATGTTCCAATGAAAACGAACAAAATTGTTAATACATCAAGCCCTGCACACTAGATTTGATTGCAAAATAGAAGGACAAATGGTTAAATACTTGAGTCAATGACTTCAAACTGAATCAGTCAGGCAATTTTTGAACGATTTGACTTGACTTGAGTCAGTATCAAAGAATGACTCAATTAGAGTCTCTGCAGTAAAAATTTATTTGTGATAACTCTCTCAAAGACTCGAGTCCTCAAAAAAGTGCCATTGTTGTGATATGTTTTTTAGAAAGATACAAATTAACAAGCAGTCATCAAACTATATTATTAACCCTAACCACCCCAAATCCTGCAAAATCCTGCAAGGGGCACTTCTGGGGAAAAATTCAGCACTGTTGAAAACTGGTACTTTCACCTCTTCAAATGGGGCAAAATTACTACCTGGCAAGAAGTACAGGCCATAAGTGCTGAATATGAAAGATCAACGAAAATGCATGGTGCATTTTGAAGATAAGGGCATGTTTCCAAAAGTGCACTGATGGATTTTGGAGGATTCAGGAAGGTTCCTTGCCAGAATACCAAGGGGGTTAGGGTTCAGGAAGGTTCCTAGCCAGAATACCTTTAAGTCCCAGTTTACTCCTTCGGATTTTAACTCTTTAAATTGCCATAAATCTGTAAACTAATCAATTAAAATATGTGGAAAGCTCAGTATCTATCAACTTGAAGTGACTCAAGCTTTCAAGCTTGATCGGGCGAACTTTGTTACTTGACTCGTCTTGATTCTCGGTGTGTGTCAAAATACTCAAATCAATCAACTTGACCCGAGTTCCAGCTTTTTAAAATAAACTGAGCTTCTACAGATCACAAGTCACCAGCGGTGAGTCTTTGTAATGTACCTACCCAAGTTTACGGGGTGTCTTCTTGTCTAACGGCGAGTTGTTGTTGATATTTGTCGGGCAACCATTGGCAGCGTTTCTCTTATCGAGTCTCGGACGGGTCTGAAGAAAACCAAAGAATTAATTAATAAACCTTCGCTGATGTGAAATTTGTTGTTACTAAATATTGCAGAGTTGGCTTTAAGCTGCACTCCTGTCCTTTTTATTTTACTAACGTGGACATCAGCTCCCGTCAAGTATTGACACTCTGTCAGACTGAGGGATCTCCTTTATCCACCCTCCATCCCCCTGTGCTTGTTAACAACTGATTCAGTTCAGGGAGCACACACTGCTCTCCCCCACCCCCTAGGATCCCAGTCCCAACAGTTCCCGCCTGCACGCCTCGATGCACTAATCCTCCAGCATCCAGCCATCGTGTGATCCTCCAGCAGCCTACTTAAGCAGCAGCATTTCCCTGATTGAATTAGGATGTAGGACCCAGCCTGTGGCCCCGCTGTGTAGATGATACCTTTGTGGTATGGCCACATGGCAGAGAGGCACCCCAGGATTTCCTACAACACCTACAACACCTCCTCCAGCAGTCTACTTAAGCGGCAGCATCTCCCAGAGTCTGGCATTCTCCTGAAGACGATCAGAGCATACTGATGGAAACGTCGAGTTGTAACCTCCAGTTCTTTTCAGAACTAATTACTACTCAATAGAGAATTTCACATGGTGTCACCGCAATTAGTCTTACTTATTTTGTTAGTTAATATAATTTTTTTTAATTTATAAAAATTTATATATATTCTTTTTTCGGGGGGGGGGGGTGGGGAGGGTGGGAAATGCCTAGAAATCACTCAAAGAAAATTTTCTATAATTTCCATGAATGCCGAAACCCCCTGCTCTTTTTCCTCTTTTCTTTACAAGTTGGACATGCAGGGGGGTGGGGGGTCCCTTACCCCAAAATGGGCGTGATTTAGACGGCACGTGTGGCATTCACACATGGCAGGATGTACCTGGAGAAGTCCGCGTGACATCAGGATCTTGAGGCTCTTGCCGCGGTGACGGATGCTCCTCTTCCAGTCCTTGGCTGTCTCCCGTCCGCTGATGTACTGGAACTCGTTCGGGGTGTGCCATCTGTTCTGTACAAAGCCAAGACAAAGAGGAGTGTCAGATAAGACTGAGAAGCACTGTGAAATGTCTTCAGTTTCCCCAAAAAAGAAAGAAAAGAAACATCAATTAAAGATGTTTTCCCCTATTTTACCGGCAATTTCCTGAATTGTTTATATGGAGTGTCGTGGCCGAGCGGTCTAGCGCACCGAACTCAAGTTCTGGTGTTGCCAGCAGCAGGGTGTGGGTTCGAGCCCCGGTCGTGACACTTGTGTCCTTGAGCAAGGTACTTAACCATAATTGCTTGCCGCCGGATGGGACGTAAAGCCGTAGGTCCGTGTGTTGTATAATGCACGTAAAGTGGATTGTCGTGCGGTCTAGCGCACTGAACTCAAGTTCTGGTGTTGCCAGCAGCAGAGTGTGGGTTCGAGCCCCGGCCGTGACACCTGTGTCCTTGAGCAAGACACTTAACCATAATTGCTTCTCTCCACCCAGGGGTTAAATGGGTACCTGTGAAGGCAGAGATGGTTTGCTCTATATGCGCTAGAAATGGCAGCAATTGAGCTGTATACTCCCCAGGGAGCTGAGATGGTTTCAGGAATGATTTATGAGCCTTATGAGCCTTATGAGCAGGGATAATAATATAATGCGCCTTGAGCGCCACTTAGTTGGTGGATACGTGCGCTATATAAATCTATACATTATTATTATTATTATTATTATTATTATTTTCATTTCAAAAATCGATAATTTCCTTATAGTAAGGAAAAGAAATACTTCAAAAATATAAATTTAACCAGAAATATTCAGAAGCCAATAAAAAACCAGACGGCACGTTGCATTACAAAAACCAGACGGCACGTTGCATTTTACCCAGACGTTACGGCACCGATAAAAAAAAGTGCCTAAATGAATTTACGACAGGACCCACCAATTAATTGTTTGACATTGTAACTGTTAATTTTTAAAGATGTTACCATAGACATTCAAAATATTGATATACTTGCCAAGGTATATCTAGTGCACTTAAAAAGTCAAACACTGTCAAACCTTACGTGTAGTAAATACATTTACAGGTCAAAATGAGTTGACTGTTTTTGACCTCTATAGCAACTTCCCACTAAAGTACAGCAATAGTCGGAGGGTTAAATTAATGAAATTCTGGGCCTGTGAAGTTGAGCTACCCCCCCCCCCTCCCCCCATTTAATGTATCATATATAATTTATATATGAAAGAATGAGGTAATTATATAACACTAAAAAAATATGTTTGGGTAGGACAAATTTCATTCATGTTGATAACGCCAATGTTTTTGGAGATTTTTACTGCTCAAACTATCAATATGGGCAATTTGAGCCTTGAGCGCCCAGCAGGGTGGATATGTGCGTGCTACAAATCTTTATTATTCTTATTATTTATTAGTTATTATTATTACTCACGTTACATTTTTGAGGTTTTGGGCCCACTCTTATGCCATCAGTTTTTTTCACTGAAGTTGCATTATACCCAGATGTTACTCAGCACAAAATAATAATCTCAGAACTTTGTTGTATGTACACGATATAAGAGAAAACGTGACATTTTTTGCATGTTCGGAAAATGTAATGTGAGTAGCCAGCATTTTTTTGTTATATATCGTACATATTACAAATTTCTGAAATGAAAACTAAGGTCTGCTGAGTAAGGTCTGGGTATAATGCAACTTCTGTGAAAACGCTGTTAAGTGAAATACACCCATCACAACTTCAAAGTTCCCCCTAATATTTTTTAGAATAACTCAACAAGTACTGAATGAATTTTAAAAATTCAAAAAGTAAATGACAGAATGACATGTTCTACACAGCTAGTAATGAAATGGTTGAAATTCAGTCATGCATGCACAATTGAGTGATTTGAATGAAAATTCAGCTGAAAAAAAAGTTGCAGTACAAAGCATTGCTTCAAGGGCATGTAGTTTTCTGTAAGAATAAGAACTCAGTTATGGAGAATAATGGAGGACCAATTCCATATTAAACTCTTGCTCTACCCTTCTATTACAATGGACATGCATGTTGCATGTTGCTCTTTGAATATTCTTTTCTTATTATGAAACAGCCATCAATACCATTGTTATTGATGCATGAGTTCTTACAGAAAACTACATATGTGTAACATGCCCTTGAAGCAATGCTTTGTACTGCAACTTTTTTCAGCTGAATTTTCATTCAAATCACTGTCAATTGTGCATGCATGATTGAATTTCAACCATTTCATTACGAGCTGTGTAGAACATGTCATTCTGTCATTTGCTTTTTGAATTTTTAAAATTCATGCAATACTTGTTGAGATATTCTAAAAAATATTAGGGGGAACTTAGAAGTTGTGATGGGTGTATATAAGTAAGGAAATTATCGCATTACGAGTTGGCCCAATACCTCAAAAATGTAACGAGAGTAACCATGGAATTGCCCCTATGTTTATTCCAAGAAAGATTCTCATCAAGATTCTCATCAAAAGTAAAAGTAAAGTCTGTCCCGAGCCATATTGGCTCATCAGGCCGGTGTTTATCTCCGGTTTCGTTGGCATGAAATGACTGAGAATATTTCCATTCCCCCTGGATAGGATGCCAGTCTATCGCAGGTTACTTCCCTAGCTATTGCCAGGTACCCATTTATACTCCTGGGTGAAGAGAAGCAATTACGGTAAAGTGCCTTGCTCAAGGACACAAGCACCACGGTCACGGCTGGGATTCGAACCCACATTCTGGCGACTCAGCCATCAGAACACAAGTCCAATGCACCAGACCGCTCGGCCATCCATAGATTCTCATCAAGATTCTCATCAATTCCTAAGAATTTTGTATTCTTTACTTAGTTCAATGTAGTACCATTCGTGCATATATTGGCATTACAGTTGTATTTGTTTTGCCCTGTATTAAAAACTACATGAATAATAAGTAGATTTACAGATAATTTATTGGATAAGAGCCAATTCCTTGTCTTAACAAGTTCAATATTCAAATTATTAATAGAAATGTCTACATTGTGGTGGTTATAGATTTGTATCATCTGCAAACAAACAGAATGAATACCAGTCAAATTACATATATCATTGACATAAATAATGAACAATAAAGGACCCAGTACAGACCCTTGAGGAACTCCACCAGAAATTGAGTTATGTAATGAAAATGAATTATGAGACAAATTGTCTTCTATGTGATAAATAACTCTTCCACCAAGGCCATATGTTCCAATTTATGAAAAAGTATTTCATGGTTTACAGTATCAAAAGCCTTGGACAGGTCCAGGAAAATACCAAATGAAATTTGCTTATTTTCAGTGGCATCTGTTAATAATTTTATTATGTACACTTGTAATTTCTAACTCCGTGCTCTGAATCCATACTGCAATTCTGATAACAACCCATACTTGTTTTATGAAGCAGATCATACTATAAACAATTGTTATTATTTTCTGTCTTGTGATGACAGAAAACCAAAAACAAGCTGTTATCAGTTAACCAACTGAAACTGAAAGTTTTAACTTACATCAAAGAATATACTCTGCCCTTTGCTTCCCTGGCAGAGTTTATTGACGTAAAGTAATGCTCGGTTTGCTCCGCAGTCGACGTCCAATATCTCGTTGCCTTCCATATCGCGATACGGCTGGTAGTCCTCACTGCGAATCAGATCGCCCGACTGGAAAAGGGTTGATTTGGACAAGACAAATAATATTAAAGGGAGGGTACAACTTTGATAATATTGGCAAAACTGCTTCTCCGAGTATGCTTTATACTCTTTGAATCAAGATATACATTGAAGGGAAGGTGCAACATTGGTAATGATGGCAAAACTGCTTCTCCGAGTATGCTTTATACTCTTTGAATCAAGATATACATTGAAGGGAAGGTACAACATTGGTAATGTTGGCAAAACTGCTTCTATGAGTATGCTTACTCTCTTTGAATCAAGATATACATTGAAGGGAAGGTAGAGCATTGGTAATGTTGGCCAAACTGCTTCTATGAGTATGCTTACTCTCTTTGAATCAAGATATACATTGAAGGGAAGGTACAACATTGGTAATGTTGGCAAAACTGCTTCTATGAGTATGCTTACTCTCTTTGAATCAAGATATACATTGAAGGGAAGGTACAGCATTGGTAATGTTGGCCAAACTGCTTCTATGAGTACGCTTACTCTCTTTGAATCAAGATATACATTGAAGGGAAGGTGCAACATTGGTAATGTTGGCCAAACTGCTTCTATGAGTATGCTTACTCTCTTTGAATCAAGATATACATTGAAGGGAAGGTGCAACATTGGTAATGTTGGCCAAACTGCTTCTATGAGTATGCTTACTCTCTTTGAATCAAGATATACATTGAAGGGAAGGTACAGCATTGGTAATGTTGGCCAAACTGCTTCTATGAGTATGCTTACTCTCTTTGAATCAAGATATACATTGAAGGGAAGGTACAGCATTGGTAATGTTGGCCAAACTGCTTCTATGAGTATGCTTTACTCTCTTTGAATCAAGATATACATTGAAGGGAAGGTACAACATTGGTAATGTTGGCCAAACTGCTTCTATGAGTATGCTTACTCTCTTTGAATCAAGATATACATTGAAGGGAAGGTACAACATTGGTAATGTTGGCCAAACTGCTTCTATGAGTATGCTTACTCTCTTTGAATCAAGATATACATTAAACAACCAAACCTGTGACAGTTTCAGCTCAATGCAAAGTCTAAGTTATAACAAAAATGTTAAAAAGTAATGACAATTTTTACAGGAAATACCGGGTACTTGTAGCAAATAGTTGTTGTCTGATAATGGCCATATTTGTTTGTGTGTTTTCTGTTAAGGGAACGCTTTTTCAGGAGGATTGGTACTTTTACCAACTTCAAATCTAGTTAACTTTCAGAAAACAAATTTGATTATCTTGTAATTTCCAATGTTGTAACTTCCCTTCAAGTGGGCATTTCACATCTGAGTATTACAGTTGCCATAGTACTTAACCAGTCATATGTATTGTATGACAATTTCGTTCAGATTCACAATAACCATGAAAATCAGTCATGAAATATTTCTAAACCTCAAATATTTCGACATGAAGACAGTGAGGGGGAACGTACTCCCCAGGCAATGGGAAAGAGTGCAAACATGTCCCTAATTATTATCAGGAGGGAAATCCAAATTTCAACAGTGAGCAACCTCCACAAATTTTCAAAATCCCAAGTTGATTTTTCCCTGTACAGAATTACATGTTACTCCTGTTTTTGGCATCACTCTACACGTGCCTGACTTCACCCCCTTCCCAAATGATCACAATGGATTTGAGCCCTTGTTTAGGACCAAGTTTGTAAAGTATTCTAGCTCATGATGCAGCTTGTGAGTACAAGCTTTTGAATTCCCAACACAACTGAAGACAGCTTTGGAAAAAGCTCTATACTATCCCAATGGAAGATACTTTTATCCTGATTGAAACCCTATTCTCCCAATGAGTAGGCCCCAATCAGGAAACCCAAGCATCACAATGACACCCTGTACTATACTATCCTGATGGAAGATACTTTTATCCTGACTGAAACCCTATTCTCCCAATGAGTAGGCCCCAATCAGGAAACCCAATCACAATGACACCCTATACTATCCCAATGGAAGATACTTTTATCCTGACTGAAACCCTATTCTCCCAATGAGGATACCAAGAGGCCCCAATCAGGACACCCTTGCATCACAATGACACCCTGTACTATACTATCCCAATTGGGAGATACTTTTATTCCATTTGAAACTCTCTTCTCCTAATGAGGATACAAATTGGGAAATCCTTAGCTAACAATGACACCTTCTGTCTTATACTCACAATCATCCCATATTCCATATTGGCACTCAGTGGGGAATATCGTTCATCGTCGACTCCATTTGCATAATCGTTATTCATGTATTCGTCCTCATCCTCATCATCATAGTCATCCTTGTCTATAAGATGTGACCTCTCAGGGTGATCTTTGACCCCACATGCTTTGGCCGATTCCATCTCATCGTTAGGTATGACTTCCCTTTTGATGGTCACTTCGTTGGTGGGTGATGGGGACGGGTGGATGGGTTCCATGGGCTTGCTCCCTGTCTCCTCGACTGCCACGGTTGCCATGACAGGTTGCTTGGTAACAGACTGTATACAGAAAAGAGTTTAACATTCAGGAAAATTTATTTTCTTAAATAAAAAAAAGAAGAAGATATTTTCCTGTTTATCTGCTTTCAGTCAGACTGGGCAGATCCATGGAAACTGAAATGGCAGGGTAGAATGTCATATCCGACCGCCACTTTTTCTCATTCAATATAACCAATAATGTAATCTTACCTACCCAGTGTGGAGAACATATGGATGATGATGGACATATACTTCAAATTATTCCAGGATATTTACTTCATGAAAAATCAGGCATTTTTGGTATACGATGACATCCTCAGTCATGTCAGTCTGATCTTGTCAACTCCCCTGTTAGTGACCAACGCAGTCATTGTACATGCGCAGTGGCAACTATAATAGGATCCTTCTATTTTCTGAAGGGGATGATGTTTTTAGAAGGGAAATAAAGTCCGAAAACCATCATAAAAGTGGATTTTAAAGATAGTTTTCGCTTTCTGTACCCCAAAAAATCGATATAATCATTTTTTAACTAGTTAATGGCTGCAAAAAAATTCCCCCCAAAACCTTTAAAAGTGGCGGTCGGATACGACATTCTTTCCAAATGGCAAATTGTCACTTGCTATAAAATGTGGGTGCTTATCAAATATCCCTCTCTGGACGGAGGCACATTAAAACAAATGAGACTTTATACCAAAACACATTATGGTCAATATAAGGAGGATCAGGTTGGTGCAGTGGTATGTTGTCCTCGCCTTTCACCTCTGTTTACCTGGGTTCGAATCCCACTCGGATCGAGTGGATTTGGCTTTCAGTCCCTACCTGATTATGTGGGTTTTCCATAGAATGTTTGACTAAAAACTGAACATTCCTTTATTGTCTTCTTCACAGGTTCCTTCAGGCTAATGAGTTACAGTGCAATTGTTGTTTTGAGGGAATCAACAGCACTGCTGCGAGCTGGTAAGCTCTATAAAGATCGACTGTATCAGCTTTTAGGCTAATTCCTCTGAAGTTTTTAATTTATAGTTTATATAGGATTCTAACAAGCCAATCGACACCGGACAAGCTCGGTGGTCGAGAGGTTAAGACGTCTGCACTAGTAAGCAGGAGGTCGTGGGTTCGAATCCCGCCAGAGTCGCCTGTGAAGTTTTTTCCCACAGACACTCAGAAAGCACTGAGTCTACAGTACTATACACACGTCGGTGTAGGGCAAAATTAAATCAAGTTTTTAATTATGTCGTTTATTCCCGTCCAAGGAAATGAGCGAACGAATCCAACAAAATATCAACAAGGCACGCAAGATACCTTAATTTCGAATAATTCTAAGAAGAACATGTACATATATATAAGTCCACTCGGGGGTGAAGGTTCGGGTGGGAGTAGCACCGCCCTGCCGGGTCATGGCCAAGCAAGTTCTTCTAAACACTAAACAGAGCTTTCCATTAAAACAAATCTAAATTACAGTTTTTTGTATGATCGTTTCTTTCATTTCAATTGTGAGTTCTACTTTCTCCCAAAATGCAGCCCCTGCTTGAGATTAAACCTTTACAACAATAAAGAACTGCCCATACTTTACATAAATTCAGACCCCTGAGGAACGCAGAACATATAATATGCGCACCGACCGAATTTCTGCTGTGAATATTCAGGACCGGTTGGCTATTTTTTTTTCCTGCAGCATACTTCGTCAATGGCTTAGAAATTGGCACAAAATTCTAATTAAAAAAAAGGTTCTTCAATAATTAATTCACCGTGTCAGTCGAGTGGCATGTCAGTCTAGTGGTTAGAACGCTGGCCTTGCAATTAATTGCAAACAGATTAAGGTACGGTACTAAGTTCAAGGCTATAGGATTTTCAACATTTTCATTAATAAAAAAAAAATATATATATTTTTAAAAACTTTTTTAACTACAAAATTAATTCAGAAGCAAAGCCTTTCTATATAATAGTAATTAATGGTTTTGGATGATTTTTTTTAAAGGAAAATAAATACAAATGCATATAGTTGACGGAGTGTACTGCAGAAAAAATCGCGACCGGTCGATGTTTTGATAGCGCTTTGTCAATTTTACTAATCCTAAGTGGAAATTGCTCCAACCGAACGAAGATCTATCGGAACATCTGTTTATATGATTATCTTCCTGTTTATGTAGTTGGAAACAAAAGTACACTGCTGTGTTGAATACATTGACCCACAAAACAAATTAAAAAATTAGCAAAGGGAAATGGGCAGATTTTAACTCCGGATACACTTTCAGTAAAACAAAATTCAACAGACCAAGACGAACTGTACGTATTTCACACTTTATAGGGATGAAGGAATCCCAAGAATTTCCGGGAAAAGAAGGTTCTGTATTCAGTTAGCCTACAAGTTCCACCCTCAAATTAACATGTTTTTATCTGTTGGGTCCTCGAAGGACACAAATTTCTTCCAGTAGGCCTAGATTTAACTTTTACAATTCGCTTTACAACTATTCAATAATAATAATGTAATGCGCCTTGAGCACCAGTTTGGTGGATACGTGCGCCATAGTCCACATTATTATTATTATTATTCAACGCATGACCGTTTCTATAATTGACATTTAGAGGAAATAACAACAAGTTGATAGGGTTTCATGAAGTTGTATCACCGCGTGTTCTTGAACAATATTCTGGACATTTTATTTGGTGATGGGTACAATTTAAGCTTTTGAGACTGAATGATACTTTATATTTCGGTGCCTTTTGGTTGACAATATGGCGCCAATTTCATAGAGGTGCTAACCTACCATACAGTTTTGCTTAGCAGATTCCATTGGTTACCAGCCGAAAATTTCACACAAAATGTATGCAGGTTGGCCGGTAGTCTGTTTTACATTGCTTAGCAAAAGCATTTGCTTAGCAAAATTCTCTGCTAAGCAGCTCAATGAAATTGGCCCATAGTGTAATTTGGAGGCTGTAAAAACCAGCAAGGTATACGTGTTAATTGATTACTGGAAGGAGACATTTTGGGTATTTGGACACCAGACAGTGCAAGGCAATATCGGGAAAGAGTCAAGTTTGAGTAATTCAAGTTTACTTTTATTTTAATATTGGACATTGTGATTAAAATAATATTGACACAGAGTTGTAAAGTACCGGTAAATAGGTTACTGTTACAAAATTACTTGTTAACGATTCTATAGTTCTCTTACTGACCGAGTTACCACACTAGGTTACTATTCCTTTTTTCTCTGGCAAATTACTTATTGATTTGAGCTTTGCTATTTGGCTTGTTGAAAGCACCGCAGGGCATCGCTCTAGAAAGGAAGTGATGTCAGTAAAGTATTTCTAAATTACCACCATCAAACTCCTACCGATGAAAGTTACATTTTTGTCAGTAGGCCAATAGCCTAACCATCGTTTTCCGGATTTGGCGCTAATTCCTGTCCAATCCGAACAAATTCTGTCACACTTATAATTTCGTGTCTAGGAGTTGTTTGTGACGAGGTATCGTCAATTTTGTTTGCACTTCGTTGGTGGTCACTAATTGTTGGCACAGCGTAGACTTGTGTTCAAGTCGTGATATTTTCTGCATTTGCCTGGAGGTAGCCAGCTGTATTAAGAACGTCACAAGCCAAAATGCGCATATTATAGAGTACAGCATGCAGACAGACAAATGCCATGAGGGGTGCGGTGCACATTACCGAATAGTGAGAAATTCGTGGGCCGAGCTGTTTATCATAATTTGTACGTCCTCATTTTTCCCCCCTGAAAAACAACGATTTGAGGCCCATACATTTGAGGGATTGTGTAATAATGGTCCAATATCATGACCTGGAGTCCTTGACTTCCAACTTTGTATATTTTGGATACACTAGGCCCTGGAAAAGTGCTCCTAATTTCTCCAAAATGGATGTTTTTTAGTGTGGGCGTTTTCACTAGTGCAGAGGGTGGTTTCCATTGCGAAAGTGCGAATACACTCGACGGGCATCTGGACAATCGACAGTGATTTAAAAATCAATAAATCAATATTTTGTCTTTTGGTTTTAAACATTTTAAGATTTCTAAGTATTTTTTTTAATGATTTTTAAATATTTTGTATTTAGCACTGGTTATTATGGGAGTTTATTTAGCGGGGTGCACCAATGAATGTCAGAATTGGTCAGGAGTCTAGGTACACGTCCGTGATGCGATCACGATTTGTTCACGACTGTGTCACGGATCCAGGGTCTGGAGGGGGGGGGTACACGGCAAAAACAGGGGGTACCACACTGGCAAAAAAGGGGGGCACTCACCAAAACGTATGGTAAATTGACGTGCACGGCGAAAAAAAAAGGGAGAGACATGCATTCTCCTTTGCTAAACCCCTGAATCATCTAATTTCGGTTGTCATGTATATTTATTATGCTTTACCGAGGTTATCACTGGTCAACTATAGTTGACATTGCTGGCGCGTCAGGAAGCCGTTGGTTTAACTTGCATATCGCCAAAAGCAATTCTGTGCCACTTCATTGAAGATGCACATTCCAGGAATGAGCGGACCCAGGTTTTTGAAACGGGGGGGGGGGGGCGGTGACGAAAAAACGAGGGGCACACTGCCAATGGGGTGGGGGACACGAAAGGTATGGGTAGGTTTACATATTCGGCGATACAAATGGGGGAAAAAACATGTCCCCTTCCGCCAAAGGCATAGGCCTATTCTGTGTGTTTCGTTTCACCGGCAATATTTACTTGCTGCAGTATATGTTTTCCTTGCACTGTAAACAATTGTGTGACTTCACAGTGCATTTTTCTGTTGAAAAGAATCCAAAATTTACAGCAGGGAAATTGCTGTTGTTCAGCTTTTCCTGTGAATATCCAAAAATGTGCCGTTTCTAAATAGTCAGTCCTATTCTATGTTAAGTTACAGCAGGTCTGCTGTTAATGCACAAGGGAAAATCCCCCGTAATGCCTATAGACAAAACAACTTACTGTAATTATTAATGAACAACATTTTTAACAGTGTGTTTAGGGAGGCACATCACTTTGAAATAATTTACCGAAGCATTATTAAATCCTTGCAATCACAAAGGCGCCAATATTTGACCAGAAATGATCACATTATCGTCATAATTAATTCGCTTAATAACTTAATTATCCATGCACGCACCACTCAATTATTTTGTGTCTGTGAAATTACTAATTTGAAATTGACTTTCTTTATTCAGGAAAACAGCAATTTATAGTAGTTTTTAATTCTGGGAAGAATTTGATGAAGAATTTGATAAAGGATCCACAAACGGATTGCCCAATATGCACTCCATTGGACTGTAGGTTTCAACACCACAGTTGTTGCAGTGTACAGTTTGACACTTCGTCCCTAATTTGCCATAGTGACCAATCCCAGTTTTTTCAATTTTAAGTTTTCCCGCCCATTAGTACATTCAGGAAGAGACCTACCATTGTATCTAATCCACATGCATGTATTCCTTATAGTTTTGGAGATAGAGCATGCATTCAAATGACGAATGCTCTAAGTCTAACTGGCTTTTTTTGTAATTTGGCAAAGTGGCCAATACCGCATTGGTCACTATGCCAACTTAATTCAGGATTGGTCACTATGGCAAATTAGGGACTTGTCGAGTCGTTGATTGAGGAAGTATCGAATAAATAATAGTCTTTAAAATATATTTTTTCCTTAAACATCTATAAATCACTACGGTTTCCATTGCAGTGATGTGCCGATAAAGTACTATTTAATGAGCAGACACGGGAGTCGAATATATTTGTGTTCGAGTATTCGTTTTCATTTTGAACACAATCATTTACGGTGTATTTCAATGATTTCGATATGAAAACTTGTATTCGTATTCATATCCGTACTCGAATAAATTTGAATCAGAATACCCTATTCGAACTCAGGTATGCCAACGAGATCATGGACTCTCAGTGTGCCCATTGAAAAACAAAATCCAAGTTAGTGCTGCCGAGAGTTATAAAACGTGAGGAATCGAGCGAAGGACTTAACAAGTCTACGGTAGTGTAGGGAGATCTTCATTTCCCCTGACGGAAGAAACAGCATCGTGAGAAGACCTGACGTCACGAGCCCTCACGTGATGAACAAACGATGCGGAAGCTAAACATTAACACAATCTCCCCCCAAAGCTTATCAGTCCGTCACCAGGCGGCTCGGCTGGGCCCCTGGCGCGTGGCGTGGCGTGTCCGTCCGGTCCCTGGCAAACATTTCCCGTAGCATGGCGATGGAACGGATCCCGGATGGCACCGCTAAACTTTCAAGCGAATTTTCTGATTTCCGCATGGCGTGGCCTAGCAGCCCTAACCAACCCCTAAATTTATCCTTGGTTTTTTCGACAGCGTGATAAGGGGCTTGAGAGGGGTCTAGGCCTAATGATGGCGAACGCGGACTCAACTACATTTCTTTAAGGATCCTAAAAGTCACTGTAATTTTGGTCTGAAACTGTAATTGAATTTTCATGCTTACCTCAGAAAAGTAATATGAACTCCCTGTTTGTGCAGCATACCGTCTTGATACTTAGTATGTATACATAATCTAACTTGCACAGTTTTGACAATGTTCTTTATTGATTAATTCCCACCTAGGGACTCGTGCCCCATCATGTCTTTGAAGTTCATGTTTGACAATCCTCGGGTCAGACGTCGGGTGCATGCAGCGCGTGATGGGATAAAATGACCGACCGTGGACGAACTTCGGGATGCAGCCCCCGGCGAATGATTCATAAATCCCCCTCGACCTGTCGGCCTTGAACCCTGACTGGATATGCTAACCATCAAACGTCAATACAATTATCTCACTAGCTTGTATTCGTTCGAAGAGGGTCCGTATTCATACCTACCCTAGCCTGGCAAAACAATCCATGCTAATTCTATACCGACAGGGAAGCTATACCGCTTGTACTAGTCTTTGGTCTTATGGACGTGTCGTGAGCGGTTCGAAAAAGGCTACCAAAGACATCTTGATTCAAGACTATAAATAGTGATATATATATATATTATATTAAACTTAAAAGGCTTCCACCAGACTCGCCCCCGTAGTCTGGCTCGTCCCAACTATAGCGAACGACGTGCGGTCCCCACAAGATTTTTTTGACGAAAATTGTTTGACTGTTTGCGGTGACACTATGTGAAAATTGTCAATTGAGTAGTAATTAGTTCTGAAAAGAACTGGTGGTTACAACTCGACGTTTCAATCAGTATATGCTCTGATCGTCTTCATTCTCCTGAAGACGATAACACAGCATACTGATTGAAACGTCGAGTTGTAGCCACCGGTTCTTCTCAAAACTAATTGCTACTCAACTGAGAATGTTCACATGGTGTCACCGCAAACAGTCTTTACTTATGACCGATTTTGTCTTGTTTTGCTTTGTGTTTAATATCACCATCAGCCACATAACACAAAAAAACTATGGTTTCCATGTTTAAGCTATGTTTTAATCCCCTCCGCGTCCCCCGTATACGCTAAAAGTACTCCGCAACAAATCTTCCCTGGTAAAAGTGAAAACTCGAATGTAAATAAAGTCAATAGCGCACGGTAAACATCGATGTACATGTACTAACCACCCTATAGCGAGTTTAGTTTGCGAAATAGGCGACAGCCGCTGCTAGCGTAAAGCTCAACAGGTCATGCACGCAGCGGATAGACTGACACAATTGAAAGTTGACCCTGTCTTCTTGAATGCATTGCAAAGAGTCAGAGAAGTAACAACTTGGTTTTTACCCGATTACAACATTTATGAGTTATTGTCTGAAAATCAGTTGATATGAAGCTGGTACTAAATAAACAAGTCATGGATCCTGAACAATTCTGTTGGTCCAAAAACGGTCAAATCAAATATGCACATTTTCAAACGTTTAAATTTTTGGCTCCAAGTGTTTTCTGTATAAAAAAAATTAAAAAAATAAAAAACTTAAAAAAAAACTGAAGGCTTGTTCACAGTTTTCTCACGACTTACCCTCCACACTGAGCTGTATATCCAGGAGTAATAAGCAGAAGACGATCAGGGCATACTGATCGAAACGTCGAGTTGTAACCAACCAGTTCTTTTCAGAACTAATTACTACTCAAAAGAGAATGTCTACATGGTGTCACCGTAAGCAGTGTTTACTTAATAAATCCCTAACTACCCCCCCAAATCCTCCAAAATCCCTCTCCTGGTTTTGCCTGGTTTTGATGGATTCAGTACTCCACAGTATAGCCCATGTTAATAGAGCATGTAGCCGTGTGTACCAAATCCATCAAACTCCACCGGCTGCTTTTGTTGGATTCAGTACTCCACAGTATAGCCCAGTGAATAGAGTATGTAACCATGTGTACCAAATCCATCAAACTCCACCGGCTGCTTTTGTTGGATTCAGTACTCCACAGTATAGCCCAGTGAATAGAGCATGTAGCCATGTGTACCAAATCCATCAAACTCCACCGGCTGCTTTTGTTGGATTCAGTACTCCACAGTATAGCCCAGCGAATAGAGCATGTAGCCATGTGTACCAAATCCATCAAACTCCACCGGCTGCTTTTGTTGGATTCAGTACTCCACAGTATAGCCCAGCGAATAGAGCATGTAGCCATGTGTACCAAATCCATCAAACTCCACCGGCTGCTTTTGTTGGATTCAGGACTGTGTATAGCCAAGCCATGGATGCTTTGCATTTGCCACTGTACCAACTCCATCCAAGTCCAACAATTGGGGTACCTTTTTACTGCATGTTGATGGATTTTGGAGGATTTGGAATGGTTTCTAGCAAAAATGCCTAGGGGTTAGGGTTTTAATGTATATTTTGATTTTTTTAAAGTATAGAGATATAATGCTTACCAGCATAACCAATGTTGTACCTTCCTTTTATCAGCAATATACACTGGTAAAACTAAAGTACGCAAACGAAGCAAGAGATATGTTCAGAAACCATCGGCTTATTTTGTCGTGCCATCTAATGTGGAAATGGGTCACCAGCTAACGATTCGTTTCATATTCGATTTTTTATTCACGTTTTCCCAAAAATTACACGTCATACCATGGTCAGACGGAATCTCTTCTCGGGATGGTACCGTTGCCATGTCAAAAGCAAATAATTTTTTTCCCCACAGAACCGGAAATTAACTACCGGTACAATATTAAAGGGACAGTCTCGTCACGATCAGAACAGACTTTCAATAGGGCATGGAATCGGTGTCCTAGTTTAAGATGAACACAGTGATAGAAATACAAGCCTCGAAATTCCCACTAACCCACTTACCGGAGGTAAGTGGATTTTTCAGGCGGTAAGTGATTTAAAAAAAGTGGGTAAGTTGCTGGGTAAGTGGATCTATCCATGTTTTTATTTCATGTCCCATAACAACATGGCCAGACACTGAAATCGGGTAAGCGACTTTTGGCAATGGGTAAGTGAAAATACAAGGGTGGGTAAGTGAAAATACATGGGTGGGTAAGTGAAAATACAAGGGTGGGTAAGTGAAAATACAAGGGTGGGTAAGTGAAAATACAAGGGTGGGTATGTGAAAATACAAGGGTGGGTAAGTGAAAATACAAGGGTGGGTATGTGAAAATACAAGGGTGGGTAAGTGAAAATACAAGGGTGGGTAAGTGAAAATACAAGGGTGGGTAAGTGAAAATACAAGGGTGGGTATGTGAAAATACAAGGGTGGGTAAGTGAAAATACATGGGTGGGTAAGTGCTTGGTAAGTGACAACAAACAAATTAATTTCGAGGCTTGCAGAAATGTACCGGCTCATTTACGCAGCAGCAATGCTAATACGACCTTATCATGTGGGGGGGGGGGAGGTATTATTTTCAGTCACTGAGTTAATGTAAAACTAGTACTCCGGATTCCATGCCCTGTTGATCGTGACGATATTGTACCTTTAATATCATCTGCATGGAAGAACTTTAATAGCTTACGTGAAAATGAAGATTTGAATAAGTGTATTAAAACACGGCACTTTTACTTGAAATATCCGCGATTATAGGCCGAGGCCCTGTTGAAAAATTGTTAAGTGGTATTACAGGATTAATGATAGCTTATATTATATTATAACAATAACAATAACAATAACAATAACAATAACAATAACAATAATAATAATAATGACTTATATAGCGCACGTATCCACCAAACTGGTGCTCAAGGCGCATTATATTATTACCCCTGCTCATCAGGCTCATAAATCATTCCTGAAACCATCTCAGCTCCCTGGGGAGTATACAGCTCAATTGCTGCCATTTCAGCGCATACAGGCTAATCAAACACAACAACCAACTCTGCCATCACAGGTACCCATTTACCCCTGGGTGGAGAGAAGCAATTATGGTGTAAAGTGTCTTGCTCAAGGACACAAGCATCATGGTCGCGGTTGGGATGCAAACCCACATTCTGACGACTCAGCCATCAGAACACAAATCCGATGCACTAAACCGCTCGACCATGGAACATATTAATTCATGTTGAAAGGGCATATTGGGTGACTTACACCCACTTATTTTTGCAATGCCGTTACAGTGCTCCCATCAGCAGGCCACAACCTAACTCAACAACGATGGAGGAAGGAAGTTATTTTTCTGCAGAACAAGTTTCAGAAGGGCAACAAGAGATCATTGGACTAGATACGAGTTTATGTCAGTTCGGTTCAACGTGATGTTATACGGCTGTTTCATGTACGATATCACCGACGCTTTTTTTAAATCTAGTTTGAAAAGAAATGCCACGTGTGGCACAGCATAAAACAATCAGTGTGGTTCCGACGGTTCCAATGGTTCCGATGGATGAAAGCGTACGGTAAGTTGTGAAAACAGGAAATGAACTTAAGTCCAGTGTGACCTGATCTTTTCAATAACTTTGTTTAGCTGGATACTTAGTGAAATTACCCTCGTTTACTGGACAACAATTACGCGACCCGATATGCAGCATTATCAATGCTGTCTGGTTGTGCATGATTATAACGTTGTTGTTCTATTGAACTTAGGCTCATTATATCCGTGACGAAAGTAACACTGTATAGCATTTCAATTTTAGTTTTCGTTTCGAGGCAAACATTCTTAAAGGGGTGTATAACTAACCCAAAAAAGTCTCTACTTTCTGGTCATAGGTCGGCTTCAAAATCGGTATGGTGATGCGCTTATTTTCTTTCTTTTTTGGTAACATATTTTTGCCAAACTGTGTAATATGTGATGCATGCATACGCGGTTATTATAGCAAATTTCCCATACACAAGGTATGGTGGGTAAGAGTGGCCTCGCAAATCGGGCAAACGTTCCTACTCCAATGTGAAAAAGTCGTTTAAACACAGCACGGCAGAATTCCAATCGATCTAGCAATTTTGGCTGCAATTGGACATCGTTTCACAGCAAAAAAATAACTAATAACAGCCTAATAAATAAATACATGTTCGAAACAGCATGGAATGCATGAAGAAGAAAAAAATCTCATCGAAAAATGGAATCATCGGCCAGTTATCCAAGCCCATATTAGAATGACTGCAAACAATCCGAGTGAAGTTATTTTCACCAGTTTTTCGTGAACAACACAGCGAAACAGATGTTGGGATTCTGTACATACCTTTCGATTCTTACAGAGCCCAGATACGCATTTCTGCAGATATTTGACCAATACACTAGCTTTAAGCTGAGCTGAATTACAAGTGAAAGTATCAACATCATGGCCGGGTCATTGCGCAACGCAACCTGGTACGGCCCCGGCAATGCCGGATCGATCATGTGAACTTCTAAGTAAAATCCGGTTGGGGCTTACTTAGGGAATGGCCAAGTATTTATTGATTCGTTTGAGGTTTCCTTCTGAGGGAAGCCATAATGATACAATATTCAGAGAACCAATTATAGTTATAAACAGTTATCTGGCGTCGATCTATAACCTCACGAGTTCCCCACCCCCTCGTTTTTGAAAGGGTATGCTTATATAGTAAGAGAATATATATATATATATATATATATATATATATATATATATATATATATATATACCTCCTTTGTTTACTTCCCACACTCCCATTGGCTTCACCAGATTGGTGCCTATTTTTAATTGGCTACTATTTTCCCGCCTTTTTGGATCCCTCCCCATGATCCTTTGCTTTCCCTTTTCCCTATAAATGGATGTGTTTTTATGTTTGTATCTTGTCTACGCCTCTGATGAAGGTCCGGTTTGGATTGAAAGCTAAGGCCACCCTCCAGATTTAATTTTATATATATATATATATATATATATATATATATATATATATATATATATATATATATATATATATATATATAACCTAATCGTAAACAAAAGGCAATTCTCAACATGTTGGTAAATGTTCCCCATTTATTATTGCATCTCCAGCCCCTCCCTTTCAGTTGAGATTCGATGAGAAAGGGATGTGACCACACAACCATGGCGCAACGGGACCAGAACGCGCCACCACCGGTCGGGCGAAGACCTTGAAATCATACGTTTTCCCTCCATACAAGTTCACGAAATGACTTAAACCGAGGGTGGAAGAGAAATAGTCTGGCCCCCTTCCTATGCAATGAGAATAAGCACTGTAATCGTTACTGTGCGTACATGGAATCAAACAAAGATGGCCGTAATTATACGTACGGTAAAGGTCTTGGCCCCCTATTAGTTGATGGTGGCCGAACGACCCCATACATTCGCAAGGGGCCCACACTCTAATTAAGTGCACACCAGTCGGAATAAAACTAAACAGTTACTTGGTGTGAAGTTGGTTAAGGTACCGGTAGTCCTGGGCCCTATATCAATCATTCTGACAAAAATATTCCGTCTTGAGTGTTTTCATCTTAGAGAAATCAGAAAAACAAGATTCAAGTTGAAGAAATCGCGGTCTTGGCGATTTATGTGTAAGTTCAACTATTAACAAAAAAGTCGCCAACACTAAACAGCGTTTTCCTATTTTGTAAGTTGAACCGAACAGACATAAACTCGTATCCAGTCCAACGATTTCTCGTTTATACCACTGTGAGTCAAATGAACGAGTGAGAGTCCTTTTGTTTACAATAACAACACATTTTTGTACATTCGCATTTTTTGTAGAACAATACATAAGTTCTCCGCGATAACCTCTGACCTTCCACAACAATACCGCACCGTTCTTGTCACTGTATGTGTCGGTTGTCGGTTCATGCATGGTGCGTCATTACTCGATTTAAACAGTCGACCGCAATTAATTCCACGCTATATACACAACACTCTGCTAAAAAGATGAATAAGCAATAAACAGTTTGTGAAATTCTCCTCGAAATTCGGCCCATTCGGTGATAGTGTGTAACGATCAGGAAGCGGCGTCACTGCTTTAAATAGAACCCACGGCTCTCTCACTTTCTACCACTCAGGTTCTTTCAATATTATAAGAAAATTTGATCTAGTATATTCAAATCAATCCTTCTGATCTCCAGGGATGACTATAGGCGCTCCGCCAACCAAGTATGTCTTGTTTTGGACCGCGTAAAACTGAGTTTCCCCCCACCCCTTGACAATAATGCCTTTCACATACTAGTTCCTACATAGTATGAACTACTGGCATGACGATTACTATAACGTTTGATCCAACAAGTGCGCTGGACTAAAGAAAAGCACCAAGACAATGTAGCTAAAACTTATTTTGGAAGATCACGTGAAACACATACACATAGTATGCTCTCTCGTGTGCTTGTTTTTCCTTTCGAGTTAGTAAAGAGACGAGAAATATATAAGGATTTATACAAAGCCGGATAATACAAACAAAATACAATCTACATGTACACTTACCGTAATTACACAGCGGTTTCTACCCGAAATGGGTGAGATTTGTGATGCAATAGTGACGTCGGCACGGCTTCTTACGGTACGGTATTGCGAGGATATAACCGGTACTGTCTAGCGATAACTGACCAAAAGAATCCCTCGCTACTTTCAGTAGAAATGGGGGCAAAAAAAAAGGTTTGTCTCGTTTGACTCAGATATGCCGAGGCGGTTTTGGTTAAGTCCTCGTCGTCCGTGACTCCGACCGAGACTACCCCGGGAGTACAGTGTAGTCACACACGCCCCGAGCGCCCAGTGCTAGCTACACATGCTAGCAAATAAAACCGCGCGAGGTCACGGTAAAAACAGACACAGGAAGTTGCTATAAACTAAGCGATGAGCCCCGCGCCGTTCCTCCGTATATCAGCTGCCTGCAGACGGAACTGGCCCGGCAGGAATGAACAAGAAAAAAAAACTGCGGAAATCCATCCCGGAAACAGGCCTGGCAAGCTAGGTTAGTCTTTGGCTACATGTTTTTTTTTTTTACTGATCATCATGTGTTTGAAGTCTCAGTTCGTATGATGACTCGACGGCCATTTGATGCGATATCGTGTCCGTGAAAAGCGCGATTTTTAGCCCGCTGGAACAAAAATACTAAAACACGTAGTACAAATCACACAGATTGAAGTATGCATGTTTATACAACAATCATAAAATAATGAACAGTTCAAGAGTTTGAAGGGGCGCAATTTTTAAGACAATGGAAAAGTTCAAAAGCAAAACTAGAGCTCAAATTCAAACTCACGTCACACCGAATTTTTGAAACGTCCTCCAATTGACGTCACGCCCTCATCAATAGGGAGAGGTCTTTCCCTGAATAGGAAAGAAATGTGGATGTACAGGCGCATAACCACAATTACCTGAGTATCACAGAAACCACGAAACAAAAACATAATTTCATTTTAAAGGGAAGGTACAACAGTGTTCTTTTTTAATCAAGTCTGTGAAAGTTTCGGCTCAATACGGAGTCTAGGCCTATATATATACGGGAAGCGAGCAAAGAAAAATTTGGCTGATGCTGGACTCGAACCCGCGACCTCTCGAATACCGTACGAGTGCTCTACCAACTGAGCTAACCAGCCCCTTATGCCAATTATCTATTACTCTATATATTTTACTCATCATTCTTTCACAGTAGTTGCGTTTTTTCATGGTAGTTGCATCACACACTGTACAAATTGTGTGAGTTCACAGCAGTTTTTCTGTTGAAAAGAATCAAACATTTACAGCAGATATTGCCGTTTTCAGATTTTCCTGTGAATATACAGAAATGTGCCGTTTCTAAATGGTTACGTTCCTATTCTCTGTAAAATTACAGCAGGTCTGCTGTTGATGCACAAGGGAAAATTCTGCGTGTAACAAAGAATCTGCTGTCATAAATAAGTCTCCGTAATGCCTATTGACAAAACAACTTACTGTAAATGAACAAGTTTTTAACAGCCTTACTCATAACAAACAAATAATTTCAGAAATTTGTTATATGTACGGTACATAAGAGAAAAACGCTGGTTAACCACGTTACATTTTTCAGACATGCATACAATGTCGCCTTTTCTCTTATAATAGCGTACATTCTACCTCCATGATATTACAAATTTCTGAAATGATTATTTTGTGCCGAGTAAGGTCTGGTTATAATGCAACAACTGTGGGGGGGGGGGGACTGATGAGTGAAATATATATTATGGCATTACGAGTTGGCCCAAAACCTCAAATATGTAACGTGAGTAACCATGGATTTGCCCGTATGTTGTTAATGTTTTCTTAATAAAGATCACTTCCGTCACAATCATTTTACATGATGATTGGTACCTTAACCAACTGGACATCAAATTAGCTTTTGGGTTATAATTCGGTAATTTTGTAATCGGGTACACTGTAAAAAAAAAAAATGGTGTTTAGAAATGAAATTTGAAACACACGCAAAATAAACGCGCTTAGGGATGCGTTTATGCTAAACGGCCATGGAGTTTGATGGATTTGGTACACATGGCTACATGCTCTATTCACATGGGCTATACTGTGGAATACTGAATCCAACAAAAACAGCCGGTGGAGTTTAATGGATTTGGTACACATGGCTACATGCTCTATTCACATGGGCTATACTGTGGAGTACTGAAGCCATCAAAATCAGGCAAAACCAGAAGAGGGATTTTTGAGGATTTTGGGGGTACTGTAGTTAGGGATTTATTAAGTAAACACTGCTTGCGCTGACACCATTGTAGACATTCTCTTTTGAGTATTAATTACACTGTAAAAATGGCGTTTAGAATTAGAACACATGCCAAATAAACGCGTTTAGGAATGCGTTTAAATGCTAAGCGGCCATCCTCTGTACATGTCACTAAGCTAAACGTGCTTAGATTTGTGACACCTGTTCATATCATTTTTAGCATTCAAACACACATCACAGAAAAACACAATCTAAACGTGTTTTAGGCTCAACATGTGAAAAAAAGTGAGTACAAGCCAAGTGTTTAGAAATGTGTTTAAATTATAAACATCATTGTTACATTGTAATATGATGCACGTCTATTATTGTGGTGACGAACTGTAATAAAGTCCTACTTTATAATGATAACGAACTTTGTGTTTGCCGATTGAAACGTCTGAATGCATTTTCACTGTTTCCTCGTTAACGACTCAACTAAGCTACTGTACACCATTTGGTTTTCTCTAAAAACATAAATGATCACGGATTTACATAAAACTTCCTTGGTGTAAAGTTGATGAAGGTACCAAACATCCATTGAAATAATCCGTTTCAGCTGCTGCCAGAGTTAAGTTAGTGTACTGATTTCCATCAGAATGAATTTCAAATGACAACTCTGTATGCATGTTCACTTTTCTTGAACGACACAATGAAACAAACTTGTTTCTGAACATATCTCGTGATCTTATGAAGTATATGACATAAAACACAATAAAGGGGGCCACTTTGCATCCGTCACGTTAGCAGTTTTTCCAATGGTTGTTATTTATTTTTAAGTACCTGAAACCGACCAAAAAGTGTTTCAACATGTGAATGGACATGCAGGCTTATACTAGAACTAATTTGAGTTGATTTATTTATTTATTTTTTTTAATTTATTTTTTTACCCTCAAATTTCCATAAAAATTGGACGGAAAAAGTTACCTCACTTTTCCGTCCATTTGTAGATGGAAATTGTAGGGTAATTAAAAAAATAATAGTAATAATCAACTGAAATTATCTTTAGGATAAGCATGCATGTCTATTCAAATGTTGAAATTCTTTTTGGGTGGTTTCAGATATTAAATTTTTTTTTTTTACAACCATTGGAAAAACTGCTAACGTGACGGTAGGAAAGTGGCCCCCTTTATTGTGTTTTATGTCATATACTGTAAAAATGGTGTTTAGAATTGAAACACACGCAAAATAAACGCGCTTAGGAATGCGTTTAAATGCTAAACGGCCATGGAGTTTGATGGATTTGGTACACATGGCTACATGCTCTATTCACATGGGCTATACTGCTTGCGGTGACACCATGTAGACATTCTCTTTTGAGTATTAATTACACTGTAAAATGGTGTTTAGAATTAGAACACATGCCAAATAAACGCGTTTAGGAATGCGTTTATATATGCTAAACGGCCATCCTCTGTACATGTCACAAAGCTAAACGTGCTTAGCTTTCTCACACCTGTTCATATGATAGCATTCAAACACACATCACAGAAAAGCACAATCTAAAGATGTTTTAGGCTAAACATGTGAAAAAGTGGGTACAAGCTAAGTGTTTAAATTATAAACAACATTTTTACAGTGATATAATTGATTGCTATAACCATAATTTACAAACTGATTTACAAACTGATGAAAACGCTGCAGGGGTTTCAGATGTATTGATAATTGGGCACTGATGTCCCAAGTTCTTTGTTTAGTGTTAAGAACGTTATGATATATTGAAATAACCTGAAAATGCGCATTAATTGTAGTCATTGTACACACAAGTTGCATTGTGTGTTCCTTAGGCGTCCAAGTAGTACTAACTCGTCCAAACGTAATTTTAGGCAAGACCCGATCGACAGGACGGGAGGGTAGATGAGACTGAGTGTGATTGTTTTGGGACAGTAGGTGGCAGGAGACTGATGAGGTGTTTGTTATTGTTCGAAATTGACATTATTGTTTGCAGTATATCTGTACAGATATTACTACAATAGTGATAATATCGTGATAAAGGGTGAGGAAAGGATGGTACCACATTCTACCCATAGTTGGTAAATTCGAGCAATAACATTTCGAAGTTTATGACTACATCATAATCTTCGCAGATTAGATTAAAGTGTTAATGAAACAATATTTACTGACGTAATGATGACGTATTTTGTTTTAGAAAGTAAGTCACATTATGGGCTTCCATATGGTGCATATTTTGTTTTTATGCGAAAATGTCAAGTGCTTATATGACAGCTCGTAGGTCGAGTTTTGTTTAGGTCGAGTTTTCAAAAAGGTCGAGATGTTTTAATCCCCCGCAGGGTCACGCTATTTGTTTAGGTCGACTTATCCGTTCTGGCCAATCTATATGTCCCGCAGATTAGACTAAAATGTTAGTAAAATAATATTTACTGACGTAATGATGACGTAATTGTTCTACAAATTGAGTCACATTACGACTACGAGCTTTCATGCTGCATATTTTGTATTTATGTGAAAATGCGAAGTATGACCCGTAGGTCGAGTTTTGCGTAGGTCGAGTTGTCACAAGACTCGAGCGCTGTCGTGGATCCTAGTTGTTCGTGTCGAGTCGTCACAAGGGTCGAGACGTCTTACATCCCACTAAAATGTGAATAACATGATATTTACTGACGTTATGATGACGTACTTTGTTTTAGGCTCTAATTCACATTACGGGCTTTCATATGGTGCATGTTTTGTATTGATGTGACGATGCTCAGTATGACATCATCCATCGACAACTTTCACGTGTTAAACTTATGGGGTTTTGGCGGAAACAAGAAGAAAACAATAGGGTTTCGGCGACCAGGCGAAACCCTAAATATTAGATTTGTCCTAAAGTTATTTCGAATATTCGATCAATGGTTCGAATATCCGGTTGGTTTTTCCAGTTCGAATATTTGAAGAAAAAAGTGCAGCTTCCACAGAAAATAAAGTTTACGTTGATTTTTGTATTGGAATTTCCATCATTATCCCCCCATCATCCTCTCGTCTACAATTGCAAGCCCATCCTATTTGCAATGTCATTTGGTGTAGGCCAGGCTATGTCTGGCCTTATCTATCGTGCGTGATCGTTATTCGGCCAGAATCAAAATCCAAATTATTCGAAAAAGCACATCCCTAGTTGAATTTAGGAAATTTGTTAACTCTAAATTCACCTGCAATTTGTTTACTTCGTTTCCCCTTAAGGTACCCCGTCCCATTCTTTGCCATCGAGGTCTGTTCATTATCCCCAACAAGAGGGTCAATGCTACCAAAACGGCTTCATACACAGCCTGACTTTGCTCTACAATTACATCACCCAAACCAACCCTAGTGTTGACATGTTTCACCTGTCCATCTCCACTTTCAAAATGAAAATCAATCAAATGCTGTAGTTCCCCTTACCCCCTCCCCCTCCCCTACCCCTACCCCCTCTCCTTACCCCCTACCCCTTACCTCCTTCCCTTACCCCTTACCTCCTTCCCTTACCTCCTTCTCTTACCCCCTCCCTTTACCTCTCTTCCAACCTACAGTCGGGCTAAGTCTTATTTCTCTGGTTAAAAAAATATCAAACAAATATTTTAAAAAACACGGGCCCAAGGTGGGAGGGGAGACCGTTGTCTCCGCCCCTCCCTATGTGCTATGTGCCTGCTTTGTGCCTGCCTTAATAGCGGGATTTGAACTATTTTCAACATTCTTTCTTCTGACTGGATTTGACTGCATTACTTTAGCCAGTCTATGGTTGTAATATTTATTTATTTGAGTGATGAACTTTTTCACCATGACAGGAAACATGTTTCAGTTCATGTGCACGAATTTCCCGAACGCGACCTCTGCGGCTATGACGACAGGACAATATTGACAAACTGACGTGCTCTGCAGCCTGAAGGTCTGACGTCACGCTCTGAGCTAGAGGCGCGTGAATTACGCCAGATCCTAGACTTGATTTCAAGTCTGAGATCGCGGTTATTTTTGTCTGCATCAGCCACGCAAAACGCCGTTTACCCCTACTGGCTATCACAGCCCTAACTCGCGATCTCAGACTTGACCCTCTTGTGTTTGTGGGATATTCATGTATTCATAGCTAAAATTTACATAATAATACGGATGCTAGAGAGATGGCCAATCAGGAGGCCACAAAAACCTTGTAGGCCGCGTCTATTACTAACAGGTTACACTCGCTTAAAATTATTTCTGTAATATTCATTCGATATTAAATTTGTATAGTGCTTGGTACGTAAATAGTATTTGAAATGATAGGTAAATTTAATGAGATCTTAGAGTTGTAAAAAAGCACAAAATAAAATACATAATTCCTTCTCTACAAAAAATGTCTTACCTACAGTTTAAATGGAATCGTTGAGTACATCTCCTCCAACTGCATGTAGAAGGTTTAGTTTGAATATTCATGTTATGGAAGGCTTTCCGACCAATCAGATTGTTCCGTCTACTTTTGGACTAATTCGCAATAGGGTGTGTACAAACCGACGAACAACATTCCCAAGTCTGTGATCGAAGGTTAATGTCGGAGGTTAATACACAAGAGGGCGCTATTTAATGCGATACTGTATTGTCTTCAGGCAGACAAAAAACCACGATCACAGACTTGGAACCAAGTCTAGCCAGATCCTGGCCATGCAGCCGCCATATTTTTCCCGATGCTAAACTTTGACCTTGGTTGGTAGCGACCGCGCGCAAGCCTCGAAGCGTGACGTCAGATCTTCAGTGCAACGCGTTAACGAATCCAATGAAATCCTTTGAGTGGTACGCCTGGAGCCTGTCTATATCCTTGATAGGATATAGACAGGGGACCAGTCTACGTGCTCTGCAACTCCGTCTTACAAAATCATTTCCACGGGGAATTTACATGAGGGGCATTGATTGACTGGTTTTGTCAAGTTCTCTGACCTTTGACACCCGTAACGACCTTTATAATGCACCCACCACTCGCGACCAACTTCCCAACCGCCCCGCATCTACCCATACGGGAGTGTCACACATTTGTGAGTTTTGGGAACTCGAAAAGTTACAACCCCCACCCCCACGGTGGGAAACAATAACAAAAACACACTATTTCTACATTTTATGAGCAAAATCCCTACCCATGGCCCACAAAATACCCTTGTCAAACCTCTGGCGGTGGAAAGGGCAAGGACAACAATTTATTTTTATTTTCGTATTTTTTTATTTTAATTCATTTTTATTTTCTTTTAACAAAGTTCCAACCGTCGATAACCATAGCAACCATGATAACCGTTCAAACAATACACTGTAAAAATGGTGTTTAGAATTTAAAATAAACGCTAATGCTTTTAAATGCTAAACGGCCATCCTCTGTATATATGTCACAAAGCTAAATGTGCTTAGCTTTTTCACACCTATTCATATGGTTTTTAGCATTCAAGCACACATCACAGAAAAACAATCTAAACACGTTTAAGGCGAAACGTGAAAAAAGTGGGTACAATAAGTGTTTACAAATGTGTTTAAATTTTAAACACCATTTTTATCGTGTACTTTGCGTATATACGTCGCAATTGTAGATGCAGTGTGTATGACGTTATTATAGAGATCCGTACCACCCTTCATTTTGGAACATTAAAACCCTCCTATTCTCAAAACCCTCCTATTCTCACAAAGGGAATGTACAACTTTGATAATCCCAATTTATCAAAATAACGAATTTGTCAAAAGACTCACTGGTGTAAAGTCGGTACACGTATCAATCATCCATTGAAATAATTTCGTCTGAACTGCTTTCATCTTAGGCCCTAGATAAAACAGGAATTGTCAGGCCTGTCGAATTATACAAAGATGCCACAACAGTTTTTCGATGTTTTCTCAAAGATGTGAGCATCTACTGAGATGACATTTTCATGAATAAGTTGGACGATATATTTCTTGAAAATTACCGGATTGAAATTAACGTCCATTCCCTTTAAACTTTTTTTTTGCAAGTTACATGCATTTGACACTTCAGCCTGTATAATGCAAACTTTACAAAACGTGAATGGATAATTTCTGGTTGGTGGTTGTGCTTGTGCACGAACCGAGTATGAACTAATTATAATACTGTTGTGCCTAGCGTGCAGACGATGGAATGTTTCTAAAGTGTGCCTTTTCTTAGAAGTACAGATGCTAGACCCTAACACACACACACAGTGCATGCCAGCAATCTGCCTGCCAGCTATATATATATATTCAGTCCACCCGAGCGAGCATTGAACCCGTGTTTGTGCCGACTGTCCGGCTGATTTCGCTCGCCGCCGCGGCTCCTTTCTCGCCTGCGGCCGTTCATCACCGCAATGTGACGGGTGAAGTTCACGGGTGTCGGAACGGCGCGCGGGGCCCGGGGTTCCTTCACCTCCGATCGCCATAGCATCACGGAGGAACGCTGCGTGATGTTACTGTCGTCTTTTAGACCTTGACATGTCATCGCTAGTAACACGTTTATTAGCCCCAACAAAAAAAGAAAGTTTTTTTAGATCCTTCGTGAGGAAAAAAGAACAGCAGGAATGTAAAACGGGAATTTGTATTTTGCACCTTGGTCAACCTAATAAGAAGTTGGAATTCTTTACGGGAACACCATAGGATTTATAATTAACTGTCAGATGACAATAACGAGATATTCCGTGGAACAGCCGTTCACTTTTATTTCTTGGCAGTATAAAAGTCAGACGACTGTTTCATATTGACTAGTTTCTAATATCTTAAAATTTAAACACAATTGGTGCTCACGTTTTTGATAAAACGACGAAATCTAAACCAAAAAATGAATACTCCAAGTTTTTAAATAATAAAATCGTAAATCTGATATTTTTTTAACACTTTTAAGACGGTAGACGGCAACAGACCGATTCTTTTCGCCATCTTGAAACCAAGCGTAACCGATCACAAACTTGGTCATTGTTCACATTTGGTCAGAACAATGACGTCATCGCAGCACAACCGAGCTCGCGAAAACGCTCCCAATGACCGAATCCCAAACATGTTTCTGGTCAGGTTCGCGAAAACGCGCCCCTGCTGCCACCAGCGTCTCCAAAATCTCCCGTTCAATTTTACTACGACTTTGGATCAATGTTTATTCCTGTACTTCAAGCATTACCGCTACAGTCAATAGCCGTAGCCAAATATAAATATCAATACAATACAATACAATGAAGGCATTTGTATAGCACTGTTACATATAGACGGCATCACAGCGCTTTACAGTGAGATGCAAGTACAATTTAAAAATACACAGTGCCTAAAATAAATGAGTCTTGAGAGATGTTTTAAATTGACTCAATGAAGAAGCATGACGGATACCAGATGGTAGTGCATTCCAAATCAACCCGTTTCAATACTCCTGAGGACGATCAGAGCATACTGATCGAAACGTCGAGTTGTACCTCCAGTTCTTTTCAGAACTAATTACTACTCAATTGAGAATTTCACATGGTGTCACCGCAATTAGTCTTACTTACCGTTTCAATACCTTACACACTGAACAACTATTGTTCAGTGTGGTTGTAAACCCATGCCTTTCTTTGATTTTGTGTTCATTTTGAGGACGCAATTACGTAGGTTGTTCGAATATCACTTACAGTTACACAGTAAACGTACAGGGACAGATTTCACAGAGCTGCTCATCAGCAGACAAAATTGCTTACCAGAAAAACAAATGGCTTAGCAAAGTTCTTTGGTTACCAGCCAAACTGTCATACAAAATGTATATATGCATTTTGACTGGTAGTCTGTTCTCTGCTTAGCAGCTCTGTGAAATTGGCCCCAGGGCAATGTGAACGGTGATCACCAGGTAGACCGAGATGCAACGTGCGCATTATTTGCAAAGTAGTCTGGGGAGCGTTTTCGCGACCCTGACAAGAAAACATGTTTGGGCTTCGGTCATTGGTTAAAGCGTTTTCGCGAGTTCGGTTGTGCTGCGACTGACGTCATTGTTCTGACCGAACGTCAACCGAAGTTTGTGATCGGTTACGCTTGGGTTTCAAGATGGCGGATTGTAAAAAGTAACGAAAGTTTTGTTAATTATTTGTTAAAACATGATGGAATGATTCTTCGTATACATGTATCTTTCAAGTTTATTACAAGCACTCACGAGTAAAAAATTAATTAATTAATTAATTACACCGTAGGCCTATGTTTTGACAAACACTACCGAGGATTGAACACGTCACAAATTGTAAACAAATTTCTGGTTATGTTCACGTTTTTGCATAGCTATGTCGTATTGTTTCTGGTCAAGAACTTGACGTCAGAAACAAGTTTCTGTTCCTGTTCGCCAAAACACGCCCCTGTTATGATCTGCAATGTAGTTAATAATAATAATAATAATAATAATAATAATAATAATAATAATAATAATAATAATAATAATAATAATAATAATAATAATAATAATAATAATAATAATAATAATAATAATAATAATAATAATAATAATAATAATAATAATAATAATAATAATAATAATAATAATAATAATAATAATAATAATAATAATAATAATAATAATAATAATAATAATAATAATGTGGACTTATATAGCGCACGTATCCACCAAACTGGTGCTCAAGGCGCATTATATTATTACCCCTGCTCATCAGGCTCATAAATCATTCTTGAAACCATCTCAGCTCCCTGGGGAGTATACAGCTCAATTGCTGCCATTACAGCGCACATAGGGTTAATCAAACACAACAACCAACTCTGCCCTCACAGGTACCCATTTATCCCTGGGTGGAGAGAAGCAATTATGGTAAAGTGTATTGCTCAAGGACACAAGCACCATGGTCGCAGTTGGGATTCGAACCCACATTCTGACGACTCAGCCATCAGAACATAAATCCGATACACTAAACCGCTCGACCATGGCACTACTTCGTTAGCGTAATGATAGCGTAATAGTCCAAGAGCTAGCTGAGATTTATTTGACATGAAACCTACAAAAGCTTTGACTGTTTGGTTGGGTACAGGTAGCCTACCTGACCACAGAAACCCTTGTCTTAAGTGCAGTCAGTGGTGGGTGGGGGTAAGGGGACCTTTTTAATTACCCCCAAAATTCACTTTTATTTGACTTTTGCCTACAAGGCTGACATCCACGCCATGTTGTAAGGAAAGCCCTACTAATTATAAATCTGCAACTTAAGACAAGATTATGTGGTGGAAAGGTCACTTAAGACAAGGTCAAAGGTCAATTTGCACCAAATGACCTTTAATTCTACTTTAATTGACATAGACCTACAAAACTGAAAACTGGTGGAAAATGTAGTTTGATCTCTTCATCAATAATCACTTCATCAATAATCACCAACTTAAGACAAGATTATGTGGTGGAAAGGTCACTTAAGACAAGGTCAAAGGTCAATTGGCACCGAATGACCTTTAATTCTACTTTAATTGACATTATAGAACCTACAGAACTAAAAACTGGTGGAAAATGTAGAGTTTGATCTCTTCATCAATAATCACCAACTTAAGACCAGCTTATGTGGTGGAAGGGTCACTTAAGACAAGGTCAAAGGTCAATTTGCATCAAATTACGAGGTAGTTGGTAGTGCAGTTGTCATTAAGGAATGGGTTATTATAGTAAAGCCATCGGTACCCAAAGGGCATCATGCTAGATCTAAGAGTCTTACTTAAATCCTTGTAACAAGAACTCGTCAGTAATGGGCTAACTGTGATTGATAGTATGGCCCTAGTATGACTTTCTATTCATTATAATTATGTTTTGAGTCTTTGCATGGTGGAATATAGGTATCTTATCGTTTTGCGGTAACACCATGTAATAATATGTACTGTCGCGAAGTAGAATGCTTGATGACCCCTGATATATATATTTTTGTAATTCACATTTTTATTTTCCACAAGATAGATGTCTATTACAATTTTTTTGTTTTATATACTAAAAGTTACATCGGTATTCCGTGGATGTTTTTCCAAGTGCAAAGGTGCAAGGGTGCAATATAATAGAGAGGTTTAGATGCACGTATGACGTGCGCGTGAACGCGAGCATGTTACGCAATAATTATTTGAATTTTGCAATAGTTTCACGCGCGTCAAAATGCGCGTTTAAACGTTTAGTTGCACGACACAAAAAGCTCGTTGGCAGGCGCGCGCGTAGTACATGTAGTAACGTTGTTGTTAGTTAAGTTTGAACATCGTCGACGTTTGTTTTAAATCTGTTTTCTTTACAATTTCCCATGTAATCTCAAAGAAGTAGTGTTTATATTGAGCTAAGTGATATTCATATTCACTCAATCAACATATCTGTTCATGAATTTCGTTTATTTATACAATAAAAAGTAGTTTAAATCTCACGTTTTTGGCATACGTGAACTTACCATCTTTCACGTCAAATACGTCCGTGCAAACAAAGTTTTGTGAGTTGCTATCCGACAAAAGTGATGACGTCACCTGGAAACAACACAACTTTTTCACGTGCACGTTCACGTGCATCTAAACCTTTCTAGTGCCTTAAAAAAGATTTAAAACGTTTCCCCAATTTTCTATAAAGTCTTGTTTTTCTGTATATCTTTTCTATATTAATTGTTTGTTTTATCATTGAAAGGGGGATTTAAAGTGAGATTGTTGTTCTCTTAGTTTATCATTATATACAAATTCTTCTGTTATTAGATAATGTGTACTAATATTTGAGGACTATTTGGATTTCCGAGGAGAACTTCTTGTTTGTTAAAAGGAAGAATATTCAGCCAGTCCGTTAGTTTTAACCAAAGTGTTCTATATAATGTTACATTCCCAAAACATGTGTTCAATTGTTTCAACATAATATTTGACAGAATGTGCATGAGTTTGCATTTTTGAGTTTGCATTTATACAGCCATTTAGTCAGAGGGATTACTCTATGGGTATAATGTTGACTTGTAAAATTCTCAGTTTCTTTTCTATTGTTGTTTTGTATGGCAGAGAATAAATGACCAGTCGTTGTCATCAAAATTTAGCCGTGAGTATTATACTCTATTTACATTCAGATTTATCAGGTGTGGTTAATACATTTTTTAGTGGTTGATTTTTTTTTGGTTCTTGTATATTCATGATAATATGGTATTGTTTGATGATCCCGGATTTGATGCAAATTGACCTTTGACCTTAAGTGACCCTTCCACCACATAAGCTGGTCTTAAGTTGGCGATTATTAATGAAGAGATCAAACTCTACATTTTCCACCAGTTTTTAGTTCTGTATGTTCTATAATGTCAATTAAAGTAGAATTAAAGGTCATTCGGTGCAAATTGACCTTTGACCTTGTCTTAAGTGACCTTTCCACCACATAATCTTGTCTTAAGTTGGTGATTATTGATGAAGAGATCAAACTCTACATTTTCCACCAGTTTTCAGTTTTGTAGGTCTATGTCAATTAAAGTAGAATTAAAGGTCATTTGGTGCAAATTGACCTTTGACCTTGTCTTAAGTGACCTTTCCACCACATAATCTTGTCTTAAGTTGGTGATTATTGATGAAGAGATCAAACTCTACATTTTCCACCAGTTTTCAGTTTTGTAGGTCGATGTCAATTAAAGTAGAATTAAAGGTCATTTGGTGCAAATTAACCTTTGACCTTGTCTTAAGTGACCTTTCCACCACAAAATGTTATCTTAAGTTGCAGATTTATAATTAGTAGGGCTTTCCTTACAACATGGCGTGAATGTCAGCCTTGTAGGCAAAAAGTCAAATAAAAGTGAATTTTGGGGGTAATTAAAAAGGTCCCCCTACCCCCACCCACCACTGACTGCACTTAAGACAAGGGTTTCTGTGGTCAGGTAGGCTACCTGTACCCAACCAAACAGTCAAAGCTTTTGTAGGTTTCATGTCAAATAAATCTCAGCTAGCTCTTGGACTATAATGAGAGGCAACATCAGTTGGACGGGCAATATTTTTTTAAATCTAAATCTAAATAAAGGAAAGGACAGTTTAAATATGGCATAATTCTAGAACGACAATACGTTCTCATTGTACGTCTGGCATTACATACAGGCCCAAGTAGTTTAAAGTGTAAAGCCATTTGAATGACGTCACGACCACCGCTAAAACGAGTACGTCAGAATTTGTTTTGTTCAATGACGGCCAGAGCTAAAATAACTCCGTAGGGAATGGACTGTGACGTATGTGTTTCCGGGCTTCTGGCTCACGATGACTGGCCGAGAGATCGTTTATTATGGTATGTGCTATTATTGGTTTCCCATTTAATGGGATGTCTGAAATGAAACAAGCCTATAGTTGCAATAATTTGTGCAATCTGAATAAGTTTGTTTTAAGGGGAAGATAATCATTGAGTCGCCCGCCCTCCCTCCCCCCTCCCCGCCCTCCCTCCCCCTCCCCGCCCGTGAGGTTGCCGCCCATGCCTGGTTATAAGACGCAAGGATGGTATGAAATAGCCACCATGAAATAACACTTTTGAGAAAGTATACGTATATATATATACCAAAAGATGTAAAGGAAATTCGCCGGTTCTCTTTTTAGACATGGTGAGGAGTGATTAGCGGAAGGTTCCTATCAATGATCCGTCTCGCAGACTCTTGTTATCGGGGACTGTCAGGGGCTCGACTCGGTGCATCCGCCGCCCCTTATTCCCCGGGCCCGTCTCGACGTCAAATTAGGCAAACTTTCCGGCGTCATCAATAAAAAATAATAAGAAATGCTTGACGCAGGGCTGTGTAGATATACGTGGCAGCTGTGCTATGCGTTGACGAAGGAACAAGGGAGCATGTCTTGTAAGAGTGTGTGTATATCTAATAAGACATGAACTCTATCGTCTAGGCCTGTTATGGACACTATATGGCTATGGTGAAACGAGTGCAAGTACTTTCAACTCTCTAGTTGTATAGTCGAGTACCTTTTTACGAGTACGAGTACAGAAAAAGTGTATTCGAGAACGAGTACAAGTATAATACTGTTACGTCCCAATTATGGTACTGGCCCAACTACAGTTGGGCCTGTCCCAACTATAGTGTTGCAGTTGGGCCCACAACACTACAACAATACAACCACTGATCTCAATACAGTAATTGGGCCTGTCCCAACTATAGATGAGACCGACACTCTGGTTGGGGACTTGGGGTGTGACAATACCGTACTACAACTATGAAAAACAGGTGTGAACCACTTTAACTTTAAACACTGAACTTCTTGTATAGACTTTCTTGTGAAATGTGAAAAGTGGCTTTTTTTTCTTCACATAGCGGCACTGTACAACAGCCGTTCTCTATAGACCTTTTTCATGCTGCGTCCATCTTTGTCAAATTCCCTGTATACACAACAACGATTATACAATGCCGATTCTCACAAAAAAAAAAAAAGGAGCCAGACCATTCCAAGCTTCCAGCCTCGCTTTGGTCACATGGATTTGAATGGGAGAAAAACAACATAACCACCCCATGATAAAGGTCTATATAAAGAGTTTATAACAAACAAGGGTGTGTGATTTCACAAAAGTAAAAAAAAATCCTGAAAAGGGGTAGCCGGTCTGGGTCTCCCTTTGGTCTAGAGGACAAAGCCCCCTGAACCTCCTGGGTGTTTAATTTTGGAGAATTTACTAAGACTCTCCACATCCCCACAAACAAGAAACTAGAGGTTTTGACACAACAGAGGCTACTTCTTTCTTTCCTTGGTGGCTACTCTTCTTTCAAGAAAGTTTTTAGTAAAATTTTTGAGATTTAACAAAAAAATCCTGAAATCAGGAAAAATCCGGAGAAATCATAGGCCTGAAGAAATTAATCACATTATCAGTAACTGCGCGCCAGTACCGTGAACGTGCCGCATGCATTTTCTTTTCATATGATGGCAATGGAGGTTTTCATACATTGATTTCGTCATATTTATTAACTTTTTGAAAACTAATCATCCTTGGATAATGAATAATTTACCATCTTCGATTGCCATCATAGGGAAAAAAATGCGTACCGCACCCGGTTACAATCAAGTAAACTATTTCATGGAATCATTTAGCGAAATTAAATCTTTGAAGGTCCTTGAAGTACCAGAAATGTGTCTCAATACTGTGCAACCGTGCAACCGTGCAACCGTGCAACCATGCAACCATGCAACTCACGGGCATAAATCCTGGGGGGATGTTTTTGGCCAGGGGATGATTTTGGCCAAGGGGGTGATTTTGGCCAGGGGGGTGATTTTGGCCAGGGGATGATTTTGGCCAGGGGATGATTTTGGCCAGGGGATGATTTTGGCCAGGGGATGATTTTGGCCAGGGGATGATTTTGGCCAGGGGATGATTTTGGCCAGGGGATGATTTTGGCCAGGGGATGATTTTGGCCAGGGGATGATTTTGGCCAGGAGATGTTTTTGGCCAGGGAGAATGGTCCACAGGATCATCCTCGGATTTTTTTCATGCGGTGAAGAAATATTAAGTGAATAATTCGTACCAAAAAATTGGAAATTTGGTTTGTTTAAATATTATGTGAAAAATATGTTTTGTCTGTTTGTTTCTTTGTCCGTTTGGATGACATCTTTATGATAGCTTTGGGATTCTGATTGGTTGTGCGCCAGTGACGTAGCTACGGAAGTGTTCAGGGGATTCAACCCTCACCCACCCCCCCCCCCACCCCCGCTGGGCCTGCCGATTATTTTCTTTTTTAGTGAAAAAGGAGAAGAGAAATGGTACATAAAGTGATGTTTCAAGCGGTGTTTGGGGAGGGGTATTCCCTCGTTGAGCGACGTTCGAGATCCAGTACTTCGTTTTACATTATTCAATCAAAATTTCAATATCATCCCCCTCCCCCCCCCCCCCCCCCCCACACACACACACCTTTCGACACGGATTTATGCAACTGATGCATCTTACAAAGTTATATTCAGTTCTGGGTCAAATTGCTTAGAATTTCCGACTTCTTGAATAATATGAAAACTAACGGCTATATAATTATAGCTATACATGCTATCTGGAACCACAGGAAATAATGTAACATAATACCACCGTTTGACATGTCTCGTGGAGATAACAGTACACTAACGAGTGAAGTTATAGAATAAAGCATATGAATGGGATATAGGCCTACTACATTGTCGCTGAGACAATACATTGGAATGTAGCATTATGTCCCTAAAAGCATTGATACGTTCGAGCTGTGCTCAGCAACCTAGTATAATGAGGTACCACCCCCAATCACCGTAAATCGGAGCGTTGACAGCTCACGGATCCTTTGGGGTCAACGGGCCAGGTGGGCCGGCAAGGAACACACCCTGGCTCCGCTCGGTAGTATACACGTGGTGGCAGTGCATACGGTGGTGCTACGGACTTTTGAACCTCCTTTCAGAGTGGTCGTGCTGACAACGATAAAGCTTAATACGTTTATTAGAGAAGCTTAACGATTGATGGAAACATAAAATACAATAGACGGTATAGACCTTACCTTATTATGAACAGACTTAAGTTTCTCAAGTGACGAAGGCTACAGCCTACCACTGTCCCACGACTGGTTGACTCTCCGGTGGGTCTCGACGTCGATACAGCCTGGACGGAACACGGCATTGGATTTTCACTGGTTTCAAATTCAGTGGTCGGTCCTGCTCATCACTAAAAATCTGTTGTTTTATTATTTAACCCACGGCTTGCAGGAGAGGTGCACAGCAAAACCGCTTCCCCCAGAGCTCGCCTGTAGTATACTGCCGCCGAACGGTTGCTGAGTTTGCGTATATAAAGCGAGATAACAAATCGTAGACTGTGCACACTTCGCTAAGTCAACATAGCACTATTGTATCCTCGGATCTTGTTATAACTGATCGTCACACAAGCCGCGGCAGGGACCCTACATAGCGTGACCTCGCGGCTCTTTCGTATGTCGTCCTCGATCGATAACCGTGTACGATAACGCGACAGTCAACAACTTGGCTGGAGTTCGCCACACACAATACGTGACGATCACAACCTGAGCGTGCACGGATTATAATCTGTTCTAAAGTGCATCAACAGTCATCACAGCTAGCGCGGTGGGCGTGACGCGACGGTCCCGATGGTGGGTTCATCGTCGTTCGTTTACGCACCCTTTTTTTCGTCGCGCCTGCGGGCAGCGCAGACGGTCGCCGCACAAAATCAACGCATCAGCGACATTGAATAATATCTGCGCTGTTTAATTTTTGCTGCCGTCAAATGATATAATTTTGCATTTTTCTTAAAAGTGGCAGCACTTGAGACAATATTTGTTTAGGCATCAGCCGATCAAGAGGGACAAGAGGCATGTGTCTCCCCCATTTTATTGCCTAATGTCCCCTTGTGATTTTTTCTTGGTTACTTGTCTTTCGGGAATGTGCTCCCAACCCCCTTGGGTTGCTCATGGAGAAAGAAAACAGCACCCTCCCGCCACAACGCTCACTGGCAGTTCAGTTCTAATTATTTTTTAAAGACTCAACCGTTTCTAAACGGCCACAAGATGGTGCTATATCATCCCACCACCAGAACTACCACCACTGTTTTCTCTGCTTTCGGCAATTAATCTCTCAGGGCATTGGAGGAATCCATGGGTGTGGCCCAATGGGACCACTTCCACCCCCAAAATACAAAACGAAAGAAAAGGGAAAACAGGGATTGGATCAAGGGCGAAACGTAATTACCTAACACGGGTGAAATATGGTCCGTAATTAAAAATCCAAAATTTCTGATTTATTTGGGGGGGGGGGGAACCTCCTTGAATTCTGGATTCGCCCCTGCATTGAGAAATAAATGATTTAGGGTGAAATGCATGAAAAAAATCCATTTCCTTCATACGAAAAAAAGTTTTTAAAGCGTCTTTTAGTTTCGTAAGATGGAAATGGAAGTTTTCATACATTAAAACTTTCAAGGTTAACAATATAATAATCATCGACATCCCACGGTTCCAACAATTGCGTGCCAGCCGCCCCCCCCCCCCCCCGGACGATCGTGGGTAATTTCATTGCCATTTATACGAAGCTATTGATCTTTAAAAAACTGTTTTAGGTAATTAGTGTTCTGAAATTACCCACCGTTCTTCCTGGAAGGGGGGGGGGGGGGTACGCTGTACCCGGCCACTGAGCAGCAATATTGGCCAGTGTTCGTTGATTGAGGGCGTACTTTATATGGTCGAGGAAAACAGTTACCAACATTCACCCTTGTTTTGATGTGCATGTCTAGTATGTCCGTGACAAATTCCATACATCTATCCAAACCGAAGAGTAAGGGCGAGCGTTACAAACTATAAAGTGAATTATCAGACAAAATGGGAATTAGTAACAACCTTAACGTCACTTGTGACCGGATCTTAAGAACATTTGCTCGCTGTTTTATTTTTTTAGCTCGGAAAAACCGAGGACATTCTCATCTTCAATTTGCGACCAATGCAAACACATGTTAATATCTTGTGAATTAAGACTTTGATACGGTGGAATAAAGTGAAATTTTCAAGTGAGAAAACTGCTCTCCAAGAAAGCTAAGCACAAGTAAAAATTTAATGAAAATCTTCGTCGTGCATGTACCCTATTATGATGTTCCATAATCTGCCATGGTGTCTGTGTCCCTCGTCTTTTCGTTGCCATTTACTTTTCGTCGCCCCTTAATTTTTTCGTCACCCTTAGAGTAACTGTGTGTGGAGGGGTTGAGGTGTCGGGTTGGGGGTTGGGAGAGGGGGTCGGGGTGTCTTGTCCAGTATCAACATTCGCTCGATGGGAAAGGAGGGGACTGCATGCGATAGTGATTTAAACGGGCACAGGGAATAAGGCTAATGGGATGGGAGGAAAAGCAGGGAGGAGGGGGATTCAGCCCCAAGACCCCAGCCTGGATCCACCACTAATATTAAAGTGACACTCGATTAATATCAATGTGACACTCGACTGAAAGAGAACATTGAATTATTTCTCGGTTCCTCAGTTTATTAAATGCCGTTGGTCAATGGAACCAGTTAATTACAATACAACACTATAACTTAAATCCAGACTGCATAAAATTTGTCAAATTTGGCCTTTTAAGGCCTTATTTATTCTAATCTTCCATAACAACATCTACGCCTTCAAGCCTTGTAGCATAACAATTAACAATAAAAAATAAAATAAGGTTTTTGGAATATTTGTTTAAAAAGAAGAAAAAATAGGAAATAACAATTAAATTCCGTCGCGGCGCGTGCGTGGTCTTTTTTCGTGCATTGGGTTCTGGGATGCCGTGTGCGCCTTGACTAAAGGCTAAATAACACACTGCGACATTCACAGCCACGGAGCAACCAATCATACACATTATCCTTCCCGCCAAATCTGCAGTCAGGGGAAATCTTCTGTAACACAATATTTACAATTGTTTGTCAGCGGCATCTAGAGGGCGCTGACACTATAAGTTGTCTTGTTTGGTGCGTTTGTTAAATATTGTTGGTTTAAAAAAAAAAACGTATTCAGTATGGCTGACATGTGTACTTGTATGGTGGATGACGTACAGTACAAGTAAAGGCATATTGTAAAATCAATCTTTTGTGTTCTCAGTTGATTTTACTGTGACCATGGAGGTAGAATTCTACCTCCATGCTGTGACATACATTTTTTTTAAACCAGTTTATCAGCCAGCAGTATTATATAAGTATTATATAATGCCACAAAATCAGGAGCAGTCCAGCATTCAACTGCCACCCGAAACCGCAACTTGAACTTAGAGCTATGGACTTGCAGTCGACAAACCCATAGCTCAAGGTTTGCCGACTGAAAATTTATTCTGGACCAACCCTTGTTCTAGTGCCTTTGATGCTTCATTTGCCGACTGAGGCTCTAAATGCCGACTGAGAAAAATTATTGGGGGTGTCACCCCCCCCCCCCCACCCCGCTCGCTACGGCCCTGTACCTTGATGATTTCCATTACTAAGGGACAATTAATATCGTCGTGATCAGAGCAGACTTTCAACGGCATGGAATCGGTGTTATAGTTTAAGTTTGACACAGTGACTGAAAATTACTGGCTCATTTATGCAGCAGCAACGGTAATATTACCTTATCATGTGGGATATTATTTTCAGTCACTGAGTTAATCTAAAACTAGCATTCCGATTCCATGCCCTGTTGATCGTGACGATATCGTCATTTTAAGAATAAACATAATAACCCTATACAAGATTTGTAATTACTAGATTGACAAAACAATTAATTATTATCTAAAATATGGATGGCTACCCCTTTTTTCAACCGTGGGACAACTTGTTATTTCCAAAAGTAGGCCTAATGACTGGCCGTATGGAATATTTATTTCCTTGAGTTAACCTCCCAGTTCGAAAAAAAAAAATCAGCTGACCTCGTGTTGAGAAATCAAACACAATGAAATTTTACTCAGAACTTTAAAGCTTGGTTTGCATGGTTGTTCGAATTTCCTGACAGCAATAACTCAATTTATAGATAACCCAGAATGAATAAAACAGTTTTGAAAAGAACACAATATCCTCATTAATTTGATGTATGAAACACGAGTAAAATAGCCATGTTACGATGCAAATTAAAATTGTCATAAATTTGCCGTTAACGGAAAATACAGGCGATAGGCGTCTTTAACAAAAGTTTAAACTTTTATCTGCAACAATGATATTGTTTACTAAACAAAGGGACAGCAAGAGTCTGGACTGGGCGGATTCCCACAATGGTCCAAAGTTCAGTTTGTACATAAAAATTATAATTATACAAATATTTCGAATAATATCTGGGCAAATTTACTCAAATTAAAATGAAAATTACAATGTTCATAATTATGCACATTTTTCTTGTCAACGTTGAAGACTATAAATTTACAAACGATCTTTTCAATTAAAGTGACTGGGCGGATTTCCATAAGAGTCCGAAGTTCAGTCTGTACGTAAAAAATATTATTATAAAAAAAGAAAAGAATATCCAGGCAATTTACTAAAATTAAAATGATTATTACAACGTTCACGTGACCTTTTCTCGTCAATGTTTCAGACACCAATTAGAATTCACAAATTCACAAAAGAACTTTTCAATGACAGTAAGTATGTAAACCACACTATTGTTTAGATACATTGGTAACTAAAAGCATGCGTTCATTTCAACCCTCATAGTTTTCAAGACATAGGCCTTGTAAAGTATGAGAGCTGTCTTGTCTAACAGCTTGAAATACTTGGTAATTACGGTATTGGAATCTTGGGACATGGGAACACGTTTATCAGTTAGAAAACAACAGGGATGTCACTCAGGGATGTGACCTTCATTAACCTTTTTGAGATAGAGGGCGACAGACAACAACAACACATTACAGGCCTACCATAAAACATAGGCTACATGTGACAGTTTCATGCAATATGTGCATGCTTACGTTTTTGAGACGACAGAAAAAGAAATTTGTTGATATTTTTCAAAATGATACCAAACGGCAAATATTTGAAATCTCAACATGATAATTCCCGCTTTCTCTTACAGATAGAATCACTTCAGACTGACTAATTTCCAGGATAATGGAAAGCCATACTTTACAAACTTGACTGATAAAACTTTACACAAAGTAACCCTTTAGATACAAATTCATTAATTTGACGATCTGGCAATTTAAAAACCAATGTTGCACCTTCCCTTCAGTCATAGAGAAAGTCCTTTCTCTATGCTTCAGTGAATCATCATGTCTCTGTTATTTATGATTGTATAATTATTTTAAGTGGAGACCCGCTAATCGGTTGATATAATTTAAGGACAGTTGGTGTCGGATGCAGATGATAAGAGGAAAAAGGTCCGATGTTCAAATACAGGGATCGTCGCGTACTACTTCACTCGGCAACATGGCCGCCCCAGTCCACACTCACCCCTTCTCAAGTTTTCACATTACTGTTTCTATATACATATATCTTCATTCTTACGAAGTATGGACGCATTTTTGCAAATGGTGTACACTCCCTTTAAGTTAAAATGCTGACGTAAAATCTAGGTAAAGTTCACGCACATAATAATACATTCAACGCCATACGGAAAATGACTTTTTGAGTTCCTCCCTGGACGATGTTGCACTATCTGGATCACGTATGACTGCGCTGGTTAATATTTACTCAAAATGATAATTTGCACTTATCTCTGATTTTGTTTCACAAGTCATTACGTATCATTGAATGGAAACAGTGGTACATAGTCCAATGTAAACGGACTGGTATATACCTGCATTCCCATTCACTGACATTTTTGGAGAGCTCTGCTAAATTCGACGACAGCAGAGCATCTACAAGAAATTACTCTTTTGTGTAAAAAAAACAACAACAAACGATTGAGCGACTACAGGCCACGATGGGTGAAAAGGTACAGATCTCAGAATCGCATGCCGAAAACAAACCGGTAAGTTTTCACTGTACTCGTTCGATAAATCGACAACCTTTGGACTACAATTGATCAAATTTATAGTCATTGTGTACGCCTTTGTTATTAAATTTACATGCTTACAATCAGGGGCCAACTTCATAGAGTTGCTATAAGCAGAAAATGTTGCTTAGAAAATATACTACTCAAAACAATTTAGGGAACACCGGAATAATCTCAGTTAAAGCAAGATCATTTATTTCAGATACACACAGAATTGATGAGAAACAACTGCACAATGAAACGGATGATAAAGGATGCATGTAGTGATTACACCTTTCATGACATGACTACTGAAAGAGAGAGGGGGTTGCAAATAAAAATCCCGGTTCATGGAACATTTCAAACCTATTTGATGTTAAAAATCCGGTGTTCCCTAAATTGTTTTGAGTAGCATATTTTAATTAAGCATTATAAAACAGACTGCCAGCCAAAGTGCACTCATTAAAAGTGCAAAGTTGGCTGGTAACCAAGGAAATCTGATAAGAAATTATTTCTGATAAGCAGAAACTCTATCAAATTGGCCCCAGCATACACTTCTGATAAAAAAAGGAAAATGCATCCACGTACTTGATCAAGAATCAAGAGATATTTACCAGAAACAAACCTGTGAATGTTTCAGCTTGTTTCACTGTATATCGTTAACTAACCACCTAGGTAATCTGGCTAGGAACCTTCCCGAATCCTCCAAAATCCATCAGGGCACTTTTAGAAATATGCCCTTATCTTCAAAATGCACCATGCATTTCCGTTGATCTTTCATATTCAGCACTTATGGCCTGTACTTCTTGCCAGGTAGTAATTTTGCCCCATTTGAAGAGGTGAAAGTACCAGTTTCCAACAGTGCTGAATTTTTCCCAAACAGTGCACCTTGGAGGATTTTGAAGGATTTGGGGTGATTAGGGTTAAGGAGAAAAGAGTTAAAATGCATTGTTAATATTCATTCTAACGTGGAATTTCTGTCTTCGAATGACAGAAATTAACTGGGGAAATTATTTCACTAATTTTACTAAAATGATAACATCATCAACTTTTACAACATGTTAGTTTTTATATATAAAACGTCACAATCAGAGCAGACTTTGAACAAGGCATGGAATCAGGGTCCTCGTTGAAGTTGAACACAGTGACTGCAAATTTATGGCTTACTTTATGAAGCAGCAACGGTCACATGTCCTTATCATGTGGGGTATTATTTTCAGTCACCGAGTTAATATAAAACTAGCACTCCGATTCCATGCCCTGTTGATCTGAAACTAGCACTCCGATTCCATGCCCTGTTGATCTGAAACTAGCACTCCGATTCCATGCCCTGTTGATCGTGTGATGATATTGCCCCTTTAAGGAGACTGTTACTTGCATTGGCGGATCCAGGGGGGCTAAGGGGGCTGTAGCCCCCCCCTAAAATCGTTAACAAAATAAATAAATAAATAAAAAATAAAAAATAAAAGAGAGAGAAAGAGAGAGAGAGAGAGAGAGAGAGAGAGAGAGGGAGGGGAGGGGAGAACGCACTCTCATTTCCCCCTCACTGTGCTTTGTTTTTTTTCTCTCCCTTTGATTATTTCATTGTAATTTTTGTAGTACTGAAAAATAATTGTTTTTGATTCTCAGCCCCCCCCCCCCCTAAAAATGTTCTGGATCCGCCCATGACTTGGTATATGGTATTTGGTATAATCACACATTGAATTGGTTTTACTAAACGACACTTCCTTGATCAAACAAACACCGTGATATGTTATAGGCCTAAGTTACATGATATACCACAGGAAAACGCGCAGGGCTCACAGTCTTCCTTAATTAATAGAAAGGAACAAAAGCCATGGGGCTGAGTTCATCGTATGACTTTGGATTAGGCAACACAGTTACATCACAAGCAGCAGGAAAAGCAAGACATGCTTTCGTTTTCAATTGGAAAATACAAAAACAGGGTTTGGTCGAGTGTAACGCCTTAATTCAACAAATAAACAAATTTACAACGAATTAAAGAAAACGAATTTAAAATGTAACGAACAAACAAACAAACAATCAAGGGACAAACGACACTCAGAGTCTTTAAATTTGGTAATTTCCCGATTACAAAATGACTGAATTATAATCTAAACTCTAACAACTTACTTGATGTGAAGTTGGGGGTGGTACCAGAAATCCTTAGAAATCATTCCCTCTGACACGGCGGTGATCCATTTTCCACATTAGAATTAATGCAAAACAAATCTTAATGCATCTTCATTATTTTCTTGTTGTTAATGACGCTGAAAAGATCTGAAATTTCGTGACTTGGTTTCTGTACATCTCTCTTGATTCCTATGAAGTATAGATGCATTCACAGATTTTCTTTAACTAGGCCTAGGGCCTATATAGAAAAGACTTCGTTTTCGGATATTTTTGGAACCGGATACCCGACATCAGGAAACTTCGGATACCCGGATACCCGTTTTCATTTTTGTTGAAAACATGCCTCCAGTGGTGTAGTACAAATACATGTACTGTAAATGGTAACAAATTGACTTTTATAATACAGAGGATACCATACTATCGATCTTTTCTTTACTGGAGTGTAATCTCTTGAATTTAAAGATAACTGTCTGACTAAAAGTGTAAACATTACATTGTTCAAGAGTCACACATTCTGTTCACTCCGCTCAAGTCCGAATTTTAAAAAGTCGTTTACGGGTAATTGGAACCGAAAAATGGAACCGTGTAATGACCGTTTCGGTCGGGTATCCGGATACCCGGCACAGCCCTACTTATTCGTATAGGCCTATATTCAACTTCCTAACTGTAGTTATTGCTCTTCGTGTGACGGCCACTAAGCACACACTGTACTGACGTCAACCCCAAAGTTGAAGTACTTGTTACCTCCCCCCCCCCATACTCATGACAAAACACTCACACTCATGACAATTGCACCAAGGGGCCATGGTATCACACTGTCTGTCATGCATGACAGACAGTGTGATACCATGGCAGCGGCGTAGCCACGGGGTGGGGGAATGGGGCCGTGCCCCCCACGAAAAATCCCGATAGTGCCCCAAAAAAGAAAACAAGAAAAGGGAAAAAAAACATACCTCCTGCATGGGGCCCCCACTGAAAAGTAATGCCCCCACCGCGTGAAACCCCCACTGAAAAAGTTCTGGCTACGCCGCTGTACCATGGCCCATTGGTGCAATTGTAGGCTAATCTCTATAGAAATTGGTCCTATTTAGGACCAATTTAGGACGACCACCCAATTTAGCAGATCCCGTTCTTTTGTTGTTGGTGTATTGCCATCTTGTTGGGGGAAGTGGTGGGGCAGATAGTGCTACAAGTGTTTTCATTGGTCAATGCTGCTAATTATGCCAAATGAACACACCTCCCTCACCATAGACTTAATCCAAGTCCATGGATTCTATATACCTGCGTTTGAGCACGTACTCTTCCTTGACCGTGTCATCATGTTACCATTATTGTTATGGTACAATTATTGTTACGTTAAAAGAAGGATACAGAATTTGGTAATGGCCGAATTAAAATCATATTTTATCCAAATCAAGGCCAAATGCTTACTTGTTGTGAAGTTGATGATTTCTAACATTCTCATACATATTTCTCCGACTGAAGCCTACTCTCATTAGACAGAAAACACGTGAAAACAATTTCAACTTTTTAACTCGCCACCCATCAAAACTATTAGTGTTAAAATAACACCAGTGGTGTATAAACGGTATTATCCCATGGTGTTCTGCCTAATACAAACACCAATGGTGTAGTTTGTAAAATATAGTGTTTGCAGTGTATTGTAAAGACTCACTTAGCTGATATTTTTGTTAGTCAATATTTTTGTTAGGAAATAAAAATAAAAAATTAAAAAAAACCCCAAAACCCAGCCATTGGAAATAAACATACAGAGGCATATTAGGCTACAATATTAAAGTTTGGCTGGTACCGTACTCATTAAAACACGCTGAATAAATGGATGCTATGATATTGCTCCAAATGAAAGGGATTGTCCGTTTTTTCGGCATAAAGGTTTTCAGATTTGCAAAAGGGAGACAGTCAGATCTCAGACAGTCGATCCTGAAGACGGTTAGAGCATACCGATCGAAACGTCGAGTTGTAACCAACCGATTCTTTTTAGAACTATTTACTACTCAAAAGAGAATTTCTGCATGGTGTCACAGTCTTTACTTATCCTTTTCACTGTGCAAAGCTACAAATCTTACAGACAATTGTGATGTGTTCTACCGAAATCAGACACATTTGGGCAATAAATCAAAATTGAGTTGGTTATTGATAATGAAAGTAGAGATCTTCAGTTTTAAAATGATAGCTTTTTTATTTTAACTGGATGTGCAAACGCGGAATTACGTAATTTTTAAGTTTGTCTTTACGAAAACTCAAAACGGAGTTTTTGCCCTTTAAAGTTTAATACCAAATTCAATCTGGTATAATTTAAGTAATTAACTACAAAGGTACTTCATTTTCCCTATCAACGGGCATTACAGAAGAATAATATTGCCTTATATTTGCTTTATTAAGGGATTTATAAACATTAATTTTTGGGCTATTTGTCAGTTCCGAGCTCTGCCCAATTCTGTCTGATTTTGGTAGAACGCGTCACAATTTATGTGAGGACACACATGTCGTCATTGTTAACATTCGCTTAATGTCAGGGAAGAGGTTTCGAAAGTTAAATGACTATGATTTTTTTAATGTTTTTTTTAATGAATGACGTAACATCGATGGCCACTTTCTGCGGTGATCAGTGTATACCGATCGAAACGTCGAGTTTCTCACCCGAACGGTTCTTTTCAGAACCTCCATCTATTGCATCTCTTAAAGGGGCAATATCATCATTAACTCAATGTTATTTCCAAATTAATTGCTTAGCCGCTCTATGAAATTGGCCCCAGGTACGGCCTCCATTGTAGGCTACGCGCATGCGTATAAACCGCCCCTCTCCACGGCCCCTTCACAGTAATCAAAGCGCCCATCATCAACTTTGTGCATGTGTTACCTAACCTATTCCGTGTTGTTTGCATGTGCTCCTAGATTATTGCAACCTCGACGAAGTGCGACTTCCAGTGTTGTTGTCAATGACTAGCTGTAACCCTTTAAAACTTCACTGAAATAATTATTCTGTTTCAGTCCGTTAACTTTTGTTGTTGGTGGTGGACAAGATGGTGGAGTTAAATATACATCTGGTCATTCTGATTTACAGAAGAAACCTACGATATGGCTGATCCTGTCCACGTTTTCAGTGACCTTCGGGTCTTCGCTGCAGTACGGCTACGGAACCGGGGTGATGGCGGCACCGTTCAATGTAAGTAAAGTTACTTGATTTTCATAAACCACGGATAACTATATGGTATACCATAGAGCATGTATGTACATGCAGTTGGCTAAATGTACCATTAAAAGCATGTATTTTAATGAAAACAAATCTTGTCTGTATTTGAATGTATGGGATCAGGACAGTGAAGGAGAGTAGGCCTAGGGCCTACTTTATAAGAAAAATATTTTCAATGTAAACACAATATAATGTTCACTAACCCTCCTACTACAGCTGCACTTTAGTGGGAAGTAGCTATAGAGGTACACAGGTTTTTTTTGACTGGTTTTTACTGTCATTTTGACCACCCTAAACAATACCAGACATTGCTTTTACCAGTCAAAAACGGTCGACTCATTTTAACCTGTAAATGTACTTTACCACACGCGAGGTTTGACAGTGTCTGACTTTTAAGTACACTCAGGGTTTTCCCTTATTTTTTTTTTTCACTCGCCGGCCGGGCTAGTAAACCAAACTTTTCACTAGCCCGCAAGCCTTTTCACTCGCCGGTATGTTTTTTTAAATACTTTTAATCAAATCACTGGTTTTAGTAATTTAGGGCATTTTGCATCAGAACGTGCATTATAAACAACAGTTGGCAGTTAAGTAAGACTAATTGCGGTGACACCATGTGGAATCTCAATCGAGTAGTAATTAGTTCTGAAAAGAACTGGAGTACAACTCGACGTTTCGATCAGTATGCTCTGATCGTCCTCAGGCAGTTACCTTATTATTATGTGCATATTATGTGCAATACTAATGTTTCTTTAATTAATAACGGATTCTATTCTAATAACAGAGGAAAAGATCAGGCACATTAGTGTACAGTAATGCTTTTGCTTTAATTCTGAAATGAAGAAGGCTCATTTCATATTTTATTTCTAACCAACTGAACACAACAATAATGAAAACATTAAAAAATCAGGGTACCAAGGCAATTTTTAAGATTTTCAAAGGGCATTACGGCAATGATAAAAAAGCGTAAAGGGCACCAAGGCAATCTTTAAAAAAAAATGTTTTAAAAATGAAAAATTAACACTCCAATTCAGCACACGCCAATAAGACTAAAGTTTCCTTTATCTGTCTCCGTTTGGGTTTTATTGAAAACAGTATTGCAACATGAAAACAGTATTGCAACACTTACAGTTTATGTCACCAATTAAAAATAAATAAAAAACACAATGTTAACCCGACAAAACATCAAGTTTTCTGCATTTGGATGTGGCAATATTCAGTTCACTTTTTTTTTTTATTTGCTAGTCGACCCTTTGACAGTATGTTGACGACCACCAAAAGCCCTGGCCATGAGCCACGTAATGTACATCGTACGGTACAGCGACACGACGATCGATGCGTCGATGCTATCCGATGCACACGCTGCATGCATGTCTAGGTACAGACTCGGCATGTGTTATTTACGTTGCATGCGCCCCAACGCCGCGCCATGTTATTTTTAGCTGGTACCCGCGAATGCCTGGCGTAGTGTTTATATTGTGGGTACTGTTGACACCAACCAAAGTATTAGCAAGGGCCAAGTTCGTACAACGACCAAGCGGCCGATATTGCCTGGTAACCGCTATATCATTTTGGTCATGGGTACCAGGTAATTTTGACTATTTTGTTCCCAAATGGTTGTTGCGAGAACTTGGTCTTAGCAGCGCAGCTACCGGTCGCGCAATCGAGCGTGGCGGCGATACATTTTTTTCCCGTGAGAATATAATGTATGTACTGTACGTAGTAAATACTATGTGTAAACAAGTGGGCACAACGGCATGTGCAGGGAAAAAGCACAGCAACTCGTTGCCGTGAAAAGTGGCATTTTTAAAGGGCATCACGGCAGAGGGTGAGGGCATTGACGGCAATTGCCGTCGATGCCCGGGTCGTGTAATTTCAGGGCTGATATAGGTCAATCGGTGACAATATTTTGACTCGCCCAGCGGGCTACTGAAGGAAGGGTTTTGACTCGCCCGCCGCCGTTTTCACTCGCATTTGGCGAGCGGGCGACCGCTAAGGTCGAACCCTGACACTAGATATACCTTGGAAAGTATATCAACATTTTGACTGATTTTGACCCTTGTAGTTGTAGTAGTAGGTTAATCTAGATTTATAAGAAAACATCCCCATAAACACAATAGGAGTGCCGGTAGAGGTTTCGAAGGCAGAAAACCTGACGGGGGCGGAGGGGATTAAACCCCGTTGTAATAGCCTATTTATTTAGTTGTGTCAATCAATAAAAAAAAGTATACACGTTATGTACACAATAAACTAGTAATGATGAAGTCATGATAGTATAAACTGCACAGTAATATAAACGGCAGGTACATGATATAATTTTATAGTCCGTGTGTTTTTCATCAAAACGTTATCACAGATTTGCAGCAATTCATTTGTATAAAGTTTTGAGTTTTGGGGGTTTTCAGGGTTTTTTCTGGACTCTCAAGGTCACTGTGAAGTCTCATGCACTTGCAATTGAGTCTTTAATTGTTATTAGTTCAATATAGTTACGTGAGGAAATTTGAAATTTAGGACAACATAATGTCATTTAAATGTCATGTCAATTAAATATATGTATTTTTTTCAATTTTTCTTTTTTTTTAAACAAGCTTTAATTTTGTGGATAAAATCAAGTGCGCACGTTCTCATTTGACAGAGGCAAATCTGTATCTGTTTAACCATAGAGAAAGTTTGGTGTTTATGAAATGTGTGCTTCTTTTCACCCAGGAGTATAAATGGGTACCTGTGAGGGTAGCGGTTGATATTGTGGTTGAAAAAACTTCTGATGCGCTACGGTAGCTGGGGGCTGTATATTCCCCAGGGAGCTGAGAAAGTTTAAGGATTGATATTGGCCCAATGACCAGGGATAATAATGTACTGAAAAGCGCCTTGTATCCTTTGGCAATTTCGCGCTCTATAAATCCAGTTATTATTATTATGCACGGTTGCCGAAAAGACTGGAGGGAATCAGTATCGATTAATAGGCAGTACAGTCTATGCAACCACTCTGAGTTATATAACATTCTATTTTTGCAGTTTTGGCGAATAACTGATAATAAATTGTCACCATTTTATACATTTAACCCAGTAGTCTTTGGCACCAGTCTGTTTGAGCTCTAATGCATATCATTACTGTGGTTTTAACGATCAACAAAATTTACAAAAAGCTAAGGATTTCTTCGTTGTAACCAATCGGTTCTTTTCAGAATTAATACTCTACTCAAAAGAGAATTTCTAAATGGTGTCACCGCAAACATTCTTAACTTATCCTTTTCACCATACAAAGCTACAAGTCTGACTGATTTCTTCGTAATATTTCAACAGCTGGATGTACAAAAAGCTTGGTAAAATCTTAGTTAGGCTATGTTCAAACGGGAGCAAAGTCCCACAAGAGCCACATTTAAGAAAATTATTCGCTTTGAACTGTCTCCACGGAAACTGTTTTAATTTTCCCTAACATCAGTGTCTTATTAGAATAGCCTACAAAAAATAGCAGGAACGACTCCGAGTTACAGCGAACGACTTCGTTCAAACACTTGAATAACAACTTTTGGTAGAATTATTTGTGTGTGCATACATGGTGTAGGCCTATGTAACGCTGAATTTGAAAAGCAAACAGAATTTTGTGTTGGCCTACAGCAAGTTGTGAATTTTGTGTAGCAAATTTATGCAGGCCTATAGCATTTTACTGGTGTAGTCAATATTTTCATGTTTTCATAGATCATGCAGGCTGGGTCCATTGCAGTTTAGACGATGGGTTTATCTTGCCGTGAATCATCCTCTAAAGAAGGAGTTGTTATAACAGTTCACCGTTAGATAAACAAATTTCTATTGACTGTACCACAACACATCTGTTAGGTTGGCCGGCTTTACCTATCAGGTATTTGCATGATTACGTAAATGTTAACCTTTGTATACATGCAGTCTCCAAAATGCCACAAAAACTTGTGTCTGCTAAGTACACAATGCTTTTTCTATGCATGCCTTAAAATGTTACATACTGTACACAAGAGTGGTACATGGATACCCCAAAATTCCCCATGGACAAAAACAGTGTTCTGACCTTCACACAAACCGAGTGTGCCCCAGGGTGCCACATGGTATTTTGTGGATAACCCCTGCGAAATGTACAGTGTATTTTGTTGGTTGTGACATTTTGAAGTATGGGTCGACTTTGTTAAGAACAACACTGATAGTAGGAGGGGTCTACTGGTACACCTCAAAGAGGATTATCATTAAAGACAGCAGCTGACGGATGCTAACGGTATTTACCAGCGCTTTGTCCTCTATTTGTGTGACCACAGAATAATGTAGTGGTTTGTGTTTATAATCAAGCCCGAAAGAGCATGAACTGAATGAAGAGCCTTATTGATGTTTGACCATGGCTGAAGAAATTGTTTGACCATAACTTAGACCATGGTTTAGTCCATGGGTTGACTACACGGTCTCAAATCCACCGCAAATTCAGGTGTTATGGGGGCCTGGATGCTTGAGGCTTCCAGGACTCACGGATTACTCACGGATTTTTAGATACTCTGTGATGCTGATGAGATGCAATTTCAAGTTGGGACACATTTTAAACATGAAATCATTAAAGTGTATTTTGTGTTTCTGTGTCGTATTTTGAGTATACTTATTAAAATAGGACCCCTCAAAGAAAAATAATAATAAAGTTAAAAAAATAAAATAATAAAAATAATAAACAAATAAAAAATTATTGTACCTGGTTGTACCAATGGGACTGGTATGAGGGAAACCAAATCCCCACCCTGAAATTGAGCATTTCCAGAATCACTCAACCTCAACAGGAGGGGGAGGGGCTTCAATGGGTTTTTGTGCACGTGGACATTTGGAGGGAGGGCTTAGCAGGGGGCTTGGCAGGGATGGGAAGCAGCAGCGTAGGCACGGGGGGGGGATACGTGCCCCCCACAAATTTCCAGTGCCCCCCCAGGTGCCCCCACGAAAAATCCTGATAGTGCCCCCAAAAAAGAAAAGAAAAAGAAAAGGGAAAAACCCATACCCCTGGCCACTCCCCCCCCCAATGAAAAGGAATTCCCCCTGTGCCCCCCCCCCCCCGAAAAAGTCCTGGCTACGGCGCTGATGGGAAGGGCTTCATCCTCCACGCCCCGGGTCCACCAATCAGGGGAATAGTTAAGGCAATTTGCCGACTGACATCAGTGGCCCAGGATTTTCAGAGTGGCGGGGGGGGGGAAACATTTTTGTGGGTAAATTTACCGGCACAAAACTAATATGACAGACAAATTTACTTTGTTCCCCCAAATGAACAATCTCTAAAGTCACTCTTTCCGTGAGTAAAATACAATGTTTTAAAAACAACTGATAACTAACAACTCGAATTTATTCTGGACCAAGTACCTTTGATGCTTCATTTGCCGACTGAGGCTCTGAATGCTGACTGAGAAAAAGTATCGGGGTATCGGGGTATCGGGGTATCGGGGTGTCACCCCCCCCCCCCCCCCTCGCTCGCTACGGCCCAGTGCCACCAACGATGGCCGAAGGCTTATTACCGATCCGGTGTTATGCGGACTAAACTCCGTTGCAGGATTCCCATTCTGTTATAACGGAATCACAATATGCATTCGAATTGTGAAGCCGTAAAAAAGGATTGGAAATATCAGGTTTTACTAATAATTATGGGCTTTCGTACAAAATAATACAAACAAAAGTCCTCCTTATGCCCATTATTCCGACTTATACTTCATTCTTTTTGTACAGTATATCAACGACTTCTTCAACCAGTCTAACTATGACAGACGGGAGGTTTACCTGACCGATAATGCTCTGCTCTGGCTATCCTCATTCACCATATCACTCTACTGTGTAGGCGGTGCCTTCGGCGCTCTCTTCGGCGGACAGCTTAGCGACATCTTGGGAAGGTACGTCCCCCGTCCCAATGTCCAGGCCGCTGGACTCGAAGCCGTAGGCTTGACGTCTGTGTGGGTGTGCGAACAACCCATGACATATTAACCAGTTTGTTTGACAAGAATGCGGTATACATCCTCTAATTTGCTCTCTTAAATATCACCTAATCTTACAGAAGTCAGTTTGGTGGAGAAGAAAAATAGTAAACTTTATGCGGTGGTTACTAAACAGGGAATTTTTTCAGCTAATAATTTGTACACATCTTATCTTACGACAAAGTCGACAGTTTTCCCGCCTGTCAATAAATGATTTCAAGTCGCTCCAACTTCGTCCCCAGCGTCAAAATCTTTCTCACGAGAGAGCAGTGGATTCGATTGCTGCTCTTATACCCTGAGGACGAGGTTTGAAGTGGAAATTTTGTCGTCTGTCAAAACCACATGCACACACTTGACATGAAAACAATTTCAGTAACACACCTGGGAATGCCATTTATTATTAAAGTAATAAATACATGTCTATAAAGAGAAATAATTAGGCCGTATGGCGACTTGTAGCGTACCGGGTATACTATATAGTCTGCTATAGCTGAAACTTTTGAAAATATTTATCTATACACGTACATACATACTCATTCATATCCTCACGATGATGTATGATTTTTTTTCCCAAAGATGTATTTGGCGTATTTTTTTGGCAGAAAGGGCGCCCTCCTCCTTAATAATGTCTTCTCCATGAGTGCTGCTCTCATGTTTGGCTTCAGTGGATCTAATTATGCCAACAACTTCGAGCTGGTGATGTTGGCACGTCTAGTTATTGGCTTCATGGTTGGTAAGTGTGAACATGAGAGACCATCAAAAGATTTATAACGATTGATTTGTTTGTTGATTAATTAACTGATTGATTAATTTATTGATTAATTTATTGATTAATTGATTAAATGAGATTGATCGACTTACTACAATTGATTGATTGATTGATTGATGAACCAAATAATTTAAGATTGTTGGAGTTGATTGGAGTTGATCGATCATGACTGACCAATTTGTTGATTGAATCAATCGATTGATAAATTGTTTCATCAATTGATTGACTGACCAGTCACCAATTAATTGATTGATTGATCAATTAATCGACCGACTGATTGACCAATTAACTGATTGACCAATTGATTGATTGACCAATCAACTGACTTACTGATAAATCGACTCGCTGGTCAATTGGCTAATTAATTGATCAATCATGACTGACTAAAAGACCAATTGATTGATTGAACGATTGTGACTGACTGACTGAATGAATGTCTGATTGTCTGATTGATTGATTGATTAATGAATTGATCGATCAATAGATCGGATAAATTGACTGACTGGTCAACTGATTGTTTGATTTATTGATTGATTTATTGATTGATTAGCTGATTGATTAGCTGACTTATAAATATAACGTTAAATATATCAATGATAAATAAGATTATATGACAATAACAATAAAAGGATCTTAATGAATGTGCCACAAATTGATGTATCACTTAAACGGTGTATCAAAAACTGATGATCATATAATTGCTCAAAGGATCATGAGGTTTGATAAATTGTTATTAATCAATTGAAAAATGATTACAGATGTATCGCCAGTAAATTGTAGTGATCCATGGCTTCAAAGGGTGTAAAATATAATAACTGATTACTTTACTTACAGGTGTATCGATTACCATCGTACCCTTGTACCTTGCTGAAATCTCCCCTGTCAACCTCCGTGGTGCTATCGGTACATGCCACCAGCTCATGATCACTGTCGGAATTCTTCTTTCACAGGTAACAGAGTAACTCATGATAATTCACATTGTTTGGGGTGAACAAAGAAATATTGACATAGAGGGGGTTTGAACCTGCACCATCCAAGAAATGTGCCAGCGCTCTACCGACTGAGCCATTAACCCCGATGGCGGCGTTCTCTATATTTTTTTTTCAGTACGTTTGTTCAATTGTATTTACTTCACTTCACAATTGTATCCAAATATTGCATCAAAACAAAGCTTGATTCCTGAAAATAAGTCTTAAATAAATTTTAACACAATGCTTTTACAAACAATGCATTTTACATTATTCACATTTTGGGCATAAATCCAAGGGGAGGGGATGAGTGGTATTTGTACCCCTACTTTTTTTTGTCCAGGGGGAGGGGGGGGATGGGTCCATATGAACACCCACCTCCTCTTTTAGGCCTAAGTAATAAAAAAGTTGTATAAGCTATTACGTAATAATTATGTAACGTTATCATCTCAAATCTGCCAAGGTTGGCTCAAAATTTCTGATATAGTTTCTAAACATTTCTAAAAGATTTTCTGAAAGATTATCTCAGTTATAACTGGCCTGATGACAGGGGTAATAATGTTCATGCGACATGAGCGTCAAACTTGGCGGATACCGGTGCAATATAAGTGTCCATTATTATGATTATTAATGGGGGTGTAGGACAGAGTGACGTTCAGGGGCGGTCATTGAAATTTATCTAGGTTGTCTAATTATTGGGGGGGGGGGGGACGACATCACCATTATTTTTAAAAACAAATATTTCCAAATATTAAAAAAAATAGCACATAATGTTGCATAATGATGCATAGAATTGATTTATGATAACTGTGTTTACTCTGTAGGTTTTGGGACTATTTGTCTTCAACAAGCCGGATCAGTGGCCCATCCTTTTGGCTCTGACTGGGGTATTCTCTGGAGTGGGGATCCTGACTCTTCCGTTCTGTCCGGAGAGTCCAAGATGGCTACTGATCAACAGGAACAAGCCAGAGAGATGCCGTGCAGGTACGCCTCCCTTAAAGGTGGCTACCTCAGGGGAGAATCATTGGTTTTCTTTCTCTGTTTTACAGAACTATGACAACAGAGTTTCGTGGCAAGAGCCAGAAATGAGCCATTGATGCATATCAGGGACAAAAGCCTCAATAAGGCTTAAGGGGGAAGAGCTATCATAAAGTTCCAGAGGGAGATGGAAAGCCTCAATACGATTTCACAGTATAAGCCGCAATGAGGAAATGATGGAAAGCCTCGATTAGGTTGATGATGGAGTGTAATGGAATACCTCAGTGGCACCTTCAAGGGTGGATGGTAGAAAGCCTTAAGGGGGTGCCAGAGGGTGATGGGAAGTCTTGATAAGGAAAATGATGGAAACATTTGAAATGGTTCCAGAGAAAGCCTCAACGGGGGTCAGGTGTGTAACAAAAAGCCTTAATAATGGAATTCAGGAGGGTAACATAAATCCTCATTGGGGTTCAAGAGGGTTATAGAAAGCCTCAGTGCTGTTCCAGAGGGTAACAGGAAGCCTCAATGGGGCCAAAGAGGGTAATAGCAAGCCTGAATGGGTTCAAGAGGGTAAAAGAAAGTCTCATTGGGGTTCTAGTGTCTGAATTGTCTTATACTCCCCATAAAAGTTTCACCTGTTTTTTTTACTCCCCTGACAGCGCTGGTCAAGCTGAGGGGTGGTGATGATGTTGTTGATGATGAAATCGCTGAGATGAGGGAAGAGGCGCGGCAGGAATCCTCAACACAAAAGGTGAGGCAGTGGTTTTTACATACAGGCTTGCCTTTTAGACTCGAGATGCTTCATTGAGTTTCATTGCATATAGCTAGGTATTTTTAGTCAAGATGAAGATGAAGTCAGGTGAGTGCAAGGCTTTTGGGTGTTAGAGGCTCTGTTATGCAACCTGGGGCTCATTTTAGAAACATAAAATTATGAAGAATTATATATTATCCTCATCTATTTCAGAGGGTACAGTGATTTGATGTGAAAATAAAGAATTTTCTACGTGGGGAAAATATTAGGGGATGATTTCACTGGGGGTATTAAAATTAATGGGGTATTAATATCCATAAATGTATCAAAATCAGATGGAGTGTTCAACCATCTAAAATGGCTTTTGCCCGAGTCAGTTTCACTTATCTATGTTGAAGTGACTTGAACTGACTGGATACAGAAGGTGAGTTGTATACATTGAAGCCAGTGGGCTGCCAAACCCGCCATGTTGCTAGTCTCTTAAGCCACACAATGCAAAGGCTGACAGAGAGAATAAATTGGCCTGTCCTGTCCTGTGTACGTACCTTTTATGTTGCTTTTATATAGGTACTAGTTAGTAGTAAAATGGCCGTATGGCGACTTCAATCAGTTGACCATGCAGTGGGCTGATCATACATCCAGTCAGTGAAATAGAGATCTGGGCCCAATAGAGCCGCTTAGCTGCCGATTTTTTTGTTTACTGTGCTTTTTCATTTCATAGTGCTGCTTACCATAAAGAAAGGCAATTTGCCAGCTGTTATTACTAGCATATGAGTGACGCAACAACAACAATCTATGGTGAACGCTCACGCACCGCTCTCAATTTTCTTGCTAACCTGTGAAAACTTTCCTGCTATAGTTATCACGAAAACTGACTTACCAGTAAGCAGTGCTATTAAATTGGGCCCAGTAGCCATTCTCTCATCAGAATTTGATTTTCAGTTGATAAACTCCTCTGTTTTTTTTTTTAAAGGTTGGCATGTGGTCCGTGATGACGTTGAAAGACCCGTCATGGAAGATGCCATTACTTATAAGTGTTATCTTACACGCTGCACAACAGCTATCTGGAATTAACGCTGTAAGTTTTTGTGTTAAAGGGAAGGTACAACATTGGTTATATTATCAACAAACAAAATGTCTATGAATCAAGGGCAACAGGTTTGACAAATTCTAGACAACACATCAATAATTTCTGTGATTGTTTTATTTTTTATTTCAGGTGATATTCTATGTCACCAAAATCTTTGAGCAAACAGGAATGTCACCAGAAGAGATCTCCTATGCCACAGTTGGAGTTGGGTTAATCAATGTTTTCATGACTGTTGTATCGGTAAGTTCAATTTAGGGGGGTGGTCTTGAGAATAGGCTTGGGCGGTTCCGGCGGGTACCCGATTCCAAATTATGAATCGGAACAGCGGTTCCACAAGAACCGGGTACCCGCAAGAGTCGGTTCTGGAGCCGAGAGCTTAATTTTTTTTAATTCAATACTTGCCAATACAAGCCTCTGGTCTTGGTTCAGACGCCAACTCTGTTACAGGGCAAGCAGAGGCTTGCGCTCCAGACTGCCATTCACCGATTGATGCTGCCCAGGACTTTCTAAGTTCATATTTTTTATTTCTGTCTTTTTATTTACATTGATAGGTGTTCATCGTGGAGCGTTTGGGTCGTCGTATATTGCTGCTCTATCCGTTTGCCCTGATGGTTCTCTTCACAGGCTTACTGACCGTATCTCTCAACCTACAGGTGTGTATGTCTGTCACTTTGTCCACTAGGGACGGTCAGGTTGGACTCGGTGTGTCTAAACCTTGCATGTACGAGAGGTAGAGATCCTTATTGTGTCCCTTAATATTCCCAGTGGGTGATATACCCTTGCCTCCACTTTTTGGCCCAGGGGAGGTTGACCATAGGGTCAACCCCCCCCCCCCCCAAATTTTTTTTTCAGGTGGTAAACAAAAATAATAAGCGATTAATTCAAGAGAATTTTTTTGTTTTATTAAATATTTATTGTTTGGGTGTCATCTTTATTATAGCCATGAGGGTACGTCATCCTCCAACTTTTTATCATGGTCCCTGCTCCAAGCAGGACATTTTCAGGCCTGTAAGCTGGAGGGGCAAAGGGTGGATGGGGAGGGGAGGACGCTGTGAATGCACCACCCCACCACCACATGGACAAGCGAGTTCCATGTGCCATAAGTGGAAATAATAATAATACACGATTCTTATAAAGTGCACATATCCTAGCAACTAGATCAAGGCGCTGTACATTATTACCCCTGCTCAGGCGCATAAATCATTTCTGAAACCATCTCAGATCCCTGGGGAGTATACAGCTCAATTGCTGCTGTTTCGGAACATAGAGCTAATCAAACACAACAAACCGACTCTGCCCTCACAGGTACCCATGTACTCCTGGGTGGAGAGAAGCAATTATATGGTAAAGTGTCTTGCTGAAGGACACAAAGCACCATCGTCGCAACCAGGATTCGAGCCCACATTCTGACGACTCTGCCATCAGAACACAAATCCGATGCACTAGACCATGGCACTCCAAATTAAGAAATATAACAAGGCTTTTTTAGTATGACCATTTCTGTTGGCTGGATATGAGATCCACAAGCTCCCATTGAACCACCTCGTTTTCTCTAAAGCTACAGGCATGTTTTACCCTAGCCCCAAACTTGTCTGCTTGGGCAAGCTAACCTAATCACCAACTTTTTGATTGTAATAATTAGCAGATCAAAAGTTGAAAAATTCCTCCTTTTTTGTACATGTTGGGATAGGACCAAGGATACGGAGGGAGTCCAGTGTATTGGCCTTAGAATGGGGCTAGTTTTACCCATACTGCAATTGGGCTTGAGTCATGAGTGCAGAGGTTTTCCGTTGCTGGACATCATAAGAGTGTCTTGACTGAACCTTTGTAGAAGAAATAAAAACTTTAAAATTTGGGTGAAAACAAATTTGAACTTCAATCTTTTATTCCTCTTTCAGTCACATTTCAAAAACAATTTAACAGGTGTGTGATTTCACAAAAGTAAAAAAATCCTGATAAATGGGCAGTGGGCCTGGGTCTCTCTTGGGTCTCGAGGACAAAGCCACCTGAACCTCCTGGATGTTTAATTTTGGAGGATTTACAGACTCTCTACATCCCCACAAACAAGAAACTAGAGGTTTGGACACAATACAGGCTACTTCTTTCTTTCCTTGAGAAATCACAGGCTTGATTAAAATCATATAAATATGTTTGAATAATCCAGTGGAATTTGGTGGAGAACTGAGTACAGTATCAGTAATAATTAATTTCCTAATCTTAAACCCCTTAAACCCCTATACGCTATATTATTCTCGAAAAAACAAACGATGTCAGATTTACAAATGGGACAAAATTACTACCTGGCAAGAAGTACAGAATGTGATAAGGGAATGTGATAAGGGAATGTTGCCAAAAGTGCACTGACGGATTTTGGAGAATTCAGGAAGGTTCCTAGCAGGTTAGGGTTAATGTATATCTTGATTCAAAGAAAATACTATTACATGTAGAAGCAGTTTTGACAACATTTCCAAAAGTGTAAAATGGCTTTTAACAATTAATATATCAAATCATGATTTTTTTTTCTGTAATTTTTGATTTAAATCTATACAATGCTTTTTTCCCTCTAGTAAAAAGAAATTCACTTATATCCAAATAAACTATTTCAGCTAATAATGATTAAATTAATACAATTTTTTTTATTATGCGGCATAATAAATGAATCCTGGTGAAATGAGGGGCACATAATCCTATTTAACATTAAATAGTCAATTTACTTTGTGGAATATCCCATTGGAAAATGGTTGACTTCCCTTTCAATAACGAGGAAAATAAAGGTTAAACAAAGTTGGCAATGAACTACTGTTCAGTATGCCGCTCGTGTACTAACCTAGTCCACAACGTAGTACTCCAAGAACAATGGATTTGGCCAATTCGTGGCGTTTTGTTCCACAAACTGACGCGCAAAGTCTCAAAAAGAAGCAGTGCAGTCCTGGAGACTTGCTGGGCATGTGAGAAAACTGTATCTCACACGCGCACCTTAGTGTTTATCAAACGGACCCATTGTTCACCCCACATGTGGTTCGCCTTGTATGCGTCTAGTTCTGTAGGAACTACCTTCACATGGAAACGCCTATCCCATGATGCCCCATGGCAGGCCAGGAAAGGGTAGCAACACCCATAAATGTGACCCGCTCTGTGAAAATGAGTCACATGTAGCACCATGCGTTTACATGTAATGGGCGATTGAACGGTGAGAGGGTTTTTAATTTTTTTAATTTTTTTATTTATTTTTTTTTAATAACATCTGATTTTTGGTTATGTTTTTTTTAATATCATTAGGATCTAAATTTTCTTAATATTTTTACATAAATGTCAATTTCAATCAATAAAATATTCAAATCAATGATTTTTGTGAGTACTTTGTTTTAAATATGTCATTTGTTTTCATTTGAATGCTTGTTTTCGTAACAATAAATTGTGTTAATTATGCACATTATTGATTATTACAAATGCCATATCTCCATAATGCAATATGCCACACACCTCTAACATATACCAAATTAAAATGTACTCTTTCCAGCTACATAGAAATGTATATTTGTCAAATTTGCGACTTGTGACTCATTTTCACAAAGCGGGTCACAAATAAGGTTGTTGTGTGTGAGTGCATATGGAGTACAATGCCATGGTATGGATTACAGCAGGCTGACTTCTGGTAAAACTTATAACATCCATGTAGTTCAACGCTTACCATGCTAAAGTTGGCATTTTTAGTTTTCTTTTCTTTTTTGTTGTTGTTATGAAACGATGTCCAATTGCACCCAAAACTGTTGGATTGATTTGAATTCTGCCGTGCTGTGTTTTAAACGACTTTTTCACATACATGTAGGGGATGAATGTTTGCCTGAATTGTGAAGCCTCTCTTAGCTACCCTACTTTGTGTTTAGGAAATTTGGTCTGGTTCCAATAACCGCATGTTAAAACATGTATCACAGGAACCATTGAATGTTAATGAAAGAAAAAGCACCCTCGTTCCGAAGAAGACAGCCTGACCATTTATAATAACATGTAAATAAAATAAACAGAGAATTTAAGAAAATATCATGAAGTATACTACTCAAAACAATTTAGGGAACACCGGATTTTTAACATCAAATAGGTTTGAAATGTTCCATGAACCGGGATTTTCATTTGCTACCCCCTCATCTCTTTCAGTAGTCATGTCATGAAATGTGTAATCACTACATGCATCCTTTATCATCTGTTTCATTGTGCAGTTGTTTCTCATCAATTCTGTGAAACATTGTGTTTATCTGAAATAAATGATCTTGCTTTAACTGAGATTATTCCGGTGTTCCCTAAATTGTTTTGAGTAGTATATTTAGCACCTCAGTTACAGTAGATATACCCTTAAGGAATATAGAACTATATATAATTTGAAACAAACAATTCCAATTTTGTCAAAATACTGTGGTATGGAAATCTACCAAAAATATGTTTTCATTTGAAAATAAAATATACAATCAAAGTATTTCAGTTACAGTGGATATACATGTATGCTTAAAGCATAGGAGTAATTCCATGGTTATTCACTTTACATTTTGGACCTACTCTTAATGCCATAATCAGTGGTATGATTTGACAAAAGCCAAAAATCCTGAAAAATGGGTAGCGGGCCTGGGTCTCGCTTTGGTCTAGAGGACAAAGCCCCCTGAATCTCCACATCCCCACAAACAAGAATCTAGAGGGTTTGGACACAATACAGGCTACTTCTTCCTTTCCTTGGTGGCTGCTTCTCTTCTTTCAAGAAAATTTTGAGGCAAATGGAGATTTGTAGAAAATCATTAAATCAGGAAAAATCCTGAGAAATCACAGGCCTGACAGAGAGAATTTCAGAAAATATCATCAAGTATTTAGCACCTCAGTTATAGTGGATATATGCTTGAGAAATACAGACTCGAAAATAGAGCTACACGCAGATAGAATTTGAAACAAACACAATTCCAATTTTGTCAAAATACCGGTATGGAAATCTACCAAAAATAAATTTTCATCTGAAAATAAAATATACAATCAAAGTATTTAGCATTTCAGTTACAGTAGATATGCGCTCAAAGCACAGGGCCAATTCCATGGTTACGTTACATTTTTGAGGTTTTGGGCTCACTCTTAATGCCATAATATATATTTCACTCACCATTTTGTTTTTCACAGTAGTTGCATTATACCCAGACCTTACTCAGCACAAAATAATAATTTCAGAAATGTGTACACTATATAAGAGAAAAAGCAACATTTTATTATCGTATTTTTCTCTTACGTAGCATACAAATAACAAATTTCTGAAATTTCTGAAATCATTTGTTTGTGCCGAGTAAGGTCTGGGTATAATGCAACTACATTGTACTGTGAAAACATTTTTAAGTGAATACATAATTAAGGAAATTATGGCATTAAGAGTGGGTCTAAAAATGTAAGTAACCATAAAATGTCTATTAATTAAAAATAGAGAACTAGACTGAATTTGAAACAAACAATCTTCTGATTTTATTCAAAACTGTAGTATGGAAATCTACCAAGAATAAGGCTTATCGCAAATAGCAGCCGCAAGGAATCGTGGGATGTCTGTGGGCGCAACAGCGCCACTGCGTGCCGCGCAGACAAACAAAATATTATTGATGTCACACAAGCCGCACCAAACAGATGCCCCAAATTGTATCCCAGTATGCTTTGCGGCAATTGCTATTTGCGATAAACCTTACATGTATTGGTTTGTAATATCATTGCTTTGGTCCTACAATATGAGTCCCGATTTCACAAACATTGCTGCAATGAAAAAAAACCTAGTTTGAAGGAACTAGGCATAAATTACATAAAGGGAAATACATGCCATTGGATTAACCCCAAAACAAACTGACTTAATAACCCCAACCACCCCAAATCCTGCAAAATCCTCCAAGGGGAACTTTTGGGGGAAAATTCAGCGCTATTGGAAACTGATACTTTCACCTGTTCAAATGGGGCAAAATTACTACCTGGCAAGAAGTACAGGTCATAAGTGCTGAATATGAAAGATCAACGAAAATGCATGGTGCATTTTGAAGATAAGGGCATGTTTCCAAAAGTGCACTGATGGATTTTTGAGGATTCAGGAATGTTCCTAGCTAGAATACCTAGGGGGTTAGGGTTAAACTAAAACAACTATTAAGTCCATACCTTATTCGATGACTCGTACAACCATGTTTTGCAGAAGGCTGTGCCAACGTCTTCATGGATCTTAAGTATTGACGGCACTGTACTTCACTCCTTGGCTCTGAATGGTTCCAGTGGGAGTATTATCCGACTCGGAACTCTATTAAAATGAATGAGAATAAAATAGTCCATGAGTCAAGGGCTGAAAATTAATTTACCGGTACCATCTTGAGGAACTCTTTTTCCCCAACAAGAAAGCATATATTAAAATGAATAAGTCCCTCCAGATGGTACCGACAAATTGGCTAGCTCATGGACTAAAAGCACAGAAACAAACAAGAAATCCTTACCGGTTACTGTTCGCAATAACACCATGTCGTTTGGATCTCAACCATTGCAAAGTGAGATTGTGGCTCTTATAAGAATTAACAATTGTTTAAAAAAAATAAAGAAATTAATTAGTTTCATAGAAGGTAACCTTTTTTGTGCATGGCACTATAATAATAAATTAATAATAAATTAAACATTTCTATTGTACTGTTTCCATTTAAAAATGATCAAAAGCACCAAGTAGGTTCTCTGTAAAAAAGAACATTTGGGAATTTTTTTAATTTTTTTTTAAAAAGTGGGACAGGAAAAATAGTTTTGGAACTCGTACTTAAAATATTTGCTTTGTGAACTAGTTTCTTTTTTCTTTTCCCTATGGGTTGTATACCCATGTGTTACTGTGTCAATGGCTGTCCCCACTTTGGGTAGGACTTGGGTCAGATTATTTCACATTTAAAAGCTTTATTAATTGAAGGACTAGAGAATTAGCTGTTGCAAACTGCCTTCCAACCTGAAGGAACCGTACTAATGCAAAATAGTAGTTGACGGGCCTTACAATTTGAACCTAGCAGGTTCTTTCTCGATTTTGCCTTTGAGAAAGAACCTGCTAGGTTCGAAACGTATGGGCATTGATTACTATTTTGCATAAATTGAACGACAGCATTCTTGGAGTTGTGACCCTTATAAATATTCATATGTTCTTGTTTTGACCGAGCTCCTTTGATTGGATAACAGCACTGGCGAGGTCATGACCTGTATTTAATATTCATATGTCGTGTTCTTATTTTTGTATTTGTAAAGACTGTTTGTGGTGATTCCATGTAGAAATTCTCTTGGAGTAGAAATTAGTTCTGAAAAGAACTGGTTGGTTACAACTTGTGTATGCTCTTCATCATCTTCAGAACTAATTACTGCTCAAAGATAATTTGTACATGGTGTCACCACAGTCTTTATACTTACCCTATTCACATGAAAAGCTACAAGTCTTATTTTGTATTTGCTATTACAGCACAAGTGAGGTCATGACCCTTACTGAATATTCATATGTTGTGTTTTGTTATGACAGACTTCCTTTGATTGGATGCGATGGCTTAGTCTCGTCTTCATCTTCATGTATATTATTTCCTTTGCCATTGGACCAGGTAAGTCACACCACTCTTGTGGTTTAGACCTTTTATCACCGTGCAGCCATCTTGATTTTCTTCTATACAGAACCATGTAACGAAAATTGGGTTGTAGTTAAGCACTTTTTGATAAGTACGAGTACTCCAACTTGTAGTTGAGTACTTTTTCATGAGTACAACAACTAAGTAAGACTAGTTGCGGTGACACCATGTGAAATTCTCTATTGAGTAGTAATTAGTTCTGATAAGAACTAGAGGTTACAACTAGACATTTCGATCAGTATGCTCTGATCGTCCTCAGGAGAATGCTGGGACTTTGGGAAACGCTGCTGCTTAAGTAGGCTGCTGGAGGATCACGCGATGGCTGGATGCTGGAGGATGAGTGCGTTGAAGCGTGCAGGCGGGAACGGTTGGGACTGGGATCCTTGGGGGTGGGGGAGAGGAGCGTGTGCTCACTGAACTGAATCAGTTGTTAACAAGCACAGGGGGATGGAGGGTGGTTGACTTATGATATAAGAAATCCCTCAGTCTGGGGTGGGTTGTGGACTTTGGATATAGAAGATCCTTCGGTCCATAGTAGCGGTCGCCAAATATCGCTGATGTGAAAACCGATGTCCTGTGGAACATAAGTTTTACCTACGAGTACGACTAGGTCTATGAGTACAGTATAGGTAGTACAATTCTGCTTTTACGTACCCGAGAACCATGCAGTATTGTATTCAGGAAATCAAACAAAGATGGCCGCAGTGTGATAACAGTCTTTGTTGTTTGACAGTTATATAACATATTTTCACAATCGTAAGTAGATTGTTTTAACAATCCCCAGCCAGACTAGTGGACCATTTCTTCACTGGAACGAAAGCATGACCTTGGTGGCCTCACTGTACTTGATATTCTTCTACTGAAATGACCGTTTTCTGTTTCAAACAGGACCAATTCCGTTCTTGATCGTTCCCGAGTTGTGGGCCCAGGGACCTCGCCCGTCCGCCATGTCACTGTCCGTTCAAGTCAACTGGTGGTGCAACTTTGCTGTTGGTCTCTCCTTCCAATTCATCCAGGTAAAAATTTGTTATCAAATTCATTCAAATGTGTATTATTTTGTATCTTGTCCACAAGCATTCACCCTGAATTTGCTCGTTGATCCACAAACACCAATGTGAATTTCTATGTTGGTCCACTGCATGGGATTACAATCAGATTCATGGCTATATTCATGACGTCATCACCAAGTACCAACCAGCAACCAGTCTGCACTTTCATAACAGTTGATTGTCCACCACACACATCATTCCTGGGGTCACCGTTCTTTCTCCAATGCTGCTCCGTAACTTTAACAATCTTCCCTCAAAACTCATCTTTTCTGTTGTCGTTTCTCTGTTTAATTTCTATTGTAATTATGCGCCATTAGCGTCATGCTTGGCGGATAATTATGACAAAGTCCACACATAACCATGTGAATTTTAAAGTTGATCTTCTGCTCGAGATTAAAGTCCACACATACCCATGTGGATTTGTATGCAGATCCACAATATGTGATACAAATCGATACATGTATACACATCTATACCCATGTGGATTGATATGTTGATCCACAATATGTGATACAAATCGATACATGTATACACATCTATACCCATGTGGATTGGTATGTTGATCCACTCATTGGGACAAAAATCCACACATATCCATTTGAATTTGCATGTTGATCTACTGCTTGTGATACACATCCACATTGGACCTTGTGGATTTGTATGTAAAGATCCACTGCATCGGACAATAATCCACACAGGAACAAGTGGATTTGTATGTCGATACACTACTTGAGGCCATGTTGATTATATTGTTCGCAGATCCACCGATTGTGACAGATTTATCCACGTACTTTTTTCTTCAATATACATGTAAGCCATAAATTAAGGGCCAGGTGTATAAAACTTTGTATTCATTATGGCTTCACAGGCAAACTGGCCTTTGGTGGATGCACAGCGAGATTTATAAACTTGATAAATATGTTAATTTTTAAAACAATTTTTTCCCCTTCACAGGAGAGCATTGGAGCTTACACGTTCCTCGTCTACATGGGCTTCCTCATTATTAGTACCATCTTCATCTTCTTCTTCGTACCCGAGACAAAGAACAGGACCTTTGAGGACATCGTGTCAAGTTTCGGAGGGAAAAAGGTCAACCAAAATGAATATGCTCTATCCGAAAAGCACAAAGATTAAAAACGATTTTACTACAACTACAAGAAAATAAGGATTATTATGTAATTGCTTATGTCTTTTTATGGGGTAGGGGTGGGGGAGATCATTAGTAAGCTTGGGCGATAACACGATAATATTGAATATCGTAATACCTTTTTTATTTGAGATATCGGCAAATCGTGATAAAAAATATCTCTCGATGAAAAAACAAAAATTGTGATGGCGAGTCAGAAATTCCATGGAAACAAAATTAGGCCAGTCTTTTCAGCTTTTGGAAGTGAGAAACAAAAGCTAACTACTTCAGTGAGATGTTGGATCACAAAGGAGCCACCCCACAAATTTGCCAATGTCCACGGTGCACGCGCAAATGGCGCAATTGCAGGTGTCTCTCAGCTAACCACTGGTGATTTATTGTGGCACTCAGAGGGGTACATACCTGTGGTTATCAGCCATAAAGCAATCGCGGTACTATGGAAAATCATGATATATGTTTGACGATATATTGCGGATGAAAAAAAAAATTGATATCACCCAAGTTTAATCAGAAGCCTTTATAAGTCTCAATGCACTGAAAAAATAAAACAGCTTAGGATTGACTGCTTGACATGGATGCTGGATCATCCACAGCAGACAGAGGTGATTATTGATCAATAGGATGTTACATTAACCCTAACCTGCTAGGAACCTTCCTGAATCCTCCAAAATCCATCAGTGCAATTTTGGAAAACATGCCCTTATTTTCAAAATGCGCCATGCATATCTGTCGATCTTTCATATTCAGCACTTATGGCCGGTAATTTTGCCCCATTTGAAGAGGTGAAAGTACCAGTTTCCAACAGTTCCGAACTTTGCCCCTTGGAGAATATGCGGTGGTTAGGGTTAATATACAGTGAAAAAAAAAATGTAGGACGGCCAACTTCAGTGTACTGAATTAATATCCATGTAGAGTGATGAGGGTCAAACATAAGATTGACCAACGGAATGGTTCCATTGTGAAAGCTGATTGCTAACAGGTTGATGGGAAGAAAAACAGGGTACCAGGCAACAAAAGACAACAACGTAGTACGTAAAACCTCCACTTTGTGTAGCTATAATTGCTTATTCTGGTTCGATTCAATCAAATTTTTCTCAACATCTGGCTCTTATCATTTTCAAAACAGCAGGTGAGAAGCAGTGTCCTCAGTAAACAAGGGGGATTCATACGTGGTGTATGTGATGAAAATGGTAGTTATGGTTACTGAGTGCTGTGTGAAACGGTTTGTAGCCAGAAAAACCTTCCGACTTTATACCTGGTTAGGGTAATGTATTATGTAACAGCATCTTGTGCCTTTTTGTTAGTGTGATAAACGTTGCCGTTTAATTTGTGTGCTTTTAGTTCAGTGCTCACAACAAAAGAACTACATTCGTTATTATTTATAATACAGCTTCTGAAATTAACAAATTATTATCAAAATTAATTTGTGTACAAGTAAGTTGGTGAAAGTCTCAATCATCTTGAGGAATTATTTCATCTTGAGTAGTTTCATCTTCGAATAAACAAGAGATCAAAACTCTCCGACTATCAGTGCAAATTTATAAACAAACCATTGAGGCCACTCCAAGCCATTGCTATGGAAGGCAGTGGCTCCTAATTGCTATACTGCATTGTAACATAATACCTCATATGTCTGTTGGTTTTAGTGGTTTGTGATTGATGTATTGCATGGGCATACTATTATGTTCCAGTCTCAGTGGTGGCTTACTTCAGAAGTACTGTACAGACACATAGGACACCACTGAATAAGGTGGTCTACAGTAGTATACAAGTGTTTTCGTACATACATGTATGTAATTAGAGTTTTTTTTTTACAGTGGTCTCCAGCAGCCTCAGAGTTTTACATAAAAGATTACTTAAAAGGGTTAGTGTGGCTTATATGCACAACATATTGGACATTTAGTGGTTGGGAGTGGCCTCCATGTGTAGCAGGGTCAAGTCAAATTTACAAAAAAGTGCCATCCAGTAACCTTTTAACCAGTTTGCGTCGGAGGCCGTGTATACACGCACTTTTTTTTGGGACAGCGGATCGGAGAGCGTCTAAACACGCCACAGGATTCTCGGGAATATTTGTATAGATTCCCGGTCGACGTGGCAATGAGCCATAAGCATACGGTGGAAGACGCGGTCTCCCCGGTCACGCTCTGGTGAGCACCATTGGTCGTGTTTGTGCGGTAAAAATAAACCCGCCACGGGATTCGGAAAAACTTTTTTATTCCCGGTGCAAACTGGTTTAAAAACATTTTTTTTTCTCTCTAAAAAAACCCCCCCAAAACAAAACCACCTGTTGTGATGAACCTTTCACAGATTAGTGTTACATGCATGATATATATTACCTGAAAATTATAAGGTACAAATGATCTTGCGTTTCAAATGACCAATGTTGGATAAGTTCTCTTTCATGATGTGATTAGTTCAGTGTGTTTTCATATTTAGTAGATTAAACTTTAATTTCAACTTAATTTTTTTTTTTTATTCAATTTTAAAAACTATATTCCTATTGTTTTCCTAAAAAGGAGAGACAGCTATTTCTTTTAAGAATTTAAAAAAAGGTTCTTGTCTTGACCAACATGGACTTACTGTCTTTTTTTAAACATAATTTAATAAAATGCCAAAGAATGTGTCTATTAACTGTACTTCCTATGATCAAAATATGCAACTAAGTAAAATAGGTAACCAGACCTTTTTTTTCTCTCAGGTCACTGACATATTTCAGAGTTGTTGCCAAATAATTGATTTGATTTGATTCTTTTTGTTTTTGAGTTTATAGCAAATAATAACCATTAAAATGGTGGTTTACCAAAGATCAGAACTCTATTTTTTTTAAAAACTTGATTTTAGATTTTTTTATGAATTTTATAATTGTTCACTGAAATATAGTTTAGTCTTTACATCAATGAATACAGAAAAAAAGGTAAATAATTTTGTTTATAGGGAAAATCCTTTCTTGTAATTTTGTTGTCGAGAAAGTTTTTGTAATAAAATGTTATTCAATGCAATAATCTTACTTATGCTGAAGGGGTTGTTGTCACCCAGGGTACTCCCCAATGGTACCCAGGCAATCATAAAAGTACACAAACCTACATCGGATTGAGATTGCCTGGGTACCATTGGGGAGTACCCAAGGTGACCCCTTCTGCCCTACTAACGTAAAAAGAAAACTGCAGACAAATCACATGAAATTTGTATTCTACCATCTCTTTTTCGCATTAGAAAAAAAATAAAATATGTAAATATTGTAATTTGTCCATGTCTATAATGTTTTCATCATCTCCCCCTCCTCCCACTGTTAACAATACAGGCCTGGAATTTCACGCAAGCCACAGCCTCTGTTGCCCTGGTCTTGGCGCCCCCTTAAATATGTTCCCATAGACATTCTGATATTTAAATGGTAGTGTCCTATACTCAGGAGAAAGGGCCCTGCTCCTGCAAGAGTGAAATTGCAGTATCATGTATAGAAAGAAGGGGAAAGAAAGATCTCTCTATTCCATGTGTGTTATGACCCCAACCTTGTTTTTTGTAGGATGGCAAAGGAAATTTGCATAGAAATTGTACATTTTTGGTTTTGAAGAAGAATCCTTTTTAAAAGTAAGGTATCCGACTGGTAATACATGTAACAAAATGGTCAAATTTAAACAGTGTCTAAATTAATTGATGACGGTACCCACCAGAAATTAATTTGGGGCCATTTTTACTGTATCAAGTGTAATTAAAACCACGCTTTTCATGATTATTTTGAGAAATGTATCATTGTAAAATATTGTTATCCATCCCTCACATAAAAGAGCTATGTTCCGATGAAATTATTAATTTATTTTTTCCTTCGGAACTTGCCTTCAAAATAGTGAAAAAAACATGGGTAATAGATCTTTAATTTTTAACCCTCCTACTGTTTGACCATTTGAAACCATTCAAAATTTCCACTTACCAAAATGCCCATTGATTTTGTACACACATGGTGATACCATTTGAACAGTGTTGGTAGCAAGCTTTACTACCATTCAAATCCATTCAAATGCATAGAGGGTCCATTGATTCACCACTAATTAGAAGTATCCAAACAAGGTTTGGTATTAGCTGTACTACCATTTGGAAAGATCCAAGCAAGGTTTTGTATCAGCTGACCTACCATTCAAAACCATACAAAGTTATTTCACCATTCAAAACCACAAAAGCGAATGGTTTCAAATGGTGGATCAACTTGTATGAAAAAGGTACCAAAAGTAGGAGGGTTAAATGTGGATATTACATAAATGTACATGTGAACCTGCATAGATTGACTGGGTTTAATAATAGGTTTGGTGAAACCTTATTGGTCAAGCCATGCTGTTTGATTGACAGGCCGGATAATGAATAAGCTTGCATAATCACAGATGAAAAGATAAAAAGGAAAGCTGCGGTACAGTACATCACATATTAGCTGCGTTATAAAATTGACAATCACAGACTTTTAAAAGTGCAAGAATAATCAAAGAATGTTAGCACGGCAAACACAAATGCAAAACATTAACCAAAACCTTTTAGGCATTTCGGCTAGAAACCATGCCAAAACCTGCAAAATCCATCAACATGCAGTAAAAAGGTACCCCCAATTGTTGGACTTGGATGGAGTTGGTACAGTGGCAAATGCAAAGCATCCATGGCTTGGCTATACACAGTCCTGAATCCAACAAAAGCAGCCGGTGGAGTTTGATGGATTTGGTACATGTCTACACACTCTATTCACTAGGCTATAATGTAGAGTACTGAATCCATCAAAATCGGGCAAAAACAGGCAAAAACAGGAGGAGGAATTTGGAGGTAGTTAGAGTTAATAAGCAGCACACAAAGATTTGTTTAAAATTATTGCATGAATAATTGTTAGTCTCATTTATTGGATTCATAAAACAGTCACATAAAAGTAATCAGTAAACAGCGGTGGAAAAATAATCAACATGCAAGTGCATTGATCAGAAAATATTATATGGAAGAAACATGCAAAGATATCAAAATAACACAAAGAAATCATATGCAATTAATAAGCATTGAAAAACATTTAAAAGTGCATCAGGAAATAAAACAGCACCATTTTTAAGCTCATCTCTTTTAAAACGGGACGGTCCATTTAAAGCTGCAAAAACTGCTTTCTCCCACAAAAATGTACTCCGGAGTTTGATTGGGCAGTTTTGAAAAATCCACGTAAATTTTGCTAGGGGTATTGGGGCCGCTGTTGTGAACAGCGCTGGGGGTGAAATCTATAGTTCTAAGCATTTGCTTTGCTTTCCTTTATTGCTTAAATCTTTAAAATTCCGGAGGATCACAACATTGTGATTTATAAAAAAACGGAAATATCCGGACAAATCACACCCCTGTGTACTTCAAAGACCATTTGTTTTACATAATTTGTTTTTGCTTTTATAACAGACCTTCTGCCCATCTTCGCAAACTGAACAGCGCCCTCGCTCAGAGGTAAACAAAAGTAACTTGTAAGTTCAAGTATACGTGCACTGCGTACACGTATGTGCACTGCGTACACGTATGTGCACTGCGTACACGCATGCCATGACTTACGCAGTGCAAATACATGAATTGAACCAATGAGTTGTTTTTTTAATTAGTTTTTTTATTACACTGAGCAAGGGGCACCCTTCACCTTCAGCTTGTGACATCATATGCATATAAAAGGTGCATGAAAACAGCATGAAAAAAAAACATATTTTAAGTGAACGACCCCCTCATAAAGACACAAACAACAAATCATAAATAGCTGTATATTGCATTAATTAATGCCCAAGCCATGTTAGGGAGGAGGGCCAAAGTCATGGTACAGCCCAGCCTTTGAGAAGCCCAGCCTTTGAGAAGCCTGGCCAGGCCTGGGCTACCTGGCCTCCTAATCTGTCTTTTGTGAGTCCTAATCCTGCAACAATACCGTACCTTCCAATCAATATAACCTAGACTTCTGGAGGGCCTAGCCCAGTTCATTATAATGGCTGCAGCTTGTGAACAAAAGACAGCTGATGAGGAGTCAGTCAAGTCTGCGTTAACAATAAGAGCTATTTGAGATCTTTTCATTAGTAAAGGGTCTTTTGTGCTCAGCTAGGGGATTATATAGCACCCCCCCCCCCCCCCCCCCGAGGCCTGGGCAAAGACTGAGCCTAGCGTGGCTTCTCAAAGGCTAGCTTGGCTGTACCACGACTTTGGCCCTCCTCCCTTAGACAATCTGATCACATATACATGTAGGTGTATTCACCACATACATGTGTATTGATTTGGTTTTTATCTAAATAAGACATGTACATGCATGTCTGTCACGTACCAGCTGCAACATTAAGCCGGCCCACAATGCACAAAATCCGATCAGAGTGTAAAACTTGGTTTTGCGCTGACACACTTGCTATATGTGTTTCATCCGTCTCAAAAAAAAAAACACGTGAATTTGTAAGTTTTTTTTTACTCTTTTTTTTTTTTCAAATAAAAAAAAAATATCACTGAATATTGACAAAAATATTGAGAAAAACAAAATCAAGATGGGTATTTATTAACCCTAACTCCCTAGACAACAAAGGCAGTTGGAGGATTTTGAAGGATTTTTATTGTTCAGTAACAATGCTTAGGGGCCGTTCACAATTGTCAACATTTTCACGAGCGTACAAAGAGTACACTTTTTCAAGACCCCCCCCCCCCCCTAAAAGCGTACGAAAAAAATGTTGATTTTTTTTCACACAAGTCTATATATAGACATTTGCATGCAATTGCGTGTGTATGCTACAGTACAGGTAGCTAGGGAACGGAAGGGACATTGCGCAATTATTTGCGCGCAATCTCGGTTTGGGAACACTGCATTTTTAAAAGAGGTAATTACCGTTTTAAACGGTAATCCCCTCTTTTAAAAATGGAAACAGAGATATAAAATGTTTTATTTGTATTTTGTATTAAATTATTACATTACTGAAGCCTTTTACAATGCAAAAAAACATTTACAAATGTTCTGTTTGAAACCGATTAGTTTATTTATAATATTTTGATAATATTTACCCTATACATAAAATGAACTTGTCCAGGCAGTCTTGTTTGTGCGTGTGGGACGTGTGTCTGATTGTGTGTGCATGGACGGGGCCGGCCGTTAAAAACACGCAGTGGATACGAACGACATGTATACATGTACATGTAAAATACAGTACATTTTCATGTACGTGTGTAGGACAATGCCGCGCATGCTGTACACATTACACGTTCATGGGATGCGATGCGGGACGGCCCCCGGGCCGCGACCGGCTCGGCCAGTGCTCGCTCGGCATCGGTTGCGGCTGTCGGCTGTGGTGACGGGCGAGAAAACAGATCGACATTAAAAAAAAAAAACAAGCGTTAGGCGGGCATTAACGGGCGAGAAAACATATCGACATTTAAAAAAAAAAAAAGCGTACGGCGGGCATTAACCCCCCCCCCCCCAGCGTACGGTTTGTACGCTCGTGAAAATGTTGACAATTGTGAACGGCCCCATTAGGGAGTCAGGGTTAATGGGAATAAAAGTCTGATTGCTTGGTCTTGACCCAAGGATAAAGACCTCTGTGGATGTGGCTACAATCGATCAAGGACTGCGCCGAACAACTCGTGGCTATATATACCTCCATCAAGCTTTATCATGCAGTAAAGACCAGGCCAACGAACTTTCATTTCCTTATTACCAAGTATATTACACACAAAAACAGCCATGGAAAACCAGTCAACATCACTATGAATAACTTTACCCTGAAAATCCGTTTTACCGTGAAATAAATAGTTCACAGCAATTTCATGACGACACAACACCATGAAAACGCCATGAAAATACTCTTGGAATTTCTTCGCAGTGAAAACGCCGTGAAAACGACATGAAAACGACATGAACTTCTTGTGGCAGTTTTGGGGCAGCTCATTAATTCTCAAGATTGCTGTGTATTTGCCCTGAAATCACTATGAACATTATTGCCAATATCCGAGAGGAAGAGACACCATGAAATTGCCGTGAAATCATGGTGAACTATTATTTCATGGCAAAACGGAATTTCAGGGCACTTTCAGGGTAAAGTTATTCATAGTGTTAATGGGAATAAAAGTGTGATTGCTTGGTCTGGACCCAAGGATAAAGACCTCTGGGGATGTGGCCACAATCGATCAAGGACTGCGCAAAACAACCCATGGCTATATATACCTCCATCAAGCTTTATCCTGCAGTAAAGACCAGGCAGCGAACTTTCATTCCCTTAATATTACAAAGTATATTACACACAAAAACAGCCACGGAAAAAAAAAAAAAAATCAGTGAACATGTAGCATAAAATATTGTGTTAAAAAAAAAAGAGAGCATACAGCCATTTTTGCCATTTCTGATCTACATTTTAAAATAAAGCATTTCAGTTGTATAAATAGCAGAAGTAATGACGTCATGTGCAACATTACTGGAAAAAAAAATCACTGATCCATCTCATGCATGTTGTGTCAAAGAACAATAACTAAACAAAGAATGTGTAGAACCAGTTGCCATGTTACCATGTTACCATGGGAACATGACGTCACACTTCAGTGCTCTATTCAAACTTATTAATAATGATTTGCTATATGCTATAAAATAAATTTTCCTTAATACTGGCCAAATAATATTGAATTTAAATTGTTTTGCTATCAAAAGTTATCAAAAAGTTCCTCAACTCTTAATTATCTTAGATGAAGCTTTTCCAATGCCTACAGCCTCCCCCTCCCCAAAATGACTAGAAGGCAAGGCCAATGCAGTGACTTGCCTTAAGAGCGCCCTCAACAGGTAATGGAAGGAGAGGACAGACTATTTATGGCTATATGCTGTGACTATGTGCTGGTTACATTTGGCCAAAATTTAAAATGAAAAACAATATATAAAGTATTCTGGCTAGCAACCTTCCTGAATCCTCCAAAATCCATCGGTGCACTTTTGGAAACGTGCCCTTATCTTCAAAATGCACCATGCATTTTCATCGATCTTTCATATTCAGCACTTATATGGCCTGTACTTCTTGCCAGGTAGTAATTTTATCCTATTTGAAGAGGTGAAAGTACCAGTACCAGGTGAAAAAAAAACCAGTGCCGAGTTTTTCCCAAAAAGTGCCCCTTGGAGGATTTTGCAGGATATGGGGTGGTTTAGGGTTAAAGGAAATTTCACCAGAAGACAAATGTCAGCTAATCAGTATATACAATGTTATGCTCTATCTAGCGGACATATATCCAAAAAAAAATACATCCACATCAGATTTATTTGATACTTGACCAAACTTTAAAAAAAAATTTTAAACAATAATAAATAAATACAAATTTTCTTTTTTGATTATTGAAGAGGAATTAACTGCACACAGTTTATATTGCACATCCCTCCCTGAATTTTCATAGAGCAAAACAAATTTGTTTTTCTCAATGCCTGGCCAGCATGCTCATTTTTCCCCCTAATGAGAAGGTACAGAAAGCAGTGTAATAGGGATAAAAACGTCCCTCCCGCCAGACAGGATTTCTGTAATTTTGGAGGAACACCAACAATTAACTGCTTGCGTACGGTTGACGGCTATAGCCGCGGCCGGTGAATTAATTGATTTTCCAGCTGTATTTGCTGAGAATTCGCCTTGAATAGAAATCTTCAAGAAGGCTGATAGTTTGGTGGACCATATTGTTCTTGAAATGGAGTGTTATATAATAGATTGGGCTTTCGAGAGCATTCTGAATACAGCCTTTTCATGAGCTTTCTGAACACCGGCCTTTCAATTACGCTATGTGGGGACTTCAGGTACGATGAATAGGGTATGCCTGGCTTAGCTTGCACGCTTATTATTCTGTCTATACGCTTGGCTGAACAGTGGAGTTGTGCACATGTCCACGGCCGTGTTTGACCCGGTGCTCCACGGCCCCACAGACGTTCCGTGGTTGGCCGCAACCACCTTCACTCTCAGTAAAAAAATACCGTACGCAAGAGGTTACATTTCGAACACGATGCATACACAGAAATCCGAGTGCATTTTCGCCGTTTTCTCGTTAATGATAAGCTGAAACTTTTCCCAGGTTTCTGTACATCTCTCTTCATTCTTACGCATGTATGGACATTTTTACCAGTGGTGTGCAATAAGACTGTATTTTCGGTTATTTCGGGAACTGGATACCAGACATTGATACCCGGGTACCCGTAAACAATTTTGTAAAAAAAATACTTCCAAATGTATAACACAACCAACATGAAGACAAGTTTCTCTTGTTTAGTCACAAGAAATGTGGCCTTACTGTATTAATTTCATACCTCTATATTAAAACGACGCATACCATTCCTCCCACACATTTTGTTAAAAAAGAAGAAAAAAAAAAGAAAAAAAAGAAAAAAAAATCGGAGACTTTCGTATGTGTGGCTTAAATGTTCAGTTGAAATTTTTAAAAGTCATTTACGGGTAATTGGAACCAAAAAATGGAAGCGGGTAATGACAGTTTCAGTCGGATACCCGGCACAGCCTCAGTGTAAAAATCGCTTCAATGGGACAATATTGTCACGATCAACAGGGCATGGAATCAGAGTAATAGGTGTAGATTAACTCAGCAACTACCACCACATGATAAGGTAATATAACCGTTGCTGCTGCATAAATCGTCACCGTTTTCACATAGTGACGAATCCGTAAAAAGAATCATTATTTTTGTCAAATTCAGTTTTGAGATGTATTCATTGTCGCCGACATTTCTGCTAAGTTTCAAGTGCTAAAACGTTATAGTTTCATAATTACACTATTAATATACCCGGCGAATCACTCAGCTAAGCTGTTTTCCGTTTTCACAAAGTGACGAATCACCATTCACCACTTTATATATTGGAATACATAGCGATTGGCAAAATGCCCAAGTGGGTATTGTTGATTTTACGTTTTCACAAAGTGACGAATCATGTGACCTATATACGTTTAGCGTTTTCACGAATCGACGAATCATGTGACCTATATACGTTTAGCGTTTTCACGAAGTGACGAATCATGTGACCTACATACGTTTAGCGTTTTCACGAAGTGACGAATCATGTGACCTATATACGTTTAGCGTTTTCACGAAGTGACGAATCATGTGACCTATATACGTTCAGCATTTTCACAAATCGTTTAATACGCTGTTTAATATTCAGCACTCTGCATACGCGGTCTTGTTTTTGCGTTTTCACAAAGTGATGAATAGGTTTGGAAAGTAATTCCCCATTAATTACAATCTCTATGATAAAGATACCGACATTTCTTTGTAATTAAAGTTATTAGCTTTAGGAGGAAGAAAAATCTAAAATAACACTGGTCTACAGCCAAAATGCTTCCGAAACAAATGAAGTCAATCTTGACTAATTATGGGTCACTGAGAATGGAAATGACGCTTAAAATTGTTGATTGGCTCTAGTTTTCAAGATATGGTACCGTTTAATGACTACAAGAGACAAGCCAAGAAGCGCAGAGTAGACACTGAATAAGGACTGAACTATGAACTGATACATAGTAAGTGTTACATAAACAGGGCAGGTGACATAATATCAAGTGAAACAACCATAAGCACATGAAAAGACCTAGGTTTACAATTCATGATTAAAAATCTGCTATGTACACCATATACATAGTACATAAAATGTAAACTTAAATATCTTGGAAACAGTAGCCAATCAGCAATTTTAATTGTCATATTTGAATTCAGCACATCAAAATCCACAATAAATAGCACATTTTATCTCCGAAGCAGACAACTTTAAAAAAATTGTTGACCAGTGTAATTAATGCTGAAAAGTCTTTGAAATTGCGATTTCAAAAACAGTTCAACTTCAAAGGCGATTGATTATATCAGAACACAGATTTGCAGCTGTGTGGGCCGATTCGTCACTTCGTGAAAACGGTGAAGAAATGAGCCAGTACTTTCAAGTCTCTGTGTTCATCTTAAAACCGATTCCATACCCTGTCAAAAGTCTGCATTGATCGTGACGATACTGCTCCTTTATAAGGGAAGGTAATTCAAAAGTTGCTGAATTATGTGAGAAAAAAAAAACGGTATAAAGCTGATGACGGTATCAATCTTCCCTAGAAATAAGTCGGTCTGAAGTACACATCGATCCCTTAACCCTCCTATAGGTTTAACACTCAAAGACACTCAAAATTTGTATGTCTCTCTTAACCCACTGACTTTGTGCAGTGCACTCAAATACATGCAAACACATGTGGCTGTGTGATAGGAGGTCAAACCCAAAGACACTCAAAATTTGTATGTAACTCCCAACCCATTGACTTTGTGCAGTGCACTCATACACAGCTCTAGGTGACTCTGTGGTTTGACCTACCAATTAGCAATGCAACCAAAAATACTCAAGTGACTGTCTGTGAGTGCCGTGCTGACTGGGCCAAATTTCAGCCTGGGCATAGGAGGGTTAAATATGTATTGGATATCAATGCTAAAAATCAGGTTTCCCAGCGCCCTCTAGCGGAGAGCACCATCACTGCAAATACTGAGAATCGAACAAGACTTGTTAGGTTATGTTTTGCGAGATATGAAAGCCCTTATTACTCACTCCCGTCTCCTCTCCGCGTTGATAACCTTCTTTGGACTTGAAGAGAGCGGCGATTTCTTCGAAGCTCTTGTTCTTCGTCTCCGGCACGAAGAAGAAGGTGAAAATGAAGAACAGAACCAGGAAGACGATGAAGACGATGAAGACGTAGTCCTTTAGAGCTTTCTGTAAGATGGGAAAAAAAGTTTTTTTTTTTAAATACTTCTGGTAACAAAACAAATTCTTCATAAAGGCATTGTCATGGTTATGTTACATTTTTGAGGTTTTGGGCCCACTCTTAATGCCATAATATACTCTTCACTCATCAGTTTTTTTCACAATAGTTGCATTTTGCCCAGAGCTTATACTCAGTTCAAAATAATAAATTCATAAATATATTATATGTGACCCCGCACGGCGAAACCCGCAAAAAGTCGCTGAACCCCAATCCAAGATACAGCCAATTTTCGACCAATGGGGTGTTATACGGCCTTTTGGGGTTTTTACTGATTATAGATCCCGGATGTTTATTTCACAATTTCCTGCAAACAAAATTACTGAAATCGATTTATAAGTGCGTGAAAAAGCGAAATTCCGAGCACCATTTTGCGGTTGTTAGTGCGTTTTTTTTTCAAAACATCCTGTATTTCTCGAAATCGTAATTTCACTGTTTTTCGACTTTCAAAGTCCATAACTTTCCAACAGAATGCATGATGGATATAATTTTTTCACCATTGAAAAGCTAAAGAGTTGCCCTTTCATATGATACCAATAACTCATTTTTTATTTCTGGGACGTTTTTGTGGGTTTTGTCATGCTGGGTCACATATGTATGCCATAAATGATCATGATGTGTCGTGGATGGGAAGGATCGATGTCGCCCAGGTCTACTTCAATATGCGCCTTGAGCACCACTCAGTTGGTGGATACGTGCGCTATATAAGTCCACACATTATTATTATTATTATTTTTTATTTTTTTTATTTTGCAATTTAATGTGCAATTTTAGTGGGGTTTTTTTCCTAGTACTTTGTGTATGTGCCTTGTCTAAATATTTGGTACTTTCATTTATCGCTTTCTGTACAGTAATTTTCAGTGTTTTTGTCAATTTTTCCTCCCCGATTTAAATTCTACAAATGTTTTTGTAAATGTGTAATTTTATTGTTTTTAAATAATATATGTAGGTTTTAATGATAATGATAATTATTGCAACATTCTTGCGTGGGGTGCCATGGTCGAGCAGTTTAGTGCATCGGATTTGTGTTCTGATGGCTGAGTCGTCAGAGTATGTGGGTTCGAAGCCTTGCCGCGACCATGGTGCTTGTGTCCTTGAGCAAGACACTTTACCATAATTGCTGCGAAGGCCGAATTGAACTCAGCCACTGGGGGGTGTACAAGCCAGTGCATGCTTAGTGCCGGTCCCAAGCCCGGATAAATGGGAGGGTTGCGTCAGGAAGGCCGTCAGGAAGGGCATCCGGCGTAAAACCTGTGCCAAATCAAATATGCGGATCATGATCCGCTGTGGCGACCCCTAACGGGAGCAGCCGAAAGAGGACAACAACATTGTAACATTCTTGCAATTTGGCTTTTTGGCCACAATATGAATGAAATAAATTCAATCAATCAATCAATCACTCAATCAATTAAAGAGAAATGCAACATTTATGCATGTTTTAAAAATGTAACGTACATATACAAAATTTCTTAAATTATTTTTCTGTGTCAAGTCAAGTCTGGGTATAATGCAACTACTGTGAACAAACTGATGAGTGAAAAATATATTATGGCATTAAGAGTGGGCCCAAAACCTCAAAAATGTAACGTTGGTAACCATGGAATTGCTAATAAGCTTCTTTTAGACCAAAAAATAAAGTCTCTGGTTTCTGGTCATATGTCGGCTTCAAATTCGGTTCAGTGACGCACTTTTTTTTGTTTGGTAATCTTTTTAATTTTTTTGCCAACAGGGAAATACGTGATACATGTATATGTGGGGACCAAATTTCCCATATACAAAGTATGGCGGCTAAGAGAGGCCTCACAAATCGGGCAAACCTTCATACCCCTATGTGAAAAAGTGGTTTAAAACACAGCAGGGCAGAATTTCAATCGATCCAATGTCTGGGCCTGGGCAAAGCCCGGGCATGGCTTGGCTTCTCAAAGGCTTGACTGTACCACTACTTTGGCCTTCCTCCCTTCGATTCAGGAAAGTTCAAAGCATGGGGGGTTTAGGGTTTATCATTCTGCCGATGTCAAGCATTTCTCCCAATCAAGGAAAATTTCTGGCAAAGTAGCAATTTTTTTTTTCACTTGGTACTCATACCTGCATTATTGGAAACAGAAGTCCCACAGCAAAATTGGCAGTCCAGTTGACGCAGAACGCAATACTTATTGCCGCAGGTCTGGGGCCCTGAGAAAATAGCTCTGCTACAATCAGCCAAGGAATGGAACCTGGAGTAACCACACAAAAATGAAAAATTATGATGAAAAACAATGCATGTATACAATTTTAGGTTGCATGTACCATTGATTTCAATTAACCATACATTTTGAATTTCTCCGAAAACAGAGTGGAATAGTCACAAGAAGCCATGGTTTGTCAATGACGGCTTGAAATGATAAAAGCGACAACTTAATCCTCCATCATTTCAAATGGAAATAATAATAATAATAATAATGTGTGGATTTATATAGCGCACGTATCCACCAACTAAGTGGTGCTCAAGGCGCATTATATTATTATCCCTGCTCATAAGGCTCATAAATCATTCCTGAAACCATCTCAGCTCCCTGGGGAGTATACAGCTCAATTGCTGCCATTTCTAGCGCATATAGAGCAAACCAACTCTGCCATCACAGGTACCCATTTAACCCCTGGGTGGAGAGAAGCAATTATGATTAAGTGTCTTGCTCAAGGACACAAGTGTCACGGCCGTGATTCGAACCCACATTATGTTGCTAACACCAGAACTTGAATCCGGTAAGCTAGACCGCTCGGCCACGACACTCCACAAATATATACTACTCAAAACAATTTAGTGAACAAAACAATTTAGGGAACACTGGAATAGTCTCAGTTAAAGCAAGATCATTTATTTCAGATAAACACAATGTTTCACAGAATTGATGAGAAACAACTGCACAATGAAACAGATGACAAAGGATGCATGTAGTGATTATACATTTCATGACATGACTACTGAAAGAGAGAGAGAGGGGGTTGCAAATGAAAATCCCGGTTCATGGAACATTTCAATAACGGGTGTGACCACCTCTTGCAGTAAATCCAGTGTTTCCTCAATTGTTTTGTTCCCTAAATTGTTTTGAGTAGTATACAATGAATCAAAATGGATCAAAGTGGTCAATGGATCAAAGTGGTCAATGGATCAAAGTGGTCAATAGGTCAAAGTGTTCAAAAAGTCAAAAGGTTAAAAAAAGGCAAAGGTCAAAGGTCAATCCAACAACAAATACTTGCCTGGTCCTATTGCGAAACCAACAGTGAAGAATATAACGCAGAGAATACTAATGTAAGATGCAGCATCCCAGGTTTCCTGTAGAAAAACAAACAAACAAACAAACGGGTGAATAAAGCAGCGGCGATAACTTGTTGACAAAGACGAGGTTAAGGATGACTCAAACTTTCCAAATCCAGTGATTGCCCCCCTTGAACGTGACCCTGTCCTAAACCCGGTGCGTGTAGAGTACACTAGTTTTTCACCCAGAATGTACTGCTTCTTTTCGAGACCTTGTGCGTCACTCTGTGGAATACAACGTCACAGATGAGCCAAACACATTGTTCTTGGAGTACACTGCTATGGCCTATGTTATTACAAGACTGACACAAATGGTGTTCGTAATAGATTTTTTGGTAAATGCTTACTGTTTATAAGAAACCTATCTCTTTTCCGACTGCCTGTAAAGTCAAGAACACTCCCAAGTCAGAATGAAACTTCCCAGTTAGGATGTAGCCTAGACTGCCACAACCTTCCACAGAGCAATTCCTACCAAAAGTTTCCCCCATAGAACGACTGCAACTGGACACACTGTCATTTGCAGAGGTGTGATTTGAAAAATCCTGAGAAATGGGAAGCGGGCCTGGGTCTCCCTTTGGTCTAGAGAACAAAGCTCCCTGAACCTCCTGGATGTTTCATTTTGGAGGATTCACAGACTCTCCACATCCCCACAAACAAGAAACTAGATGTTTGGACACAATACAGGTTACTTCTGTCTTTCCTTGGTGACTACTTCTCTTCTTTCAGGAAACTTTTGAGGCAAAGGGAGATTTGTAAAAACCCTGAAATCGGGAAAAATCCTGAAAAATCACAGGCCCATTTATACCGACACAGAGAGAGTAGTACTCAATGAATGATCAGATCACCTCCGCATATCCATTGAGACTCTCCCAAACTGAACTTACCCGAACGACAAGGAATACCGTAAGTAAGGATGCCCAGACGGCCATGAAACCTAGACCAAAGAGGTGGAGAATACGACGACCGCAGCGATCCATCAGGGGTACCTGTTACGAGGCAAAACACACATTTACACATTGACAGGGGTGATAATTGTTCATGCCCCATGATCGTCAAACTTGGTGGATACCGGCGCAATATAAGTATCATTATTATTACAGATTGTGCTTCTGATTCTAGACCGAGATGCAATGTGTGCTTATATTTGCAAAGTAGTCTATAATGACCATGACGGCCCATGTCCTTAGAGTTGTACAATAATGACATTAACCAATCATTCAAATGTCGCCCTCTGGTGCCCGTACTTACGCTGACTATTGTCATGACGACCATCACGCCTCCTGTGCTCAGAGTTGCGTACCTGGCACTGACCTGGGATAATCCCGCTGCGACAAATATCAGCGATGAATAATATAGAACCTGCATGTGCAAATCAATCAGAACTGTGTCGTGACAAAGTTACCATGGCAACACAAAATGATAAACAATGATTCAGTAACACCTCATCTCAATGCTACACTCATCTAAAAATTTCAAGAACTTTGGGGAAAAAAACCCAAAAAAAACCCCACTTTTCTCATGACCAAAGATTAAAATGCCATTACTTATTCAAGACCAAACATGAAATTGTATGACTTTACCATGACCTAAGATGAAAATGCGGGTTTAGGTTGAACATGTATTAAAACTGTTGTTGTTGTTGTTGATATTGTTGTTATTGTTGCTGATGCTGTTGCTACATGTACATGTAGTGTCGCTGTTGTGGATGCTGTAACTAGTGCTGCTCTTATGGTTGATGTTGATTTTGTTCTTGCTGTTAATGTCGACGTTAACCCGAACCTCCTAGCTATTTTGGCTAAGAACCTTCCTGAATCCGCCAAAATCCAACACCATTCAGTAACACTACCACCCAACTGTTGGACTTAGCTAGAATTGGGACACCCGGCCCCATGTAAAGTATCCCTGTCTGGGCTATACAGTACTGAGTCCATCAAAATCCAACACCATGCAGTAACACTACCACCCAACTGTTGGACTTAGCTAGAATTGGGACACCCGGCCCCATGTAAAGTATCCCTGTCTGGGCTATACAGTACTGAGTCCATCAAAATACAACACCATGCAGTAACACTACCACCCAATTGTTGGACCTAGCTAGAATTTGGACACCCGGCCCCATGCAAAGTATCCCTGTCTGGGCTATACAGTACTGAGTCCATCAAAATACAACAAACCAACCCTGCTGTTGGAGTTTGAATGGTTTGGGGTGGTTAGGGTTAATGTTGTTATTATTGATGTTGTTGTTCATGTTGTTGATGGTGCTGTTATTGACATTGTTGAGGCCTTACCGCATTTATTCCAGACAGCTGCTGCGACAGCTGCATAACGACGCTGATGATCAGAGGGCGCCGCAACGAGCTCCGCTTGAAGAGCTGCCGCACGCTGACATGTTCCTCCTTCTGTTCCTCTGCGTGCTCTCGTTTCATCTCCGCAATCTCGTCCTGGATGTCTGGGTCGCTGCGCAACCATGAAAGAGCTGTCAAATCAAGAAGCAGTGAGGCATTGATATGAGCAGTGTTGCGCATGTACGTAGTTGATAAGCGCATGCAACTAAACTGGCAAAGATAATTGGAGGTGGAAGTTAATCTGCGGAAGTACCACTGCACATCAAATAAAACGGCATGTGCTACACAACATGGCACTGTGGAGTCGTTATTAAAGTTCTTTCAGGTACATCATGCAATAACCCTCCTACTACTACAAGGGTCAAAATCAGTCAAAATGTTGATATACTTGCTAGACCAAAGAGGTGGAGAATGTTCTGTCACGAGGCAGAATACACAATTACACATTTTAACCTTTCTGTGACTGCAAGGGTCAAAATCACTACAAAATGTTGATATACTTGCCAAGGTATATCTAGTGCACTTAAAAAGTCAAACACTGTCAAACATTATGTGCAGTAAGTACATTTACAGGTTAAAATGAGTCGACCGTTTTTGACTGGTAAAGCATTGTCTGGTATTGTTCAGGGTGGTCAAAATGACAGTAAAAACCAGTCAAAAATGCCCCCTGTGTGCACATTTGGGGCATCAACAGTCAAAACAGACAGTTGACTGATTTTGACCTGCATAGCTACTTCCCACTAAAAGTGCAGCTATAGTAGGAGGGTCAATCTCTTCTTGGAATAAGTGATGGCTCTGACCATTCTCACCGTTTTGACAAGTCTGCTCTAGCCGTCGTCAGGAGCCATCACTTCTTCCAAGAAGAGATTAATACATGGTGTACCCGAAACTTAGCAATATCTATCTCCACCATGCCATTGGGGCGTTAAAAATTTGTGTGAGTATTTTTGGCCAGTTTTTTTTACCTTTTTCCGCCTCCTCTTGCTTGTTCCGGTTGATTAACAAATACCGAGGGCTCTCGGGACAGAACGGCATGGTTACCAGCTGAATTACGGCTGGTAATGCTGCCATACCCAAGCAGACGGGCCAAAGGTTATCGGTGCCTGTAAAACATCATATGGAAAATGCAATCATCAAACCTGCTGCTATGGTCCACCTGGACAAAGAGGCCAACCTGCTAAATGTGGCCAGCTACTGACGGTCTCAATCAAGAGCATGTCTGACACGGAAGACCCATCGATTGTGGCCACCTGTCTATTGAGGACAGAGGGTTTATTTCATGTGGTCATAATTACGAAAAAAAAGAAAAAAAAAGAAGAAAAAAAAACGTAAGCAGTGTTTTGGCCAGCAGCCATAAAAACTTATTTTGTTTTATCTTCATTGTTCAGAGTGAACAAAAGCAAATTGACCAAAGTGGGATTTGAACCTGTGACCTCTGGCCAGCACTCTACCAACTGAGCCATCTACATGAGGGTTTGGCTGTCTTCCTATTTTGTCAATGTCTTCAGCTATCAAGTTCATTCTATCTATGTCCTATAGCCTTGGAGGTCGTTGGGGCGACATCTTGATGGCTCATAGTCCTTGCTGTGGGTGATACTACTACACTTGGTGGCACCCATCTCCTCTCCAAGTGTTGCTTAATTAGCTACCAGAGACACCGGGGTAAACCCCTACTCTTGCACGATAAGTGTCATATGTGTTCTTAAATGTGCACTGATGTTTTTATAGTACACGCATGGGCGGATCCAGAACATTTTTTAGGGGGGGGGGCTGAGAATCAAAAACAATTATTTTTCAGTACTACAAAAATTACAATGAAATAATCAAAGGGAGAGAAAAACAAAGCACACTGTGGGAATGGGAGTGCGTTCTCCCCTCCCCTCCCATCTCTCTCTCTCTTTTTTTTTTAAAATTTTTTTTTTTAACGTCCCATCCGAAGGACGAAGCAATTATGGTTAAGTGTCTTGCTCAAGGACACAAGCGCCGCGACCGGGCAGGCCGGGATTCGAACCCACATTCTGATACCACCAGAACTTGAATCCGATGCACTAGGCCGCTCGGCCATGACACTCCAAGTTCATTAGCTATCCTAATATTGAAATGTAAAGGGAAGGTAACATCATTGGCAACTACCTGAAGGCAAAACTACAAAACACTTTAACTATGATCCAAAGCTAACTTGATGTGAAGTTGGTAAAGACACTAATCATCCTGCCAAAAACAGATTTCTGTCTGAAGTACTTTTATTACTCTTTGCGGTGACACCATGTGAATAAATCTCTTTGAGTCGTATTTAGTTCTGAAAAAAACGTTTCGATCAGTATGCTCTGAGCATCATCAGCTTCTTCTAGGAGTGCGATTTGACAAAAGTAAAAAAATCATGAAAAATGGGTAGCGGGCCTGGGTCTCCCTTTGGTCTAGAGGACAAAGCCCCCTGAACGTTTAATTTTAGAGGATTTACAGACTATCAACATCCACACAAACAAGAAACTAGAGGTTTGGACGCAATACAGGCAACTTCTTTCTGCTTTCCTTGGTGGCTACTTCTCTTCTTTCAAGGAAATTTTGATACAAAAAGAGATTTGTAAAAAATCGTGAATTCAGGAAAAATCATGATAAATCACAGGCCTGCAGAACAGTATATATTTTCTGTAAAACCATGCTTCTCACAATCTTTCAAGACAATTTTGAGGCAAAAGGAGATTTGTAAAAATCCTGAAATCAGGAAAAATCATGAGAAATTTACAGGCCTGGTCTTCACCATTCAAAGCTACAAATCGTATTGCTCTCATTACAGAGAAAACACAAAGTCTGCGATCAGAACACAAATCCGAATCACTACACCAGTCAGTCATGACACCCAAATCTCAAAAAAAAAAAAGACACAAATCAGGAATGGGTAGGTATTAAAGCTTTTTATCATTATTTTGTAATAACATTATAAGGGTCAGGTTATTGTGTTTGCTTCCGCCATTATTTGAAGTCAGAAGAGAGAATTTTTACCAAGGAGTACGGGAAGACCAACAATCTGTGATAGGAGAATACCGACGGTCACGCCAAGTTGGTTCATGACGCTGATCGCACCACGGAGATTGAACGGAGAGACTTCAGACAAATACATCGGGACGATACCGGTGTTGATTCCTGTCCAAAATTAACAAGAATTCATTTCAAAACATTGCATAACAATTGGTCACACTTTGATTCTATGTCCATATTATTGCAGACCTCCCAGTGCCTAATCTACCAAATACAGGTTTTTTAAATAGGTTTTTTTAAAGCAAAATATAGGTTATTATAGGTTGACCAAATGCCAAAATATAGGCTTTTATAGGTTATTTCCCATGATTAGGCAGTGTTAAGTAACAAGTTTTTGGTAAATTGCCTACCTTCCGAGTACTTTTTGCAACAAAGTACATTACCCCATACCCTGTCCGGCAGAAAATCTAAGAGCGGTTTTGGCTTCATCTCTTTATACGTAGGAAGTAATTTTTCTTCAAATCCATGAGGATTTTATGAGAAAGTTGAAAATGTGTTGCAGGAGATTAAAAATATAGGTTTTTATAGGTTAATATAGGTTTTTTGGGGGAAATAGGTTTCGCTAGGAGGCCTGTTATTGGCTCAGGGCATGCTCAGGGTTATTTGTCTGCTTCCAGAAGCTGTTCCACACAAAACAACTGCTTTTAAATCCGGTAAACAATGAAGTACATGTAAGCTTAACCCATATCCGCCTAACCATGTAAACACACAAAAGACTGTATGTGCCTAAGCCCCCGCACAGAGATACATCGTTTTTGCACACAATCAGAAAGATTCCTTATTTAGAGAATATTACAATCACTGACACAGACGCATTATATACTGATGGAAAGAGGAGAACATGCACTTTATTATGATGTCAGACTTGTCTAATTTCATATCTATAATCATGAAATACAGTCATCGGAAAAACGTAGTAAATTGGAATTGGACAAAAACACGGTACGGAAAATCACGTAGGTCGGCGTTTGTAGCGTTTTACATATCTACGGGTTTATCACGTAGATCGGCGGATATGGGTTAAGCCTCCTACTACAGCTACAATTCAGTGGGAAGTTGTTATAGAGGTCAAAACCAGTCACTGTTGACCCAAATGTGCACACAGGGGTATTTTTGACTGTTTTTTTTACTATGAAACGATGTCCAACTGCAGCCAAAATTGCTGGATCGATTGGAATTCTGCTCCGCTGTGTTTTTAGTGACTTTTTCACATAGGGGTATGAATGTTTCCCCAACGTCCACCATACTTTGTGTATAGGAAATTTGGTCCGGTTCCAATAAAGTACATTACCCCATACCCTGTCCGGCAGAAAATCTAAGAGCGGTTTTGGCTTATCTCTTTATACGTAGGAAGTAATTTTTCTTCAAATCCATGAGGATATTATGAGAAAGTTGAAAATGTGTTGCAGGAGATTAAAAATAACCACATATACATGTATCACTTTAAAAAAAGGTCCCCCTCCCCTTCCCCCTTCCCCCTCCCCCCTTCCCCCTCCCCCCTCCCCCCCCCCAAAAAAGTGTGTCAGCGCACCGATTTTGAAGCGGACCTAGAACCACAAACTGGAGACCTTTTTTGGCCTAAAGGCAGTTTGTTTTTTCAGTCAGAGGGCAGGTTACACAGACAGACAAACAGACACAACAAACCCATGCGAATGAAACTGACCACAGTTAATGCCAATGATCACTCGTCCAACGATAAGCATCTCGTACGACCACGCCACTTTACTCAGACCCATCAGCAGGGCAGCCAGTAAGGCGAGTGCATTGTTCATCAGCAAGCAGCCTTTCCTGAATCCCCCAAAAAAAATAATTCAAAAAAAAAAAAATTATTATTTATCAAAAGCTTATGAAATATTAGGCTGAGGTTAAAGAGTGTGTACACATCTTTTGTACCAGTTTCAAACAGTGCTGAATTTTCCCCAAAAAGTGCCCCATGGAGGATTTTGCAGGATTTGGGGAGGTTAGGGTTAACCCTCCTACTACAGCTGCACTTTAGCGGGAAGTTGCTATAGTCAACTATAGTCAACTGCCTGTTTTGACTGTTGACCCAAATGTGCACACAGGGGCATTTTTGACTGTTTTTTACTATCATTTTGACCACCCTGAACAATACCAGACAATGCTTTTACCAGTCAAAAACGGTCAAACTCATTTTGACCTGTAAAGGTACTTACTACACGTAAGGTTTGACAGTGTTCAACTTTTAAGTGCACTAGATATACCTTGGCAAGTATATCAACATTTTGACTGATTTTGACCCTTGCAGTAGTAGGAGGGTTAAGTGCACTAGATATACCTTGGCAAGTATATCAACATTTTGACTGATTTTGACCCTTGTAGTAGTAGGAGGGTTAATGCAGGCATATGTATGAAAATCATGAATGTTTTTTTAAGCTTCCTTCCAATTTGGAGTAGTCTCTCTGTCGGAACAAATGGTGGGTTGATTACAAGTCTTGTGATTCCAACCACCTGGTCTTCCCCGAGCCTCACTAATAATAATAATAATAATAATGTGGACTTAAATAGCGCACGTATCCACCAAACTGGTGCTCAAGGCGCATTATATTATTACCCCTGCTCATCAGGCTCATAAATCATTCCTGAAACCATCTCAGCTCCCTGGGGAGTATACAACTCAATTGCTGCCATTACAGCGCATATAGGGATAATCAAACACAACAACCAACACTGCCCCCACAGGTACCCATTTACCCCTGGGTGGAGAGAAGCAATTATGGTAAAGTGTCTTGCTCAAGGACACAAGCACCATGGTCGCGGTTGGGATTCGAACCCACATTCTGACCACTCGGCCATCAGAACACAAATCCGATGCACTAAACCGCTCGACCATGGCACTCCATCCAACTAACCTCCCAAATCGATCTGCCAGTGGACCAGCAGTGAGTGAACCGACCATTCCGCCAACTGCAAAGATGGCGACCGTTGTTGCAAAAATAAACTCATTTTTGTCCTCTGGCATATAAGTGCCGACCCGCCTGTATTCTGTTTCATTGAAGAATTCTTGGATAACCTACAAATAAACAAAAATGACATTTTGATTAAAGTACATGTATGCTCCAATCAGTATGCTCTGACTGTCTTCAAGAGAATGCTCTAATCGTCTTATAAGATTCTCCCAGCAATTTCCTGGAAAGCGATAATTTCCATTTTAGAAACGAATTGCTTTGAAAAAGTGCCAAAACTAATTTATGATGGGACCCACCACAAACTCATGGGGTGTGTGATTTGACAAAAGCAAAAAAATCCTGAAAAATGGGTAGCAGGGCCTGGGTCTCCCTTTGGTCTAGAGGACAAAACCCCCCTGAACCTCCTGGATGTTTAATTTTGGAGGATTTACAGACTTTCCACATCCCCACAAACAAGACACCAGAGGTCTAGACACAATACAGGCAACTTCTTTCTTTCCTTGGTGGCTACTTCTCTTCTTTCAAGGAAATTTCGATACAAAAGGAGATTTGTAAAAAATCGTTAATTCAGGAAAAATCCTGATAAATCACAGGCCTGCATAACAGTACATACATTGTAGGCCTATTTACTGTAAAACCATGCTTCTCACAATTTTTTTCCCCAGAAAATGTATCATTTTGAAGCATTTGTTTTCCTGTTTCCAAGCAATGTACCGATAAAAAAGAAGATTCCCATAAATTGCCATTAACCCTAACTCCCTAAGCATTTTTACTAGAAACCTTCCTCAACCTATCAAATCCCAACACCATGGTTGACTGTTGCTGGTTTACAGTACTCAACCCATCAAACTCCAACAGTCCACTTGCCATAACAGTACTCAACCCGTCAAACTCCAACAGGCCCTTAGCTGTTGGATTTTGATTGAATGGGGACACATGGCCCAAAGTAAAGTTTGAACACTGGAGTCACACAGTACTCAACCCATCATAATCCAACAATTGTTTTCATGCTAAAAAAAACTTAACTATACAAAAACTAAAACACCCTATGGAATAAATGGTAGGTTCTAGTTGTATGATGTTAGACACAATGCCAAGCATACCTACATGTAAGTACAATATTTGCCTTTATCAGTTGTTTATTACAGCAGGTTGCATACACACACTCTCCACTCAAAGTCTAACAATGTTGCATGCTAGTAGAACCACCGTCCTCACTCAATCAAAATCCAACACTGTTACTGCACACATACAGTACTCATCCAGCCATATTCCAACACTTTACACATGCCATATCAGAAGTACACAGTACTCAACCCATCAAACTCCAACAATCCCTGGTGTTGGAGTTTGGCTGGATGGGGATCGTTAGGGTTAAAATAGCAAAACAACATGGGTGATGCATGTACATCTTTAACCCTAACCACCCCAAATCCTGCAAAATCCTCCAAGGGGCACTTTTTGGGAAAAATTCAGCACTGTTGGAAACGGATACTTTCAACCTCTTCAAATGGAGCAAAATTACTACCTGACAAAGAAGTACAGGCCATAAGGGCTAAATATGAAAGATCAATGAAAATGCATGGTGCATTTTGAAGATAAGGGCATGTTTCCAAAAGTGCACTGGAGGATTTTGGAGAATTCAAGACAGTTCCTAGCCAGAACACCTAGGGGGTTAGGGTTAAACAAGAACTGTGACAATTAATTACAAGATCAATTAAGGCTGTGTGTTTTCGGTTATTTTGGGAACTGGATACCTGAAATTGGAAATCTTCAATGGATACCCGGTTACCCGTAAACTATTTTGTAAAAATACATACGTATACTCCCAATAACCAATATAACCAATTTTTCTTGTCATAATAAATGTGGACTTACTGTAATAATTTCCTGCCTCTATATTAACCTTCCTACTGTTTGACCATTTGAAACCATTCAAAATTTCCACTTACCAAAATGCCCATTGGTTTTGTACACACATGGTGATACCATTTGAACAGTGTTGGTAGCAAGCTTTACTACCATTCAAATCCATTCAAATGCATAGAGGGTCCATTGATTCACCACTAATTAGAAGTATCCAAACAAGGTTTTGTATTAGCTGTACTACCATTTGGAAAGATCCAAGCAAGGTTTTGTATCAGCTGACCTACCATTCAAAACCATTTGGGGGAATCAATATACTGTACACATTTATTTCACCATTCAAAACCACAAAAGCGAATGGTTTCAAATGGTGGATCAACTTGTATGAAAAAGGTACCAGAAGTAGGAGGGTTAACCCTTTCGATACCGAATTGTTTTGACCACGCAGCCCACTGAGGACCACATTGTTTGTACGGAGTGTACAGTCCAGAACCGAATTGTTTTGCAACCACGGCAGCTTCTGATGAAGACCCCACTTTTCAAGCTCAGTTTTCATAGTGAAGACAGTGTCGTAGAGAAAAATGTTGTGCATGCACTTTGTTACATATATAATTACCTTTCAAATGGTTACAACAAAAATACATTTCAATGCAATTTTGGTTGATTATATTATAATTTCTCTAAATTTGAAGCTTCAAAATATTTGAATCTAGAATTTTTATGTTATAACTTGACTACTCATGCACTTTCAAACTTGATTTTCACTAGTATGAAGACTTAGATAAATGAAACAGGTTTGTGTGTGACATTTTTCACTCATTGTATACTCTTTCATATAACATCAAACTCAATTGTTTTTGGTATAAAACAAGCAACTTATTACAATTTTTCCAGAGAGTTGCAGTTTCCTATCTGATGAGCCTAATGGACTCCCAATTACACAATGTAAAATGCACTGCATAGACCATGTAGACCCTCCATTGTAATACACTGTGTGTTCATTGATGCGTGTGAGATTACACACACATACTGTACATAGTATGCACAGCTACATGTAATACACACAGTACCTGTACATGTTACATTGTATAGTGGATAAACTACATGTCGCAGGCCCATGCTGATTGCATACACAATGTGTGGAATCTAGCTCAGCCTTCTTTCATCCGTTTGTCAAGCAAGTATTTCCTGTCAGAAGCTTATGGTTACAAAATCCAAATAATGGATAAAACATAGCCTATCCATATTCTGTGTACTTTCAAATGTAAAGGTTATAAAAAAAATATGAACACAAGACACTTTGCTCATAATATGAATATACTCAATTTATTGTTTTTTTTCTTTGGCAAAGACAAGATTTTTCTTTCACAAGAAAAGAACATGAATACATCAAAAATCAGATATATTCTAGGGCACACATACAATTTGTGATATACTAACAAACACAATTAGACTACTTCGCTTTCTACTTGATTGAAAGTTTCTTTCAGACAGCTACTACGATACATGACAAATTTGGCAAATGTTTCATTTTGTTTCTTTTGCATGTTTTTGATAATGTAAATGACACAAAGTTACAGTTCTTGAATTTGTTACAGAAACATAACCTTATAAATTTATGAGTTGGTACTATATATTCAACCACGCATAAGAATCCCCTTCAAGTAAATAAGTATCCAGTCAATTCCTGATTCAAAACTTGATATTGGAAATTGTCATATAAATTCCGAAAAAGAACATTTAGTGTAAAGATAAATATGGAAAACAAAATTCTACACTATTATAAACAGCAGATATTTATTGGCAAAGAAATGGCTTATACATCTGTTGTGGGTATATTGATTTACATACATTATGGTCCTCTTGCATGTACATGTATCTCAAAACATTTTGGGTTCAATGGAAAACACCCAGCAATATCAGAAAAAATAATTACTTACAAAAAATTATAATAAAATGAAAAAGTGACTAAAGACTACATGTATAAAAAACAAACAGTATGAAATGTACAATTTGACAAGATCAGACAATGTATGAAGATGTGGAGGACAATTGGGAAAAATTCATGCAATTTACTTCTGACCAAGAATAGAAGAATAAAACACAGTGGCCTAAAACACATTTTCAAACAAAAAGCGAGTCATTTTATGTAGTTTGACTTTTTGAAATTATATTCATGTACATTATTTGAAAACAGTAACAGGAATGTTACATGACCAATGTTTTGAAGAAGTTTATCAAAGAGAATAAATGTCCTTTGTCCAGCCACAATAAATAGTAACACAGGTGGGAAACTATGAATCTAATCTATTGTCCTTATAGTTCATATAAGAATGATAGCGCTCGAAACAAGGAACAGTGCACATCGGCCGGTCACATTTTTTACAACACATTGATGTCTGCTTTCTGCCTCCCTTCTTGGTTCTGTCACTGCATACTATACAGTCTGGTTTACTGCCATCCGCCAACTTTGCTGGGAAATGACCTCGCTCGGTAATTCGTGCAGGAAGGTCGACCCGTGCAGATCTGCGGCCGCGTCGTGTTTGATCCCGATCCCACCCTTCAAGCAATCCCTCAATGACAGCTTGTCGGAACTGGAGCTTGCTAAGGGACGAGTTTGATGGGATACTGTCATAGTCCTCATAGAGTGTAGAAGCATTCACCTGACAGATTTCTAGCATATGAAAAAACACACGCTTCCACCACTTCACGCTTCTATGTGTATGGTTGTAATATTGGAAGAACTGATCAGTGAGATCAGTTCCCCCCATGTTCTTGTTATATTCTTCAATAGCCTTGGGTTTGGTGATGTCTCGGAACCCAGTGTTTGACTGACGTGATCGAATTCGCTTTTGAGTTACATTGCAGTTCCCCACAGTTGTCAAAACAGTCACCGGTTTCTTGTCGAACCAAACTACACATAGCTGTCCTGTCTTTTCATAAAACGCAGGGGGGGTCACCTTTCTTCATTTTATGTTGTTTTGGGTTAGCTTCAGATGGCATGCCATTGCTGTGGTATTTTACTGTTCCACAACAACCAAAACCAAGCTCAGTTAGTTTTGCAAACAGGGATGGGCTAGATCAGAGTAGTAGTTATCACAAAATATGACATGCCCTTTATTGTCAAGTCCTATCAAATCCAAGATGACATGGCCACTCACGTACATATCTGTAGGATGCTGTAATTCGGCATTTATTGGATTGTTAGGAATAGGTGCATCATGCTCCTCACGACCAGTATAAAGTTTCCATGCACATGTATAGCCTGTTGACGACTCATTCAATGAAAAAGCCTTCATGCCCCACATGACTGGCTTTTTGGGCATATACTGCACGAAGCTCAATCTACCCTTGAATCGCAGCATACTCTCATCCGGGGATAAATTTTGACGAGGTTTGTAGACTGATAGGAATGTTGGGAGCACCAAGTCTAAAAAAGGTTGAAGTTTTCTGAGTTTGGTATGGGCTGCTCGGGGGGCTGTGTTATTGGACAGATGAAAATACCGGAGGATGGAAAAGAAACGGTTACGTGACATGACCGATGAGTAAAACGATTTACGAAAAATGTCTATGGTGGACCAATACATATTATACTGTGGAAATCGGCTTATTCCCATGGCAAGGAGAAGTGCAACAAATGCTTTGATTTCATCTTCATCTACTGGATTACGTGCCCACTTGGCTGCTTTCTCTGGGGCATCATGTAAACTCTGAGATGCATACCTGTTTGTTTCATTCATGAGAAGATCCCAAACAGCTGTAGTGAAATATAGCATGAATATTTCAATTGGTGACAGACCGCTAAAATCGTTGGTTGGCCCAGGAGTACCTGTAAATGGGGGCGGTTGAGGGACGAAGTCTGCTGTCTCCTTCCATCCAGTACGGAAGTTTGGCTTGTTTTGCCTCCGAGGATGAGTTGGGACCCGACGATCACCACCTCCACGGCCACGCCGACCACCACGGACTCACACACCACGCATCCCGCGGCACGCCATTCCCGGCGAGGTAGCCTGTCTTGCACTGCTTGGCCCGGGCAAATTGTTGTCAGATTCTGACGAAATATCTTCGGATTCTTGGCTAGAATCTTCCTCAGAATCATTTGATTCATTCTCAGAATCACTATCAGCAAAAAGCTCATCCAGTAACTAGGCCTGTGCGAATAATTCGATTATTCGAATATTCGCGAATAGTTGTTGCTAATCGTACTCGTGGTTTTTGAATTATTCGATTAATCGCGCAGGCGCAAATACCTGCAACTATTCGCGAATAATGACCAATTGCCTTTGAACCATTCGTAACTTGTGGCCGTGAAGTGTTTGCTTACTATTCACGACTACTATTCGCAAGTAATCCTATTAAGCTGGCAATTACACCGTTTTGTCTAGTCATGGTGGTAAGCTTTGTACTTGTACTAACTATTCGTGAGTAACGCTGCCAATTGCGCTGTTCTGTCTAGGCACTGCTGGTAGTTGTATGCGTTGTAGTATTCGTGAATAGTACTCACAAGTAATGCCTTTGAGGAAGCCGACAGGGCAGGCTGGCTGGCTGTGACTGCAGCGACTGTTACCTGCAATAATGTATTGCCTTTACACGGCATAAAAATTGCGGTCGTGAACTGTTCGTTAACTATTCGCGAACTATTCGCGAGTAATGCTGCCAATTGCGCTGTTCTGTCCAGCCACTGCTGGTAGTGGTACGCATAGTAGTATTCTCGAATAGTACTCGCGAGCAATGCCTTTGAGGAAGCCGACAGGGCAGGCTGGATGGCTGTGACTGCAGCGACTGTTGTTACCTGCAATAATGTATTGCATTTGGACTGCATAAAAATTGCGGTCGCGAACTGTCTAACTATTCGTGACTACTATTCGCGAGTAACACTGCCAATTACATCGTTTTGTCTAGGCAGTGGTACGCATTGTAGTATTCGCGAATAGTACACGCATAGCTGTTATCATCATTCAGCAGGTAACGGTCGCTGCAGTCACAGCCAGCCAGCCTGCCATAGCTTCCATAGCAGGCTGGCTGGCTGTGACTGCAGCGACTGTTACCTGCTGAATGATGATAACGGTGCACTCATTTGTCCTAAGTAACTGTCTTGTCATTGTTCTGTTCATAGCCTTGCTGATGTCTAAAACGCTTAAGAATAAATGTAATACAGTGTAATACATTTGCATGAAGAATAAATCACTTCATCACTGCCAGCAACTGGACAATAGGCATTCTGGAGCAGTGGCGTAACTAGGGAACAATTTTCGGGGGAACTAGGGATTGCACCACTTTTTCTAGGGGGAATATCATTACTTGAATCCTGCAGTCTCAAACTGACCTTTTTTTCTCTCTAAATTCTGCACCCGCGGGGGGTACTTGCAGAGTGCTGAATGAACTTACTTCATATTTTTGTAGCATAAACTTGTGCTAATAGTAATTAAATTTGAACACTACAAAATCATGTAACGTTTTTGTTTTTGAAGAAAAGCTGGAGATGACGAATTGATAATTAAACAACTGCGATTAATTTACACTAACTTGAATGTTTCATGTTGTTTATTTATTACACATCGATTTGTTTGAAAATGTCAATTTATTTTCATAAATATTAACTACGAAAAGCATGGTTCTATTGGTCACTGCCTTTCGCATTGCGGGTGTAATTGCCTTTGCACTTGCAGGTAATGTAAGGTCTACTGATGAGTAATGATAATTCCCACCGATCCACTTATTGCATAGACGTTATTGTTTGCCACGCCCATTTGGTTCCCAAGAAAAGTTTGTCCAATAATGATAACGTAATTTGCGGTGAGCATAAGTCAATCACAAAGCATAAGGCCGTCGTACAAAATCAGTTCAGGGTACACGCACCACGTGTGCCTGAACCAAAGGTTTAAGCATAGTGCGGTGCACACTGCGGAAGCTTTGGGCGTAAACAACGAATACGTCTAAAAAGTGGCCCCTGCATGAGCATAAATACGTACTGCTTGCATGGTTATTTTTTATTTTGTGTATAGGACTAGGCTAATCGATTTGAAATAACAGGGGGGACCGTTAACTTATTCGTATTGCTCTTAACGGCGACTTAAATATAAACAAGATCTCTTCAATGCGTTCATTTTATGGGGTTTAGGTGGACTTCCCTCTGTTGACATGGGATGAACGTAACTGCGCGTGACTTAGCATGTGCTCAATGTGCACTGTTAATGCTAATTGTGCTGGAAGTTTCCCACGCTGCCAGAGTAATAACTTGACGGCGATTGGATTTTCACTTACGAAAATGTATTATTTCGAGTACAATTTTGCAAGAAATAAAGAAAAAACAACAACAGGCATTAAAGAGCTTAATGTATGTGTTTGTTTATTGTCTGATTGTTACAAATAGGCCAGAAATTACTATCAAAGCAATTGTTTTTAATGTTTTAGTACTTTTATAAACCGCGGGAAAAAATTGGCCAACTATTCGCGAAAAGTTGCCGCGCGATTAATGGAATAGTAAATTTTACTATTCGCCCAGGCCTACCAGTAACTGAGCATTTCGCTCATCCATAGTGACAAAAATGTTGGAAAAACTTTCGGAAAATTAGCGCATGTGAAAAACTTTGATCAGAGTTTTCTCAAAAGGTCATAATGGTGACCCCTATTGTTCTATACATCATTGGAAAGCTTATGATGTGTTCTTTTCAACTGTATACAAATTAACAGCAGAGGGCAGCAAATACATTTAGTGGACCCTCTTGAACACCGGCACTGCTTTCGTCGACGAAAGTCGACGATGGTAAAGAAGCGTAGGTAGGTGCGCCGTCGATGAAAGTCGACGATGGTAAAGAAGCGTAGGTAGGTGTGCTGTCAACGAAAGTCGACGATGGTAAAGAAGCGTAGGTAGGTGCGCCGTCGACGAAAGTCGACGATGGTAAAGAAGCGTAGGTAGGTGCGCTGTCGACAAAAGTCGACGATGGTAAAGAAACGTAGGTAGGTGCGCTGTCGACAAAAGTCGACAATGGTATTGAAAGGGTTAAAAACAACTCATAGCATCCACAGAAATTGAGACTTCCATTTGTGTGGCTTAAATGTTCAGTCGAAATTTTCAAAAGTCATTTACTGGTAATTGGAACCGAAAAATGGAACAGGGTTCCAGTCGGGTATCTGGGTATCTGGATACCCTGCACAGCCTTAAGACAGATTTATGATGTCAATAAAGGCCAGTAATTACATACCAATGAGATTAAGCCTTTTTATAACAGGTAGTTTTATGCAGATCGTGTGATGGTGCATTGAAGGGTTTACGTGCAGGCCAACAAAAAGTCTCCGGTTTCTGGTCATAGGTTGACTTTTTATTATTTTTTTTATTTATTTTTTTTAAATTTTTGCTAACCATTGAAATGGATGCCCAAATTAAATATTTACCTAGCACCGTACTTGTGCAACTGCATACATTACTAATAAAACAAGGCGTCCATTTAGCATACAGGAAATACAAAAGACACCCTGATGTACACAGTGTATTGGTGGCTAGCACACCAAGGCATAACCCAGGCTGGGCGGGAATATACGGCCAAAACTAGAGCCGTGTATTGCAAAGTCATGACAGTAATTTGTGGTTAAAGAACCAACAATGTAAGATAATATTTAACAGTATGTATACACGATGCAATATTTATACAAAACGTATACATGATGCATTTACATGTATATGCTCAATGATGAAAAAGGTGGGGGGAGTTCTTCCTCCCCCCTAAAAAAACCCACCTGGATTCACTAATGGACATATGAAACACTTCTTGCATAACAGGGTTTTATACAAGTCACCGTGACATAGTTGTTCTACTGTATTGTTAATCACTTAAATAACGTGAATAGTTCGAAGTCCAGTTTAGCAATTGCACAGTATTAGTTTAATAGACAAACACGTTCATCTACGTAGGTTGAAGTGGATGTACGTTGGGCTAGATCCTTTGCAAATGACCTTCCTGGCCTCCATTACTCTGGTCTTGGCCTTGGTGCCCCTTACAAATGTTCCTATAGACATTCTGATATTGTAATGGCAGTGCCCTTTACTCTTGCCCCTACAAGACTGAAATTCCAAGCCTGGGTTTTAATAATTTATTACAACCCTATGATGTCCAGTACTATAATGGACAAGTATAAATGACTAGTTTTCATGATTTCAATATGTACAAGTACCTGAATATTATGCTTCATTTTATGCAAGGCATGTTTATACTGGATTGTATAATTTGCATTTAACTACCGTATTAACTACTCCTACTACTACAAGGGTCAAAATCAGTCAAAATGTTGATATACTTCCCAACGTATATCTAGTGCACTTAAAAGTCAAACACTGTCAAACCTTACATGTAGTAAGTACATTTACAGGTCAAAATAAGTCGACTGTTTTGACTGGTAAAAGCATTGTCTGGTATTGTTCAGGGTGGTCAAAATTGACAGTAAAAATGCCCCTGTGTGCACATTTGGGTCAACAGTCAAAACGGGCAGATTGACTGATTTTGACCTCTACATCAACTTCCCACTAAAAGTGTAGCTGTAGTAGGAGGGTTAACTCATATCCGCCGATCTACGTGATAAACCCGTAGATATGTAAAATGCTACAAACGCCAACCTACGTGATTATCCGTACCGTGTTTTTGTCCAATTCCAATTTACTACGTTTTTCCGATGACTGTATTTCATGATTATAGATATGAAATTAGACAAGTCTGACATCATAATAAAGTGCATGTTCTCCTCTTTCCATCAGTATATAATGTGTCTGTGTCAGTGATTGTAATATTCTCTAAATAAGGAATCTTTCTGATTGTGTGCAAAAACAATGTATCTCTGTGCGGGGGCTTAAGGCGTGTTCGCACTGGACTTTTTTTTGGGAAGGTTTTACCGAGACGATGGTAAAATGAAAAATTGTTAAATTTAACCTCTGTCCGCACTTGGACTTTCGACACGGGAAAATTTTACCGAGACCGTGGTAGAAGTAACCGAGCTGTCAGTATAATGACTCATGGGGGCGCTTTGCGTGACCTTTCTACGTTGACTCGATTGACCCAGAAAACTTGCTACACATGCACATGCATTAAATGCGCCCGGCCCGCCCCCACCGTGCAGTGAAACAATGCAAAGCGCATACGTGGTGTCCCTGTGTAGCACGACCTTGCGCTCGGGCCGGATGTACGCTTTCCTGAGCCGGTTTTAAACAATGCAAAGCGCATGCGTGGTGTCCCTGTGTAGCACGACGTTGCTCTCGGGCCGGATGTTCGTTTTCCTGAGCCGCTTTTACCGACTCGCACCGTCCGCACTGGACTTATCGTCTCGGGAAAAGTTACCTGGGACGTTTTCCTGGGCAGCAGTTGGCCAGTAAAAGTAACCGCTGGACTCAGGAAAAGTAACTGAGAGGAAAACGTCCTAGGCTGTCCGCACTGGACTTAAAATGGGAAAAGTACCCATCGTCTCGGTAAGTTTTACCAAAATAAGTCCAGTGCGAACACGGCTTTAGGCACATACAGTCTTTTGTGTGTTTACATAGTTAGGCGGATATGGGTTAAAAAGTCATTGAATGTACAGGAATGAGATTGCCTGGGTACCATTGGATAGTGCCCTAGGTGACATTGACCCCTTCAGCCTTACTTACCGGTTTGGGATTGTTGATTACGCCAGTATTGTAGCCAAACTGAAGAGACGACCCAATCACAGCAGAGGCCGTTGCAAACACAAGAGAAGCAGTCAACGATCCCTGGACAATGCACGAACACACACACACACACAAAAAACAGACAATTTGTTAATGGATTTTTTTTTTTCTTTCCAAAGAGAATGATGAATAACCCAGTTCACTACTGATGAAACCATTACAATGCAGGCCTTGTATTTCACCAAGGCCAAGACTAGGGCAACGGCGGCCATTTTGTGCCCATATGAAATGATCCCATAGGTAGCTTGGAATTTTACCGAGGTCATGGCCTCAGTTAAGCCCGGTTCATACTTGACGCGAAAGAGAATGCGAAGCGAATTTTACGTCATCAAATTCGCCGCGAATGATTTGCGCAAGTTGAAATGCGTTCAACTTTTGCGAACCTTCGCCGCGAACATTTGCCGTGAACCATTGTCGACGTCACGAATTTCGCTTCGCATACGCTTTTGCGTGAAGTATGAACCGGCCTTTAGGGCTATACAAAGGCATAATTTGTTACTGCTGTTGTTGGATTTGGGGGGGGGGGGGGGAGGATAGTACATGTATTAGCCAGAGGGGTGTCTGGGTGTCTTTTGGACACCCTGTTTCAATTTTGGACACCCTATTTCATCTGTCATTTACATGTAAAAGTATTGTAAGTGAACAATTTGGACACCCTTTTTTGAAATTTCCAGCAAATTTGGACATGCTATTTCTGAATCCTGGCTAATACAATGTACATGTACCTTGGGAGGGGGTGGAACCAATTTGCGGACCGACTTCAGCTGTGGTTAGAAATTTAATACCTTCAAAATCGCTGGACAATGGGGGGGGGGGGGTGGGTAGTCATGAAACCTGTTAGTGGGGGTAGGCATGAACAATTTTCCCCCTCAAAAATCGCCAAGCAAGGGAGATCGAGGGGTAGACATTAGAAATTTCTCCCTAAATGTACGTAGCATTAATTAGTAATTTCTCCCTAAATGCATGCTTCGATGGCTTGATATGGTGATTCATTTGCAGACTGAGGGTCGATTTTGCCAAGTGAGGCACCATTTGCCAACTGGGGATGTCACCCTCTTTGGATTATGTCCCTAGCCTCCGTTGCCCTGGTCTTGGCCCGTGTTGCCCTCTAAAAATTGGTCTCCAATGAAAGTGCCATTCATTTGGGAAAAGATTTCCCCTTCAAAAAAAAAAAAAAATGAAAATTCCAGGCCTGACAACTCGCTTAAAATGTGTCAAAGGTCAATCTTTTTTTATTTTGTGTATAGAATTAGCCCTCCTGTTACTGTACATGCCAAAACCTGCCAAATTTGTACTGTGTAATAAGCATAGGGCCCACAGCATTAACCTGTCAATGCATGCCATAACACTTGTATAGTAAGTACATCCACATGCCAAAACTAAGTCATAAAGTAAGCTAAGTCTGTAGCAAGTACACCTACATGCCAAAACATGTTGGAAGGTTTTGAAAGGTATTGGCACTAAGTCTTAAAGTAAAGCTAAGTAATCCTCAATAAAGTTCATCCAGCTGTCAAAACCTTTCAGAAGGTGCCCGAGCTACCCTGTACATAAACAGTAATCCCTAAGATATACACATCTATCAGACTATTACTTGCCATAGGGATTTGAAATGTGCAGCGACTAACAGTAAACAGTTATGTACACAAACTATGTATAGTACATATGGTAGTATATCTACACCACCTTTCAAAACCTGCCAGTGTTGTGCATAGTGAAGCAACGACATAACCTTTCAAAACCCTCCGGCTGACAGGTTTTGAAAGGTGCAGTTTCTAGGCCCAAAACTGCAATTTTTGACAGCAAAAACCAGAAGTCTGTAACCTACATGAAGTCAGTCGTTTACTCACCTGTTCTACGGCCGGCATATATAGTACTCCAGAAACAATGGATCTCAAAACTATCATCTCAATTGTTTGACAATTGAATTGTCTTTCAATAGTTTAACCCTCCTACTATTGATGCACTTTAGTGGGAAGTTGCTACAGAGGTCAAAATCAGTCAACTGCCTGTTTTGACTGTTGTCCCAAACGTGCACACAGGGGTATTTTTGACTGGTTTTTGCTGTCATTTTGACCACCCTGAACAATACCAGACAATGCTTTTACCAGTCAAAAACGGTCGACTCATTTTGACCTGTAAATGTACTTACTACACATAAGGTTTGACAGTGTTTGACTTTTAAGTGCACTAGATATACCTTGGCAAGTATATTACTCAAAACAATTTAGGGAACACCGGATTTTTAACATCAAATAGGTTTGAAATGTTCCATGAACCGGGATTTTCATTTGCAACCCCCTCTCTCTTTCATTCAGTAGTCATGTCATGAAATGTGTAATCACTACATGCATCCTTTATCATCTGTTTCATTGTGCAGTTGTTTCTCATCAATTCTGTGAAACATTGTGTTTATCTGAAATAAATGATCTTGCTTTAACTGAGATTATTCTGGTGTTCCCTAAATTGTTTTGAGTAGTATATATCAAAATTTTGACTGATTTTGACCCTTGTAGTAGTAGGAGGGTTAATGATTGCTCAATGGGCTCTACAAGGACCAGAGACCCCTTAAATACTTGATTATCATCCTGTGTGTTATTAACATACATGTAGGCCTACTCTGTATTAGAAACTGGGTCTAGAATGTTTTATTACTTTGTCCTCAATTGTGTTGTTTGCTAACGGTTATTAAAACCCTCCTATAAAAATTGCAGTTTTGCTACAAAAGTTTCCTAAGTTTCCACTTATTAGTGTTTATCACATAGGCTTAAGCTATATAATTGGATTTACCTTACTTTAGTTTTATTACTTTATAATGTTAGTGATGATCCAAGATGGCGGATGCTGCCCAGTCTTTGCCGCCAACCGCAGGAATGATATTGTTTATTTACCTTGTTAATTGCATTTTTAAGACTATACATAATTGTTTATACATAATATTCTTTACCGAAGACTAATCAGTACGCATCTATTTGTCTTCGTACACAGAAATAAAACTGGTACTAATACCAAAGTAAGTAGGCCTAATATTATTATTATGTCATACTAGTAGTAGATTACCTTGTGTCTTGCCCGAGATGTTGGTATACAATTGATAATTAATTTGCTTTGATGGTTTTTATTGGGGGAGGAAGGGGGATGCTCGTATTTCTAAATCTCGTATTTCTAAATATTGTTGTGTTCATGTTTATTTCTCCATTTTTAATATTCCCTTTTAGTCCTATCTTTAAATTAATCAGTATGGTAGGTCTTTTTGTGCAATTTAGTCCTTTACGTTTTATTTCGTATGTAATTGTCCGTTAATAAGACTGTTTTATCATTATTATTATTTCATCTGTAGGCCTACCTCCTTCTGTAAGTGTAATAGTTTTGTATAATATTGATATATTTTTATATAATATGAGGGCCCGAAATGATCAGCTGTGCTGGATGGGTTACCCTCGTTAAAGATGGTTTTAAATAAAAAATAAATGGAAAGAATGTCGTATCCGGCCGCCACTTTTTAAGGGCTTTTTTGGATTTTTTTTGCAACCACTAACCAGTTAAAAAATCATTCTATAGATTTTTGGTGGTACAGAAAGCGAAAACTATCTTTAAAATCCACTTTTATGATGGTTTTCGGACTTGATTTCCCTTCTAAAAAAATCCTCCCCTTCAGAAAATAGAAGGATCCTATTATAGTTGCCACTACGCATGTACAATGACTGTATTGGTCACTAATTGTGGAGTTGACAAGATCAGACTGACATGACTGAGGAAGTCATCGTATACCAAAAATGCCTGATTTTTCATGAAATAAATATCCTGGAAGTATATGTCCATCATCATCCATATGTTCTCCACCTTACCAGGTAGGTAAGATTACATTATTGGTTATATTTAATGAAAAATAGTGGCGGCCAGATACGACATTCTACCCAAATAAATAAATAAAGAGTCCTTCGTTGCAACGTCTCCAAACTTAATAAGGGTCACGCATGTAATTGTATACGTGGTTATTGGAACCAGACCAAATTTCCCATACACAAAGTATGGTGGCTAAGATCAGAGAGGCCTCACAAATCGGGTAAATGTTCATACGCTACCCTAGATGAAAAAGTCGTTTAAAGCACAGCACGGCAGAATCGATCCAGCAATTTTGGCTTCAATTGGACATTGTTTCATAGCAAAAGAGAACAGAAAATTAAAAATGCCGACGTGCGGGTCTGAGGCGACGCGCACTATTTTCTGAAGGGGAGAATTTTTTTAGAAGGGAAATAAAGTCCGAAAACCATCATAAAAGTGGATTTTAAAGATAGTTTTCACTTTCTGTACTCCCAAAAATCGATAGAATCATTTTTTAACTAGTTAGTGGTTGCAAAAGAATCCCCCCAAAACCCTTAAAAAGTGGCGGTCGGATATGACATTCTTTCCGTAGCGTCAATACAACATGTTTCTTTGTCTATGACAATTTTACAGCCTACCCTACCGACTGTCCTTGACTGACAGACTGTCAGCTAGCTAAAGTTTTATACACATTTTTTGGTAATAATAATAATAATAATAATAATAATAATGCATTTATAATGCGCCGTCTATCTAGGCATGCCTATTGAAGTATTCCGAGGCGCAACATTCCTTCCTCCATGAATTAACACAGCAAAAGTATGAACATTATAGAAAGTACACACAGTATACACATATAAATATACATGTATGCATACATACACACATGCACTGTTGGTACCACAACTAACAATAGCGCTGTCGGCAATACCTTTTTCACGCTGGTCGACTCATTCTGCTCCGGTTTTCCGTTCACTGGATGTTGTAAACCTTTCGTGTTGTCCATTTTTGATGGACCAGAACCATCGTCTATTGACTGTATTGTGCCGTACATATTAATGACAAAATCAGGGGTCTGGCATGCACATGTGATCTCTGATGACATAGATCACGTCACGTCATCATACAGATCACGTGCGTATACTACCAATACTATGTATTGTGCAGTACTGGATTCGATTGACTGTTTGAAAATAAGGCCAAATACAAAAAAGTCTTGTTTCTGTACGTTAACCCACTTGCTCTATGGTTAACCATGGAGGAAAGGGTTAACCGAGTAAGGGGGTGGATTGTGAAATATTTTTGTTTAAAGGGACAATATCGTCATGATCAACATAATATCCACACGATAAGGTCGTATTACTGTTACTGTTGCTCCTGAATAAATGAGCCAGTCATTTTAAGTCACTGCATGTGTTCATCTTAAACCTGTGGCCAATTTTATAGAGCTGTTAAGCAGATCATTTTACTTAGCATTTTTTTCGCTAAGCATGAATTAAAACAGACGATGAGCCGAAGTACACGCATTTTATGTGCAAGTTTGGCTGGTAATCAAGACAGTCTGCTAAGCAAATATTTTATGGTAAGCAATATTTTCTGCTTAGCAGCTCTATGAAATTGGGCCCTGGACACCGATTCCATGCCCTGTTGAAAGTTTGCTCTGATTGTGACGACGGTGTCCCTTTAAAGTCACTAGATCAGAACGAAGCTGTTATTCTCTATCTAATCATCGTTTGTACATTGATTACAGTCACACATTGAGTGCCTATATCGATTTGTTTAAATGTTTGTGTTTAACCACTTGATTTTTTTTGTGAAGACAAGATGACAAAATATAGATTATAAACTGAGACACTTTGGTTAAACAAACTATATACCACTCAAAACAATTTAGGGAACACCGGAATAATCTCAGTTAAAGCAAGATCATTTATTTAAGATAAACACAATGTTTCACAGAATTGATGAGAAACAACTGCACAATGAAACAGATGATAAAGGATGCATGTAGTGATTACACATTTCATGACATAACTACTGAAAGAGAGAGGGGGTTGCAAATGAAAATCCCGGTTCATGGAACATTTCAAACCTATTTGATGTTAAAAATCCGGTGTTCCCTAAATTGTTTTGAGTAGTATATTAAAAAAATAAAATCATCGAATAATTCTCATCGCCGCAGAAGTGGTCTCCGAACAGAAACCATAAATTTATTTTGAATGGCCTAATTGAGGAACGTAACATTACTTTACGCATGGGTCCACTAAGTTAAGATGGGTCGCCCGTGCTTATTATTTTACCGGCAAATTAGTTTCTGAAATTGTCTTGTTCATCAGAACCCTGACTGCAACTGATTTTACTTGGGAATGTTTTAGACTAAATTTCTCAAAACCATAATATAAAGCATGGTTCTAATTAAGTAAAGACTTTGCGGTGACACCATGTAAAATTCTCAATTGAGTAGTAATTAGTTCTAAAAAGAACTGGAGGTTACAACTCGACGTTTCGATTAGTATGCTCCTGATCGTTTTCATGAGAGTGCCGGACTTTGGGAGATGCTCATAGTAGACTGCTGGAGGATAATGCGAAAACTGGATGCTGGAGGATTAGTGCGTTGAAACATGCAGGATGGAAACTGGTGGGACTGGGATCCTCATTTGAGAATTTCACATGGTATCACAATATCTTCTCCTTTTCACCTTGCAAACCTACAAGTTTTACCCATGGTTCTACACTCACTGGCCATAAGTATTGCAACATCCCCAAAGTTCAGTTTGGAGAACTGTGTTACAATAATTTATTTTATTTTATTTACACTACTTAAGACTTCTTGAAAGTGCCTGTATTTTGAAGTCAATGTTCTTTTTTACTGTTCTTGCTCGGAAATTGTGTAGGGTAATACACGATCGATGAAATCGGATTAAATGATCATCTCACCTGTTCCTCATGGTAAAGTGCTATTTTGAGCATGTTGCAATACTTTTGGCCAGTGAGTGGAATTCTCATTCGAACGGGTCCATTCATAAATTCATTTGGGCACACTGTTAAACCGAGCTTCCGACATGAACAGCGCCACAGCCAGGACTTTTTCAATAGGGGAGGGGGACTAACAGGGGAAATTGCTTTTCAGTGGGGGCCCAGGGGGTATGATTTTTCCTTTTTCTTTTTTTGGGGGGGGCACTATTGGGATTTCTTCGTGGGGGCACCTGGGGGAACTATTGTGGGGGGCACATGCCCAGTACTTCTTGCCAGGTAGTAATTTTGTCCCATTTGAAGAGGTGAAAGTATACCAGTTTCCAACAGTGCTGAAATTTTTACCAAAAAGTGCCCATTGTTGGATTTTGCAGGATTTGGGGGTGGTTAGGGTTTCAGTTAATAATTGGCTATGTTCAGGCCGATTTTACAGTAAAGAATATATTTAAAGGTTGAATGTTCATTTTGGTGTGTGTGTAGGGGGCGTTGGTGTGTGTGTAAGGGGCGTTGGTGTGTGTGTGTAGGGGGCGGTTAAGGAAGTTATAAGCTTTCATTTGAGACATTGAAAAAAATCCGCCAATGATTAGTACCAGAAAATTAAAAACTCAGATTAAAAAAAGGTGGGACCCTGCGTTTTGATCCTCAGCTCAGTTTGCACGTGATCACACGTGATTACGACGATGGCGTGGGCGAGCCAGAGCGGCTGTCAATCAGAATCAATCGCTTTTGAAATATCACTTTTATTTACAGTTTCCGACATCGTAATTTTTTTTTCTTTTTAACAAAGAAATTATTTTTCAAAATTAGTTTGCTTTACAATAAATACAAATTCAATCTTGTGGGTTGTCTCTTGCCAAATACGGGCGATGAATTGTAAGTAAACTACCTTCAAAGCTTGGTTCCCGGCCCTCGCATAGGCCTACTTCATTTAATTCACGGAATCCAATATGTTTTGCCTGTACTAGTATGAGTTGAACCCTTACAGAAAAAAGGCTTCTGTTTTTTTTAGTTTTTTTTTTAACAGAGATAATGCCAGCATTATAATGAGGGCATTTTATAAATAGTTTGTATATGAAAGACGGTTTGGTAAGCAATAAAACCTGTCATTGGGTCATTTTGTGTCAAAAAAATCCTTCCGTGCCCGATTCACTTCCCCGCACAAATGATAGAAGATCGTGGCGGGTCTCGAAAAGTATAGGAACACATTGCAAAAAAGGGGGAGGGGCACACTGCCAAAAAAAGGGTGGACACTCGATGACTAAATTTATGTGCACTGCGATACACAAAGTTGCAATCATGTAATAACCAATTCGTGCCTTCCGTTTAACAACTAATACGATTACAAATGAAAAAGAACAAGCCATTTATAAGGTTTTTAAATCAAAGTTTTTAATAACTCATCTTTGAAAGATAACATGCATATCTTTGTCCAGACATTAAAAATATTACAAAAATACAAACTGTTTTACAGTTTGTTAAGGCTTTAACTGTATCAAATAGAAGTAATTAATAAGCACATAGTCAAATAAAAAATGCAATTATAAAAGTAACGTTCAACGGATCAATGTAATGTATTATACTAAGCCGATATAGATACTTTTATCCCGTTTGCATCCCTTTATTTCCTTCATTAGAAATAAAATTTCCACACCTATTTTATATTCAATACATTTTTTTTCCTTTTTTTTTTTCTTTAAAAAAAAATAAAGTTACAATGTCATATGTGACTGGCTCTGGCAAAATCCTAAACTTGGACCCAATTTTCAAAAGTGAGACTTTGGTATAGTTTGATTCTCTAGATTTCGCTCTTTCATTTGATATTTGATATGGAGTGCCATGGTCGAGCAGTTTAGTGCATCGGATTTGTGTTCTGATGGCTGACTCGTCAGAATGTGGGTTCGAGTCCCAGCCGCGACCGTGGTGCTTGTGTCCTTGAGCAAGACACTTTACTGTAATTGCTTCTCTCCACCCAGGGGTAAATGGGTACCTGTGAGGGCAGAGTTGGTTGTTGTGTTTGATTAGCCCTATATGCGCTGTAATGGCAGCAATTGAGCTGTATACTCCCCAGGGAGCTGAGATGGTTTCAGGAATGATTTATGCGCCTGATGAGCAGGGGTAATAATATAATGCGCCTTGAGCACCAGTTTGGTGGATACGTGTGCCATATAAGTCTACATTATTACTACCAGATTTGTAGAAAAAAGAATTTCTAAAAAATTCTACAAATCTGGTATCAAATGAACGAGGAAAATCTAGAGAATGAAACTATACCAAAATCTCATTTTTGAAAATTGGGTCCAAGTTTAGGGTTTTGCCAGAGCCAGTCACATATTTCAAACATTTTTCTTTGTTTTAGTATTTTGGTTTAATGACATCTATGATTTTGATCCAAATCAGCTGAAAAGTATCTCTCGATCATATTTGGGTGGACGAACCTTTGAAGGGGCAACATCGTCACGATCAGAGCAGACTTTCAACAGGGCATGGAATCGGTGTCTTAGTTTAACATGAACACGGTGACTGAAAATTACAGGCTCATTTACGCTGCAGCAACAGTAATATAACCTTGATCATGATTGTGGCGTATTATATTCAGTCACTGAGTTAATCTGAAACTAGTATCCTGATTCCATGCCCTGTTGATCATGATGGTACTATCCCTTTAAATTGAGAAAGAGAAAAGGGAACCGCTATAAACCAAAAGAGGGAACCAGTTAAAACCTATGGTAAATTAACATATACACATGGCAATAAAAAAAAAAAGTTGGACTCTTTCTTTCAAGTACAATGCCAGCTGAGGTAACCCTCCAACATCTTTCTCATTCATTTTCATTTTCATTCATTCATTCATTCATTAACACATATTCCAATGTTGACAACAAGAATGTTGTTACAAATAATTACACAATATCAAGAGGTCCTACAGTATGCAAAGACAAAATTAGTAACATGAAAAGACTAATTATAAGAGAAAAGCTTGTCAACATTGAGGAAAAGAAGAAGCCAGGGCTTTTATTCCTTTCCCTACCCCCACCCCTCTCCTTAATTACAAAATGACAAAGTTACTGGACAAATACAGAAGACTATATTCAACAATAACATTGGCAGGAGATCAGACCAAATAATCAGTCAATTAAATAGCATCATTGAGCAACTTAAATTTAAGTTTTTTTGTAAACGTTTTAAGAGAGCGAGACTGTTTGACATCGTCAGCCAGACTGTTCCAGAATTTGATTCCTCATATGCGTATACAAACCTACTATGGCATCTCGCAAGAAGAAAACAGTTTAAAGACATATCGTCCTGTTTTATTGGCAATTTTGTTTTCATTGGATTTCATTTTTCCATTGGATCATTGATAATTTACTTTTTTAGAAAGAAAAACAAATACTTTGAAATAAGATATTTCAATTGCTTTGATTTTGCCATTAACCCCAACTCCCTCGGCCCATTTGCTTACACATAACCTGAATCCTTCCCAACTCCCTAGGCCCATTTGCTTACACATAACCTGAATCCTTCCTAACTCCCTAGGCCCATTTGCTTACACATAACCTGAATCCTTCCTAACTCCCTAGGCCCATTTGCTTACACATAACCTGAACCCTTCCTAACTCCCTAGGCCCATTTGCTTACACATAACCTGAATCCTTCATAACTCCCTAGGCCCATGTGCTTACACATAACCTGAATCCTTCCTAACTCCCTAGGCCCATTTGCTTATTCATAACCTGAATCCTCCAAAACCCTTCAATAGTAAAGCAAGCACATGACATGTATGCACACATGTGTTTCTAATCTGTGATACATGTACATGGCCAGGGACCCTCCCTGCATGCATAGAGCAATAAACAGTGTCCACTGACCCAAGCACTGACCTTGCAATCACTACAACAAACATGGATGTACATGTACCATGGAAAGGCAAGTATGCCTAATAACCTCAATCCTCCAAAATCCTTCACTTTAGCAAAGAGCATGTAGCATGTAACCTCAATCCTTCAAAATCCTTCACTTTAGCAAAGAGGATTTTGGAGGATTTGGGAAGGTTAGGGTTAATACACTGATGTATGTATGACAATGTATCGACTCAGGTGGGATTTGAGCCCACAACCTCTTGCTTACTAGTGCAGACGTCTTAACCTCTCGACCGCCGAGCTTGCCCTATGACGATAGGCCGGCTAGAATCGGGCGGGATTCGAACCCACGGCTTCTTGCTTACTAGTGCAGACGTCTTAACCTCTCGACCACCAAGCTTGCCCGATGACGACTGGCCGGCTAGAATCGGGCGGGATTCGAACCCACAGCTTCTTGCTTACTAGTGCAGACGTCTTAACCTCTCGACCGCCGAGCTTGCCTGATGACGATAAGCAGGTTGGAATCGGGCGGGATTCGAACCCACTGCTTCTTGCTTACTAGTGCAGACGTCTTAACCTCTCGACCACCGGGCTTGCCCGATGACGATTGGCCGGCTAGAATCGGGCGGGATTCGAACCCACTGCTTCTTGCTTACTAGTGCAGACGTCTTAACCTCTCGACCACCAAGTTTGCCTGATGACGATTGGCCGGCTAGAATCGGGCGGGATTCGAAACCCACGGCTTCTTGCTTACTAGTGCAGACGTCTTAACCTCTCGACCACCGAGCTTGCCCGATGACGACTGGCCGGCTAGAATCCTATTTTGCAGCAGTTTTTAAATTTATTTTGACTATTTCAAAATACTTCAGAAACTTGGTTTTACAGTAAAATAGTGCCAAAGTGAATTTAAGGCGGGACCCACAATAAATTCATGCCGGTACATATTTACTGTAAAACTATGTTTCTCACGGTTATTTGGAGAGAGATTTCATTGAAAAGCATTTGTTTCCCTTCTTCAAGTAAAACAGCAATTTATAGTTTGATGAAATTCTTGCGTCGGGTGATAAACAATTGATTTCATTTTTTGCCGTACACCGACGTGTGTATAGCACTGTATACTCAGTGCTTTTCGAGTGTCTATGAAAAAACTTCACGAGTCCACAGACAGTCGGAAAGCACCGAGTATACAGTGCTATACACACGTCGGTGTAGGGCAAACATTAAATCAATTTAAATAGTAATGTTCCAATGAAAATTGATTTTTGGAAATTGCCAGTGAAATAGCCAAAGATATGGGTGATACAACTTTTAAATGGTTAAAATGGTTAAAATTGTAATACATAACAAATACAAAAACAAAAAGGTTTATAAATATTGAACTTCTAATTTGCATCCATATTTGTCTGGTTACCTGACCACAGACAACAAATCTTAACGAATAAAAATCACAATTTAAAAGGCACCAGTCTATGTCGGACACAAGCCTCACTTTGGATCCAATACATCTCTACTATAGATGTCTACTATGTGGTAAAGGTTTGTTACCTGACCTCCGATAACAAATCTCAACGAATAAAAATCACAATTTAAAAAGCACCAGTCTATTTTGGACACAAGCGTCATTTTGAATCCAATAGATTTGTGTACTAGATATCCACGATGTGTACTCTGTGATAAAGGTTTGTTATATTTTTTGTATGTAACAAACCTTTGTACATATTGGCAGTGATAATCCATGAGTTGCTGAATACATTTGCATATGATTAACTATCTCTTCTAGTTCTTGAATACATTTGCATATGATTAACTATCTATTAACCCTAACTCCCTAGTGTAATTTACTAGGAACCATACCCATCCTTGCAAATTCCAACACCATATGGCAAACTGTACACACAAACTGTTGGACTCTGATTCTGGAGGTATGCCTAACCCAATGTAAAAGACATTATCAGTTTAGGGGTGCAGTACCCATCCTAACAGATTCCAACCAAACCTGGTGTTGGAGTTTGACTGGATGGGGATTGTTAGGGTTAAAGTTGCTGAATACATTTGCATATGATTAACTATCTCTTCTAGTTGCTGAATATATTTGCATATGATTAACTATCTCTTCTAGTTGCTGAATATATTTACATATGATTAACTATCTCTTCTAGTTTTCTGCCTGCTATTTCTTTTCTTTGGTTTGTAACCTTTCTGAGATGGTGCACCTCTTCCCTGGTGATGTTCTTGACTTTTGACATGTTCTGGGGAGGAGGCTGAGGTGAGGGAAGTGGTTTTGCTCTGGTCCGACCAGGCTTGTGGAATTTGACTGACTGGGGGGGAGTGGTGTGAACGTGTCTGATTGGCTGAAGTGGAGTGGTGTGACATTGTTGTTGATGTGCAGCCATCTGGTGAAATGTGATTGGTTGAAGGAGAATGGTGTGACTGTTTTGAATGCATCTGATTGGCTGAGGTAGAATGGTGTGACCTTCTTGATGATGCGTAGCCAGCTGGTGTACCGTGATTGGTTGAAGGAGTGTAATGTGACCATCCTGAATCCATCTGATTGGCGGAGGTGGAATGGTGTGACTTTCTTGATGATGCGTAGCCAGCTGGTGTACCGTGATTGGTTGAAGGAGTGTAATGTGACCATCCTGAATCCATCTGATTGGCAGAGGTAGAATGGTGTGACCTTCTTGATGAAGCGTAGCCAGCTGGTATACCATGATTGGGTGAAGGAGTGTAATGTGACCATGCTGAATCAATGCAATTGGCTAATTTAGACTGGTGTCTGGACGAGGTGGCTTCTGAACTGTGATTGGTTGAACGTGAGTGGTGTGACCATGTTGAATCAATGCGATTGGCTGAATATTGTGACCTCACTGATGGTGCGGAGCAAGCTGAAGTAGGACAGTGTTCCATGGTTGAAGTTCTCCGATTGGTTGATCTAGAGTTATGTGGTCTCGATGGATCTTTCTGATTGGTCGACTGAGAATGATCCAATCTGCTTGCCGCCACCTGATTGGTTAAAATAGATACTTTCGCAACATTTGATTGGCTGCTTGATGCTACCTGACTTATTGACCTTTCTGAACATTCCTCCTTATTTTGACAAGAATCTGTTGGAGAGAAAAAAAAATAACACATTTTCTGAATCCAGTACAAAACAATCACCTTTAAGACCACCCTAAATCCCTAGGCCCACTTGCTTGTAAACACATCCTCCAAAATCCTTCAGTAGTAAAGCAAGCACATGACATGTATGCACACATGTGTTTCTAATATGTGATACATGTACATGGCCAGGGACCCTCCCTGCATGCATGGAGCAATAAACAGTGTCCACTGACCCAAGCACTGACATTGCAATCACTACAACAAACATGGATGTACATGTACCATGGAAAGGCAAGTATGCCTCATAACCTCAATCCTCCAAAATCCTTCACTTTAGCAAAGAGCATGTAGCATGTAACCTCAATCCTTCAAAATCCTTCACTTTGGCAAAGAGGATTTTAGAGGATTTGGGAAGGTTAGGGTTAAGGGTACATGCTTTTCAATTGGTTTGAAGATAAATATATCCTGACTCTCCTATTCTGCTGTCCTTTCCAAGTAATCTTACAAAATCAACTGTGTGTCACCCAAGGCCACTGTAAATGTTTGAACATATTAGTATGGCCTACAATGTACCAATGGGAGACCACTTCACCCTGCAATCTCAGTGGTGTGACAGTGCACAGAAGGGTAACCATAGGAGGCCACTGGCAACAGCTAATGGCTTGGAGTAGCCTGAATGGGTTGTTTCAAAAAATTGCACTGATTGTAGGAGGGTAGTGAGCTGGTAAGTGTGATGTACATGTAATTCTTACATAAACTACGGCCACTTTGCACGTTGCTGGTTCCAACGGTCATCAGATGCCCATTGGAAATGCACTGACTGCCCTTTTCTGTAAAGATTTACGCAAGAAATGAGAAAGCTTGGGAATTGCATATGAAGCACAATAAAGGGGGCCACTTTGCATCCGTCACGTCAGCAGTTTTTCCAATGGTTGTTATTTATTTTTAAGTACCTGAAACCGACCATAAAGTGTTTCAACATGTGAATGGACATGCAGGCTTATACTAGAACTAATTTGAGTTGATTTATTTTGTTGATTTTTTTTAAATTTATTTTTTTACCCTCAATAGAACTAATTTGAGTTGATTTATTTTATTATTTTTTTTTTAATTTATTTTTTTACCCTCAAATTTCCATAAAAATTGGACGGAAAAAGTTACCTCACTTTTCCGTCTATTTGTTGATGGAAACTTTAGGGTAATTAAAAAAATAATAGTAATAATCAACTCAAATTATCTTTAGCATTACGTGTTCACCCCTTTAGAAGCCGACCCGACCAAACCTTATATCTGGTCGGGTCGCTATTCACCCTTTTGGGATTTTTCTAAAGGAGAAATCAGCAGTGACTCTGGGGGATTAAGATTGTTATCACCACTAACCCCATAATGAGTTTGATAAAGGTGTGAAAGCGATCCTGCCTGAAGGATTCCACGTGAATTTTTTCCAACAGAATACGAAGATATAAGTTGGTATAAGTATCAAAATAGTTACACTTGTGAAAAGTTTTATGGTTTTCGTTTTTGAACAGTAAAAATCAATAAAGAAATGGCAGAGAACGATTATTTTTGTATATGGAGAGTTTGTTTCCTCGGCTGCACTTGCGTGCGCACTGATACTGTGTTTAGATAAGGTTGTGCTGCCGGTTAAATTAGTACTGTCTTGAACAAAATAATCTAATGAATTGCTTGCGCACGTTTGAGGTAAAATTATTATTTCAATGTCTTGTAATATAAAATTACGACATCGTTCTTACAATCGAAAATATACGACTTTTAACCTCTGCGATGGCCGGCAAAATGTACGACAAAATGCGCATTTTATTGTTACTTATAGTCGAATGAGCACTGTTTTATTGGTGCGTGATAAGTCGGCCGGGCCCAGTAGCGTGGGTTTCGTTGTTTATTCTCTGAATGTTGACGTCACCGGAATACGCACGTACGGAGAATTTGTTTTAACAAAGAAGTGCATTATACAACGATTCGCTTTACACACAACGCGGGGCACTACGCAAAAGAGTATTGATCACAATCAAATTCTCTCTACATTCCGTAGACTGTGATTAACAGTCCTACATGTATTTTTGTGTGTGTGTGGTGCACATGATGTATGCACCATAGTGCTAGCGCTGGACGTAGAACCGACTTACTGTCAAGTCTATCTGCACACAGTCTTCGCGCGCGAGAGCAGGAACTTTCTATGCGATCTAGTTTGCAGACGATAGAAATGGCGCTCAAACTTACTTACGTCCAGCGTGGTTCCGCCGTGGACGGTAATGAAATCGACAAAACTATCAAAAATAAATGGAAATGGAATTGGTGTGATAAAGTTCTGTTTGCTGGTTCTGCAGACCAGCATCTAATCGGCGATTGTTTTCGTAAACTTCACCACTTCAGCATAATAAAACCAAGTCTTTGCAAGAACCAATTAGTCTTTGTAAGTGTTTGTAAGATTTGTTTTAATATGTGTTGAAAATTATATTTTATTATATTGGACAGGTCATAATGTACACAAAATCTTGCCAAAATAACAGATGTTAATGAAGTTAATACCCAAAATAGCTATCCTTTAAGGATTTCATTTACCAAAATCCAAAAATTTCCCGGGATTATTTTTTTAAATTATTTTTTTAAAAATCCAAATTACAAGACATTTCAATGATAAAAATATCCAAAATAGCCATCCTATACGGTTTTCATATACCAACATCTAATAAAAGCCTGGATTATTTTTTCCTTCTTTTTTGCAAAACTCCGTTCTCATGCCTGCTAAGCTGGGAGAGCATTGATCTGAAACATCTGCTTCATTTGAGGCATTACTTTGTTCTTCAGTGTATAGGTTATATTGGATAGTAAATCAATATTTAAAAAAAAAAAAAAAATTGGGGTGGGTGGGTTGAATTGGTTGGTGGGTCAAAAGAATTTTAAAAAAAAACATCGAATTTTTTTAACATTGACTATTCTGAATGGCCCCTAAGTTAAAGTCAACTTAATCCAGTGATGACAGAATGTGCAAACTTGCACTTCTCATGTTTAAGAAGGATATAAGGCACTTATTCAGTGAATACAATTTCTTCGTGTCTATGGTCATAGCTTTTGAAAGTAGTTCCAACAGTTTACCAGTCAGTTTTGTGGTCAACAGCAGGTTGTTTATTTAAGGGATTATCTTGGCTGGACATCAGGACAGTGTGTTTACTTAAGGACTTCCCACTGAGGTTGAAAATGGTGTGTGAAACCAGCAAAATTTTCTAAAGGGCCGGACACGTCATGAGGATAAGCATGCATGTCTATTCAAATGTTGAAATTCTTTTTGGGTGGTTTCAGATATTAAAAAAAAATTACAACCATTAGAAAAACTGCTAACGTGACGGTAGGAAAGTGGCCCCCTTTATTGTGTTTTATGTCATATATATGTGTTAATTGTAAAGACTCAAATTCCTAATAACAAAGTCAATTTCAATCGCTTTTGAATGCTAACATCAAGAAATTTAGGTTAAATTATACACAAAGGTATGTCATCTTTGGATCCGGAAGTAGTGAAAGAATGCGCGTACTACCAATGCGTGCACGTATTATGTATCGACTTACGAACAGGGGCACATTTTCGCAACCCTGACCAGAAACATGGTTGGCTTCGGTCAATGGTTAATCGTTTTCGCGAGTTTGGTTGTTCGGATGACGTCATTGTTCTGACCGAACATGAACCGGAGTTTGTGACCGGTTACGCTTGGTTTCAAGATGGCGGATTGTAAAAAGTAACGCAGGTTTTGTTCATTATTTTGTTAAAACATGATTCGTATACGAGTGTATTTGTCACGAGCACTCACAAGTAAGTTCCATTTTGACCCAAATTTTAATTACACCGTATATTTTGAGAAATACTGATGATTGAACATGTCACAAACTGAAAACAAGTTTCTGGTTACGTTTTCGTTTTCTAAACTGTACATGGTACTGTTATCTACACAGCTTATCCATCATTCATAAACAGACAGTTTGTCAAATGGTACTGTGTGGTGAATGCATCTAAACTGTACACGGTACTGTTATCTACACAGCTTATCCACCATTCATAAACAGACAGTTTGTCAAATGGTACTGTGTGGTGAATGTATCTAAACTGTACACGGTACTGTTATCTACACAGCTCATCCACCATTCATAAACAGACAGTTTGTCAAATGGTACTGTGTGGTGAATGCATCTAAACTGTACACGGTACTGTTATCTACACAGCTCATCCACCATTCATAAACAGACAGTTGTCAAATGGTACTGTGTGGTGAATGCATCTAAACTGTACATGGTACTGTTATCTACACAGCTTATCCACCATTCATAAACAGACAGTTGTCAAATGGTACTGTGTGGTGAATGTATCTAAACTGTACACGGTACTGTTATCTACACAGCTCATCCACCATTCATAAACAGACAGTTTGTCAAATGGTACTGTGTGGTGAATGCATCTAAACTGTACACGGTACTGTTATCTACACAGCTTATCCACCATTCATAAACAGACAGTTTGTCAAATGGTAGTGTGTGGTGAATGCATCTAAACTGTACATGGTACTGTTATCTACACAGCTTATCCACCATTCATAAACAGACAGTTGTCAAATGGTACTGTGTGGTGAATGTATCTAAACTGTACACGGTACTGTTATCTACACAGCTCATCCACCATTCATAAACAGACAGTTTGTCAAATGGTACTGTGTGGTGAATGCATCTAAACTGTACACGGTACTGTTATCTACACAGCTTATCCACCATTCATAAACAGACAGTTTGTCAAATGGTACTGTGTAGTGAACGCATCTAAACTGTACATGGTACTGTTATCTACACAGCTAATCCACCATTCATAAACAGACAGTTGTCAAATGGTACTGTGTGGTGAATGCATCTAAACTGTACACGGTACTGTTATCTACACAGCTTATCCACCATTCATAAACAGACAGTTGCCAAATGGTACTGTGTGGTGAATGCATCTAAACTGTACACGGTACTGTTATCTACACAGCTTATCCATCATTCATAAACAGACAGTTTGTCAAATGGTACTGTGTGGTGAATGCATCTAAACTGTACACGGTACTGTTATCTACACAGCTTATCCATCATTCATAAACAGACAGTTGTCAAATGGTACTGTGTGGTGAATGCATCTAAACTGTACATGGTACTGTTATCTACACAGCTAATCCACCATTCATAAACAGACAGTTGTCAAATGGTACTGTGTGGTGAATGCATCTAAACTGTACATGGTACTGTTATCTACACAGCTTATCTCCCATTCATAAACAGACAGTTGTCAAATGGTACTGTGTGGTGAATGCATCTAAACTGTACATGGTACTGTTATCTACACAGCTTATCCATCATTCATAAACAGACAGTTTGTCAAATGGTACTGTGTGGTGAATGCATCTAAACTGTACATGGTACTGTTATCTACACAGCTAATCCACCATTCATAAACAGACAGTTGTCAAATGGTACTGTGTGGTGAATGCATCTAAACTGTACATGGTACTGTTATCTACACAGCTTATCCACCATTCATAAACAGACAGTTGTCAAATGGTACTGTGTGGTGAATGCATCTAAACTGTACATGGTACTGTTATCTACACAGCTAATCCACCATTCATAAACAGACAGTTGTCAAATGGTACTGTGTGGTGAATGCATCTAAACTGTACATGGTACTGTTATCTACACAGCTTATCCACCATTCATAAACAGACAGTTGTCAAATGGTACTGTGTGGTGAATGCATCTAAACTGTACATGGTACTGTTATCTACACAGCTAATCCATCATTCATAGACAGACAGTTGTCAAATGGTACTGTGTGGTGAATGCATCTAAACTGTACATGGTACTGTTATCTACACAGCTTATCCACCATTCATAAACAGACAGTTGTCAAATGGTACTGTGTGGTGAATGCATCTAAACTGTACACGGTACTGTTATCTACACAGCTCATCCACCATTCATAAACAGACAGTTGTCAAAATGGTACTGTGTGGTGAATGCATCTAAACTGTACATGGTACTGTTATCTACACAGCTTATTATCCACCAATCACAAACGGATTGTTGTCTTGTTTTGAATGATCAGTCAACTTGCTGATAGATTGTACCGAGAATAGGAGAGTCAGGATATATTTATCTTCAAACCAATTGAAAAGCATGTACCCTTAACCCTAACCTTCCCAAATCCTCTAAAATCCTCTTTGCCAAAGTGAAGGATTTTGAAGGATTGAGGTTACATGCTACATGCTCTTTGCTAAAGTGAAGGATTTTGGAAGATTGAGGTTATGAGGCATACTTGCCTTTCCATGGTACATGTACATCCATGTTTGTTGTAGTGATTGCAAGGTCAGTGCTTGGGTCAGTGGACACTGTTTATTGCAGGGAGGGTCCCTGGCCATGTACATGTATCACAGATTAGAAACACATGTGTGCATACATGTCACGTGCTTGCTTTACTACTGAATGGGCCTAGCGAGTTAGGAAGGATTCAGGTTATGTGTAAGCAAATGGGCCTAAGGAGTTAGGAAGGATTCAGGTTATGTGTAAGCAAATGGGCCTAAGGAGTTAGGAAGGATTCAGGTTATGTGTAAGCAAATGGGCCTAGGGAGTTAGGAAGGATTCAGGTTATGTGTAAGCAAATGGGCCTAGGGAGTTAGGAAGGATTCAGGTTATGTGTATGCAAATGGGCCTAGGGAGTTAGGAAGGATTCAGGTTATGTGTAAGCAAATGGGCCTAGGGAGTTGGGAAGGATTCGGGTTGTGTGTAAGCAAATGGGCCTAGGGAGTTAGGAAGGATTCAGGTTATGTGTAAGCAAATGGGCCTAGGGAGTTATGAAGGATTCAGGTTATGTGTAAGCAAATGGGCCTAGGGAGTTAGGAAGGATTCAGGTTATGTGTAAGCAAATGGGCCTAGGGAGTTAGGAAAGGATTCAGGTTATGTGTAAGCAAATGGGCCTCGGGAGTTAGGAAGGATTCAGGTTATGTGTAAGCAAATGGGCCCTAGGGAGTTAGGAAGGATTCAGGTTATGTGTAAGCAAATGGGCCTAGGGAGTTAGGGAAGGATTCAGGTTATGTAAGCAAATGGGCCTAGGGAGTTAGGAAGGATTCAGGTTATGTGTAAGCAAATGGGCCTAGGGAATTAGGAAGGATTCAGGTTATGTGTAAGCAAATGGGCCTCGGGAGTTAGGAAGGATTCAGGTTGTGTGTAAGCAAATGGGCCTAGGGAGTTAGGAAGGATTCAGGTTATGTGTAAGCAAATGGGCCTCGGGAGTTAGGAAGGATTCAGGTTATGTGTAAGCAAATGGGCCTAGAGAGTTAGGAAGGATTCAGGTTATGTGTAAGCAAATGGGCCTAGGGAGTTAGGAAGGATTCAGGTTATGTGTAATGCTAGGTTCCCACTGTCGTGCGATCCGTTACGAACGCCACGATTGGCCATTCGTAGCTGATCGTGGAATTTTTGTTTCCTTTTCTGAAATTTCACGTTTGGATGCGAGTTGATGCGAGTCGACGTTCTGGTACGATTTGGTGCGCTTGGATGCGATATAGGCACGATTGGTCAATTTCAGATGACATGATCTGTCACGATCTGGTCTCCCGTTCTGATTGAGTCCACGATTGTGTCCCGATCTGACACGATCATCACGATCGGGTCCCCAATTTTGACGATCTGATACGTGCAGAATCGCTCGGATACGTTCGATACGATCATCACGAACCGATGCGCTCTTTGCGATCGGATACGATTGTGGTATGGCGATGTCTTTCACGATCGGGATGGAGAGTGATCACGATTTGAGCCACGATTGAACCCCGACGGGTACATATACAGCCCGACTGACCATGGACTTCATTGTTTCTTGAACTTCTACAGAGTGAAGACTACAACCCACAATCATTGACCAAACAAATGTGCTCTCTTCAAGTGTAGATCGATGAATGAAGCTCAATCAATCTTGTCCGGTATATATATGGTCGCGAGAACTCGTAACAGGTCGTGATTGCCCGTGAAAAAGCGTTACTAATCGTATCTACTCGCATCTACTCGTATCAACTCGTATCAAATCGTGAGTCAATCATGTCCGGTCGTGAGCGATGGTACCCGACAGAGCGTAACAGATCGTGACAGATCGTAGCGCATCTCAACAGAGCGTGGTGTTTGTCTTGTCCAAGGTTGATCCCGATCACCACGATTTCGAAGCACTATTAGATGCGATCTGTCGCGCTTTGTTACGATCCAATACGATCTCATGCGATGATCACGATTAAAAATTAATCGTGTTGATCGTAGAAAATTTTTGAACCGTCCAAACATGTTCTACGATCAACACGATTGCCACGACTAACCTCAAGATCTGATAAGATCTGATAGGATCACCACGATTACTCCACGATTAAGACCACGATTTCAATCGTGGCGCGAATCGTGATAGTGGGAACGGGGCATAAGCAAATGGGCCTAGGGAGTTAGGGTTAAATCAGGGGTGTGATTGGGCAGTTTTGAAAAATCCACGTAAATTTTGCTAGGGGTATTGGGGCTGCTGTTGTGAACAAGCGCTGGGGTGAAATCTATAGTTCTGAGCATTTGCTTTGCTTTCCTTTATTGCTTAAATCTTTAAAATCCAGAAGATCACAAGATTGCGATTTGTAAAAATCTGAAAAATCCGAACAAATCCGGACAAATCACACCCCTGTTAATTGTCATAAGATTTTGACAGATTCCACCTTACCCATTTCCTTTGTGACGTCCTCAAATAGCCAGTCCTGGCACGGGTCGTGGAAAGGATTGGTCCCAGGGATGCCCTTCTGTAGCGTGGTTGTTATGTGGACGGGCTGTGGCTTCATGAGGTAGCAGTCTGGTAGTTGTCCATCTCCAAGTACAAGGGGGTTCTCCTGGTCAGACGAGACCTCCCAGTCGACTTCGCTGTCCGAATCGCTCAATTGGTCAGTCTGTCGTCCAGCTTAGGACAGAGAGTGAGTTTAGGAATTCAGTCTTGAGGACACGGGAGTTTTTTTTAAATGAATGATGGCTTTTGAGTGTCAATACTGAGTGGTCTAGCACACCAAGACTGGTTTTCTGGTAACTAATTCGGCAAAATGTGGGTTCAAATCCTGGCCATATCGAATCCTGGCGCCTTGGTACATGTCATGTTTTCTCCAAAATGAAGTCATGTCACATGGATGTTTCAGCCATCACCATCTTAACGTCACGATCAGTGTCCTAGTTTAAGTTGAGCTCATTTATGCAGCAGCAATGGTAACATAACCTTATCATATTGGGTATTATTTTCAGTCACTGAGTTAATCTATAACTAGCACTCCGATTCCATGCCCTGTTTATCGTGATGATATTGTCCCTTTAACCCTAAAACCCCGAACACATCAAAATTCATAGTCTGGGGCCAATTTCTACCGAGCAGAAAACATTGCTAAGTAAATGTTTCTGCTCTTAACCCTCTCAGTACCGAATTGTTTTAACATAAACAACCGCTGGTGACCGCATTGTTTGACCACTCAAGCGTGAAGCACACATTCTTACACAACAGAAAGCTTGTGTTCAAAGGCCAATTTTACAAACTCTATTATCACCTTGAAGATATCGTTTTACAGCAAAATAAATAATAAAAGATATCTTACTTATTGAATTCCCTTTCATAAAATCCAAAAAACATTAAGATCGGTCAATAAATGTCCATGTTCTCGGTCTTTGTTTCGTCAGTGTGATCTGTAAACTCAAACACTTTTTTGTACACAAACACATGGCACTCCGTAGGTGTTTGGCATTTCGGATCTTTCCACTCCAGTTTGAAGGGATTGCATAATAGCAACCTTATTTTATTTCACCATCAATGGAAAGATCCGATCTTGCTCTTTCCAACCATTGGAAGCTTGGGTATGGAGGGTGAACATGGACAAAACTACAGCTTTATAACAAATGGCCTTTGTGCTCAGGCTTGAGTGCTTTTTTGTGTGAACGCTTGGTCGACTAAAGTCGCCTATGGTAAGGAAGAGGGGGTATGAGCGCAGTCGACTAAAGTCGCCTATGGTAAGGAAAGGGTTAAGCAAAATTAAGCTGAGAACCAGCCAGATGCAATATACATTTCATTACACAGGCTGGTAACCTATTTTTACTAAGCAAAAATATTCTGTACTGTACTGTATGCTTATAGCAATGCTATGAAATTGGCCCTTGGTTTTGTTGTATTTTGATGAGTAATGTATAGCCCAGCCAGGCATACTTTACATGGGGGTTGGGTGTTCCCAAGTCCAACAACCGGGCGGCAGTGTTACTGCATGGTGTTGTATTTTGATGAGTACTGTATAGCCCAGCCAGGCATACTTTACATGGGGGTTGGGTGTTCCAAAGTCCAACAACCGGGTGGCAGTGTTACTGCATGGTGTTGTATTTTGATGAGTACTGTATAGCCCAGCCAGGCATACTTTACATGGGGGTTGGGTGTTCCCAAGTCCAACAACCGGGTGGCACTGTTACTGCATGGTGTTGGATTTGGGCGAATTCAGGGGTGCATTTTCGCGACCCTAACCAGAAACTTGTTCCTGACGTCATATTCTTGACCAGAAACAAGACGGCATAGGTATGCGAAAACACAAACGCAACCAGAAAATTGTTTTCAGTTTGCGACGTGTTCAATCATTAACGTTTCTCAAAATATACGGTGTAATTCAAATTTTTGCAAAATAGAACTTACTCGTAAGTGTCACTGCACCGATTTTGAAGCCAACCTATGCCCAGAAACCAAAGACTATTTTTTTGGCCTTAGGGTTAAGGTAAATGTACAATTATAAATTATTACTTGCCACGAAATCAAGGAAGAAAAAAGATATTGAGAAGTGAATAAACCAACACTTACTACTCTGCTCTACTCCATCATCATCTTGATCTTTGACCTCACCATCTTGACCTTTGACCTCACCATCCAGTGGTCTGCCGCAGCTGCCGTCAACATCCTGGCTTTTGTCCCTCGCCTCCCCAGACGAGTCATGGCCGATTTTGGCATCCAATATCTCTGACAGATTGATCCGCAACAAATTCTCCGGGACCTTCCACCTGCCAGCAGATGGGTCGGGTAGCGAACAGATGCAGGGCGGCAGGACGTTGGCGACGCGCAGTATGAAATGACGACGCCTAGCATCGGTAAGGTGATAGTACTTCACAAAAGACATGTTGGACTTAATCAGCACCTTGTACTGTTGGGAAAAAATAGTTTTATAGACATGGTTTTTCAGATAAGAATTTTTTTTAAATATGAGATGGCTGACGGGTTACAGGGGTCAAAAATTAATTTGAATTTTATGGTAGCCCACAGGACTAGTTCTGTCAAAATTTTACTAGTCCTTCTCATTTTTTAGTAGTCCTGAAAAAAGGTGAAAATATGAAAATTTTCTTAAATAGTGGTAATTTCTAGAGTCAACTGCCCGACTGGCTATCGTCAAAGTCATTTAAATAACATTTTCAGAATGTTTTTGTTCCCTTACCTCCCTTGATCCATCCTGTTCAAGTTTCATTCCGTCGAAAACGAGGGCGAGTCGTCCTGCTGAAGTGGATTTGATGTCCATGTCGCGCAACTCTTGCCGGAAATGCTGCGGGGACCCACACGATTTGAAGAGATCAATGAGGTAGGACCAGTTATAGCCGTGCTTCAGGAGTTGTTTGACGGTAAGCTTGCGTTGGATACCGGTGACGGTGCTTGGTAGCTTCTCTGATGAGCAGGATGTAAAATGATTTTTTTTTTTTAAAGGTAAGGTACAGCACTGGTCATACTGGCAAAACTGCTTCTACGAGTTTGGTTCAGTCTCTCTGAGTCAAGATATACATTGAAGGGAAAGCACAACATTGGTAATGTTGGCAAAACTGCTTCTATGAGTATGCTTACTCTCTTTGAATCAAGATATACATTGAAGGGAAGGTACAGCATTGGTAATGTTGGCAAAACTGCTTCTATGAGTATGCTTACTCTCTTTGAATCAAGATATACATTGAAGGGAAGGTACAACATTGGTAATGTTGGCAAAACGTCTTCTATGAGTATGCTTACTCTCTTTGAATCAAGATATACATTGAAGGGAAGGTACAACATTGGTAATGTTGGCAAAACGTCTTCTATGAGTATGCTTACTCTCTTTGAGAAAACAATGACAAAATGTAACATGTTTTTTATGTTTTTACGTTTCACAATTTGAAATATCAATTCATGTTTTCCGCAAGACTTCAGACAGAGCCATTTCTTAGGATGATTTATAATGTCTTCCAACTTTACACCATTTAGATCATCATTTGTTGATTTGATGTGGTAATTACCGATGTTGTACCTTCCGTTTGTTGGTCGATTTCATCACCCATAATATTCCAAACTTCCCCAACAACTAAACCTCACCTTGCAGTTCCATCTTATCTTCTTGGTAAAGTTTCTCCCCTTCATAAAATTCAATCCTGTCAAGGAAAGAACACGAGAAAACAGTTACTTTTAGATCAGGTGTATCCACACTATTCACCCCCATGGTCTCAACATACAGGAAGGGAATTACTAATTTTTCTCTTTTTTTTCTCCTTTTTTCTCCACAGACATTTTTACGATTGTTTTACTTGAAAGCATACTCATAGAAGACATTTTGCCAGTATGAACAGTTCTGTACCTTCCCTTCAATGTACATCTTGATTCAAAGAGAGTAAGCATACTCATAGAAGCAGTTTTGCCAACATTACCTATGCTGTACCTTCCCTTCAATGTATATCTTAATTCAAAGAGAGTAAGCATACTCATAGAAGCAGTTTTGCCAACATTACCAATGCTGTACCTTCCCTTCAATGTATATCTTGATTCAAAGAGAGTAAGCATACTCATAGAAGCAGTTTTGCCAACATTACCAATGCTGTACCTTCCCTTCAATGTATATCTTGATTCAGAGACGGTAAGCATACTCATAGAAGCAGTTTTGCCAACATTACCAATGCTGTACCTTCCCTTCAATGTATATCTTGATTCAAAGAGAGTAAGCATACTCATAGAAGCAGTTTTGCCAACATTACCAATGCTGTACCTTCCCTTTAATGTATATCTTGATTCAAAGAGAGTAAGCATATTCATAGAAGACGTTTTGCCTACATTACCAATGTTGTACCTTCCCTTTAATGTATATCTTGATTCAAAGAGTAAGCATACTCATAGAAGCAGTTTGGCCAACATTACCAATGTTGTACCTTCCCTTCAATGTATATCTTGATTCAAAGCGAGTAAGCTTACTCATTGAAGAAGTTTTGCCAACATTACCAATTCTGTACCTTCCTTTTAACAACCCCAATATAAAAAGGATGCTGTACCATTCATTGGTGTTGTAGATCGGTACTCTGTAAAGCAACCAGTGTAGAGGACACTGAGTATATAACTTCATCATTAGGACACCTCGACTTCTAGAATACATCAAATCTGGGTAGAGAAACAGTGAGTGAACAGCTATGAATGTAAATGATGGTGACCATGGCAACAAAAATGAGAAAAAGATGATGAGAAGAAGATGATGATGGGGATGAAGATGATGATGGGGATAAGGATGACAATGGAGATGGTGGTAACAATAATGACAATGATAATGATTATGATGATAATAATAATAATAATAATAAAGATTTTTAGCACGCACATATCCACCCTGCTGGGCGCTCAAGGCGCGGAAACAAAGAAAAAACATTAACACAAACAATATACAATGATAGCATAGGGAAAAAAAATTATGTACCGAGATACATGTACCTACAAATTACAATGCAATTACAAATATACATCATCTTTGAAGAGTTGTGACATAAGATGAGTTTTAAGCATCGACTTGAATCTGGTTATACTATGACAAGATTTGAGTTTAGTTGGAAGATGATTCCAGAGTCTACCTATCACCCCAGTTCCGTTTTGAAGTTGGTTCCTTTAGGAGTGACATGTTGCTGGAGCGCAAATTGCGTGATGGAGTGTAGACTTTAAGCAGTTCAGAAATATAAATTGGAGCAATGTTATTAAAAGATTTGTGAACAATTAGCATAAGTTTAAAAACAATTCTCTGTGAAACAGGAAGCCAGTGCAGTTCTTTCAAGATTGGCGTGATATGGCATGACTTTCTGGACAAAGTCACAACCACGAGCTGCTGTGTTTTGTATGTGCTGAAGGCGAGATATTTGATTCTGCGGGAGACCGTAAGGAGAGCATTCCCGTTATCGAGCCGTGATGTGACAAGCATGTATAATTTGTTCAGCAGCACTTTTATTCAAGTATTTCCTAATTAAAAACATATTTCTGATATGAAATGATGATATGCACGAACAATGTTGGAGATATGTGGTTTTAAAGTCATTGTCGAGTCAAATATAACACCCAAATTACGTGCATGTAATGAGGGGTTATCTGAGTCACCAATTGTAATAAATGGAAGAGAAACTTTAGACAATTGCTGGCGTGATCCAAATAGAACAAATTCTGTTTTTTCATCGTTCAATTTCAGGAAGTTTTGTCTCATCCAACCGAATCTCTTGAATACATTTCTCCAGTGTTTTAATGCAGGAATCGGCAGGTTCTTGAGAAGATTTAAAAGTAATGTAAAGCTGCGTGTCATCAGCGTAAACATGGTAATTTAAATTATACTTCAAAATGATATCACGAACTGGAAAGGTATAAACAGTAAACCACTGTGGGCGAGCACAGAGCCTTGGGGTACAGAATAGTCAAGAGTAACAGGCTCGGAGATAGCGTTACCAATACAAACATGCTGAGGCCTATTTAAAAGGTAGGACTTACACCAATCCAGGGCTGTGTCATGTATTCCAAGATGATATTGAAGGCGGAGAGAAGGATTTTATGATCGACCGTGTCAAAAGCGGCTGAAGTCTAACAAAACTAATGCAGTGATTTTTCCCCTCATCCATGGCAGATAAAATGTCATTGTTGACGCAAAGAAGAGCAGTTTCCGTTCCATGAAATGGTTTGTAGGCTGACTGAAATGTGTCCGACAGGTTATTAGCACGAACATGGTCAGAGATCCGTGATGAAACAACTCGCTCGATTGTTTTTCCAAGGTACTTTAAATTCGCTACTGGTCGGTAATTTTTGAAAACTTCCTTGTCCAAATTGGGTTTCTTTAGGAGTGGTTTAACATGAGCAACCTTCTGGCTATTAAAGAAAGAGATCTGTTTACAATAATTGTGATATACTTAGCAAACACATCAATATTTTGTTTTATTAGCGAAGTTGGCACTGGATCAAGTTCACATGATTTTGATGGCGATTTCATGATGAGTTTCTTGATCTCCGTAACACTAGTAGGCTCAAACATGGACAGTCTACATTGTGGATCCTTGCGTGGTGTTTGTGATAGAATGGCAGGTACTGAGGGAAAAGAACGACGGATATTCTCAATTTTTGTGACAAAAAAGTTTGAAAAAGCATTCGCGAGGTCTTGATCAGAGTGTGTAGATGGAAGCACTGGAGCTTTGGGTTTAAGAAACAGCTTTTCAACAATGTTAAAGAGTTGATGATGATGGTTAAGATTATGATGATGATGGTTAAGATGATGACGAAGATGGTGATGGCACTGATGATGATGATGGAGATGGAGATGATGATGATGATGATGATGATGATGATGATGATGATGATGATGATGATGATGATGATGATGATGATGATGATGATGATGATGATGATGATGATGATGATGATGGTGGTGATGGTGATGGTGATGGTGATGGTGATGGTGATGGAGATGGAGATGGAGATGGAGATGATGATGATGATGATGATGATGATGATGATGATGATGATGATGATGATGATGATGATGATGATGATGATGATGATGGTGATGGAGATGGTGATGATAATGATAATGATTATGATGACGACGATGTTGATGATGACGATGATGATGACGACGATGTTGACGACTATGACGACGATGATGATGATGACTGCAATGACGGTGATGATCATGATGACGTTGACATTGGTGGTGCCGATGATGATGATGATGATGATGACGATGACGTTAATGAAGATGACAATGCTGGCAATGTCAACATTGATACTGATAACGACAATAACAACATTGACAACTATAATGGTGACAAGGACGATTTAAATCCGAACAAAACTCAACATTATGATTTCCTCCCAACGTACCTGCCTCATCAAACTGTGCAGGAAACCAGTCATTGAGGAGGGAACTAAGCCCCAGGGATCTTGATCCAACTAGCCATGAGTGCTTGGCATCTTTAAACTAAAAAACAAACGAGAAAGATGAAACAGATGAAAATCATAAAAAAAGTGTAACACTGTAACAGACATTTGTGACCTGTCACCACAAAATGAGCTTCAAGTCGGAAATTTAAAAAATTGAGTTATTGGTATTTCTGGATTCAGTAGAACAAGAGCTTTCCAATGATATATAACACTTGGGGTTTCAGCGACCTCCCCCAGACCACCAGAGGGGGATTTGCGGCTTTGTTTCCGTCTTTGTTTCAAGTTGTTTGTCAGAACACGATAAAAGCTACCAACAAAATTGGCCTGAAATTGAGGTTTTTAATTGTCTGATCGAACTAAAAATTTGGAATTCGATATAAGGAGATTTACAAATTACAAATATAATTAGACCTTTTCACTTTTCCAGCTGTACTGTGAAATGGTATAGTGCGACTTTACGCTCATTTTGTTGTAACAGGTCACATTTGGTTATAGACTAATCCAATGATGACCACTGTTTTCGCCATGACAACGGTAGTACCACACTGCACGCATGCAATCAACTGCAAAATACTCCAAACCACAATTCACCATCGCTGCCCTGATCTATGTACAGTGATCAAACACTGTGTGCCATCAACACCTCATGCACAGTTCAAATAGCAGCATTCTAATGGCCTTCACTTGAGAGAACGCCACCCATTTTTTTTTTTAAATAGGAAATCCGATTGGTCAATTAACCCTCCTACTATAGCTGAACTTTAGTGGGGAGTAGCTATAGTGGTTAAAATCAGTCTACTGTCTGTTTTTGACTGTTGACCCAAATGTTCATGCAGGGGCATTTTTGACTGGTATTTACTGTCATTTTGACCACCCTTAACAATACCAGACAATGCTTTTACCAGTCAAAAACAGTCGACTCATTTTGACCTGTACATGTACTTACTACACGTAAGGTTTGACAGTGTTTGACATTTAAGTGCACTAGATAGACCTTGGCAAGTATATCAACATTTTGACTGGTTTTGACCATTGCAGTCACAGAAGGGTTAAGGTTTGCGATTGACAACTGTCGATTAAGCCTATTTACCTGCTGGAGGACAGGCGCAGGGTCGGCAAAATGGACGTTGTGAACCTCCAGTGTTTCTCTGGCGTCGATGCCGTGGTTTTCCAGCATCCGGAACAGGAAGAGGAAATGAAATGTCTCGCCTTGGTGAGCTATCAAAACTGCATTATGGGTTTTTAAACAAAAAGTCAACAATGAGAAATCATATCAGAGAAATCACATCGAGGATGTCTCGTCGGGGGTTCCACAAGGAACTATTCTTGGCCCCACTTTGTGAAGATCTATTTGTCAACCACATTCCCGATGGGGTTCTTTCCAGTTGTGTTTTGTTTGCAGATGATGCTTTGCACTTCAGTGTTATGCATCAGTTGCAGACTGACCCTAACAGCATCGCTGACTGGTCCTTACAAAAAAAATTATTTTCAATCCATCTTAAAACAAATAATAATAGTAGTATGTACTTACATGTATATAGTGCATCAGGCTCATAAATCATTCCTAAAACTATCTCAGCTCCCCGGGGTATACAGTTTAGGGAGGAGGGCCAAAGTCGCGGTCCAGCCAGGCCTTGGCTACCTGACCGCCTGTGGGTGCTAATCCTGTAAAAATACTGTACCTACCAATCAACATAACCTGGGCTTCTGGAGGGCCTAGCTCAGCCAAGAAGAGCTCATTATAATGGCTGCAGTTGTAAATAAAACACAGCTGAGGTGTCAGTCAAGTCTGTGTTAACAATAAGAGCTATTTGAGATCTATTCATTAGTAAAGGGTCTTTTGTGCTCAGCTAGGGGATTACATAGGCCCATAGGCCTGGGCAAAGCCTGGGCCTGGCCGGCTTCTCAAAGGCTTGGCTGTACCATGACTTTGGCCCTCCTCCCTTAATTGCAGCCGTTTGGGCGGTACATGGCTAATCAAACACAACAACCATATCTGCCCTCACAGGTAACCATTTACTCCTGGGTGGAGAGAAGCAACTATGGTAAAGTGTCTTGCTCCACGGTCTGACCTGTTTTGGTGAAATAAAATAATGATAAGTATGACGTTCAACCAAAAGGTGTAGTGGAGCTAATTCAAGAATTTGTTTACCTGGATAAAGCATCAGTCCCAGCTCAGCGCTAACTATTGTGGTGGTGCTGTCAATCCACTGGAGTAATTCCTCAAACACACAAACTGCTTTGGGAGTTGCTCCTTTTCTGCCATTTTCTGGACAGCCGTTTTGTTTTTTGGGTGTTTTTCCTGAAAACAAAAATGACATCAGGATGAGGTTTTTATGAATCTAAAACTCAAAGTTGGTCAGCACGTTCACTGGCATAGAAATTAGAAATAGAAATTTACTTGAAGGAATTGATTTGTGCGGCCTATGCAAGCCGAGCTGCACATGTATCTAGTACAGAGCTGCCAACTCTTCCAGATTCTGCGGAAGACTTCCGTATTTGACGGTAATTTACTTACTTAAAATATATGCAAGGAGGCCTCTCCTTTTGGTGCCAAAAGGAGAGGCCTCCTTGCATATATTTTAAGTAAGTAAATTACCGTCAATTACGGAAGTCTTCCGCAGAATCCGGAAGAGTTGGCAGCTCTGTTAGTACAATTATAATGGTCATTCTTTAACAAGTGGTTCATTTTGTCTGTGGTATTACTGAGGTATTACTGAGGTATTACTGAGGTATTACTGAGGGTATTACTGAGGGTACTTCAGGACAATAGAGGCAACACTGGTAACTGGGGGTACATGGGGATAACAACAGGTAATTGTGGGCATTTGAGAAAAAAAACTTGAGGGTACTTGAGGCTAACTGCAGTACTTGAGGAATGAGGATAACTGAGGGTACTTGAGGATAACTGAGAGTACTTGAGGAATGAGGATAACTGAGGGTACTTGAGGAATGAGGATAACTGAGGGTACTTGAGGATAACTGAGGGAACTTGAGGATAACTGAGGGTACTTGAGGATAACTGAGGGTACTTGAGGATAACTGAGGGTACTTGAGGATAACTGAGGGTACTTGAGGATAACTGGGGTACTTGGGGATAACTTGGGTACTTGAGGATAACTGGGGTACTTGAGGAATGAGGATAACTGGAGTACTTGAAGATAACTGGGGTACTTGAGGATAACTGGGGGTACTTGAGGATAACTGAGAGTACTTGAGGAATGAGGATAACTGAGGGTACTTGAGGATAACTGAGGGTACTTGAGTAATGAGGATAACTGAGGGTACTTGAGGATAACTGGAGTACTTGAAGATAACTGGGGTACATGGGGATAACTGAGATACTTGGGGATAACTGAGATACTTGAGTATAATTGGGTAGTTGAAGATAACTGGGATACTTAGGATAACTGGGGGTACATGAGGATAACTGAGATAACTATAATGGTATGTAAGGGAGGGCAACTGCATGTGACAGGGGGATACTGATGCTTGCTCAGAGATATGTGTACAAAATCTTAAAATTACCACTCCTATCATGGTTGATTTTCCTGTAGAATACGGGAGCGTTGTCATTGTAGGGCCAGCAATGGACAGCAATGTCAAGAATTTTGTGTCTCATGAAACTGTTCCCCGACGTCTTGCAGGAGAAGAAGAGAAAGAGAGGCATGACCTCATCCTTGGTATGAGCAGAATCAGCATCTGGTTGTTTGGACTCCATCACCAATTGTTTCTACAAGACAAAGATTATTATTATTATTGTTTTAAATGGTTTATTGAAAAATCAGACTTTTACCTGTAGTTCAGTACTTTTTCATTAGGCCAAGTAAAATAAGAAAATTGTTTCTCGTCTGGAATTTTTTTTTTAAAGGAAGAAGGTATTATTTGCTAGTTCTTTACTGGTTTACACCAATGGGCATTGATCAATTGCTGAGCCAGGCAATGAGAATACCTCCTTTTGTTTGTAAATTAGAAATAATTAGCATAATGAGCTCTGCCTGGAATTTTGGCAAATGGATATATGGATCCTGCAGCGTATCAGAGGGTGACCATATTAAGCTTGTGCAATATCAATTTTTTTTTTCATCATTTCATCCACGGAATATCATCAAACACATATCGCGATTCTCGATAATATTGCGATTTTTTTTTCATTCACGCATAATTGCTTTATAGCCAATAAACACAGTACCCCTCTGCAAGCACCCCCCCCCCCCCCCAAAAAAAATCGCCAGCACTTGGCTGAGAGACACGTGTAATCATGCCATTCGGTCGTGCACAATGGACATTGGCAAATTCGTTTCACACAGTACAACAGAATTGCGTTTTTAGAAATGTCATGAGCCCCGACTTTTGATCAAGGAGCCGCCGTCAATTTGTGCTTTGATAGACAGGAGCGGCAGTTCATGGAGTGCCATGGTCGAGCGGTTTAGTGCATCGGATTTGTGTTCCGATGGCTGAGTCGTCAGAATGTGGGTTCAAATCCCAACCGCGACCATGATGCTTGTGTCCTTGAGCAAGACACGAATTTGCAAGGTGATGAGTTTGTAAGGCGGTGAGTTTGTGAGGCGGCGAGTTTGTGAGGCGGCGAGTTTGTGAGGCGACGAGTTTGTAAGGCGGCGAGTTTGCAAGGTGCCGAGTTTGTAAGGTGCCGAGTTTGTAAGGTGCCGAGTGCCAACAGAGTCTGGCTAACCTACATGTACCTACCACATAGCCACATACCACACAGCCATTTAGCATTTTAGGACACTGGACTCCTTCCCCACACCAAAAAAATTAACAGAAAATCAGAGACTTCCATTTCTGTGGCTTAACGTTAAATGTTCAGTAATTTTCAAAAGTCGTTTACAGGTAATTGGAACAAAAAAATGGAACCGGGACGGGTACTGACAGTTTCAGTCAGGCATCTGGGTACCCGGATACCTGGCACAGCCCTATTAATTAAAATTTCACCAAAATTACTGATTACAAAATTTTAGATTGTAATAATTAGTAGGGCCTAGATCAAAAATCATAAAAATCGGCCCTTTTTTGTATTATGTGGGAGTCCAGTGACTATTCGCACCGTGCATGAGCTGTTGAGGGCACATGTTGTTAGATCACTGTGGGTGAAAGGGCAGCGATACTGCGTCGCGTTTGGCGTATTTTGTAGTTGATGTGCATATGCGCGGAATATCTCCAGCAATCATTGGCTGGCAGAAGTTCACACACGCTTAGTACCATAACATACGCACATAAAGTGTATACACAACGCTCACACGATGCAATTATTTTTCAGTACTACAAATATTACAATGAAATAATCAAAGGGAGAGAAAAACAAAGCACACCGTGGGAATGGGAGTGCGTTCTCCCCTCCCCCCTCTCTCTCTCTTTCTCTTTTTTTTTCTCTTTAAATTTTTTTTTTTTAAACGATTTTAGGGGGGGCTAGGCTACAGCCCCCTTAGGCCTTACTTCAGTGTACTTAGTAGCTATGTGACAAAAAATTTCAAAATTAACAGATTCCAATACAACTGGTATCATTGTCAAGGTCTTGAATAGACGATTACAATGATATAAGGATCATCTTCCTGTGACCAAAAATAAGGAAGTTATGACATGTTGAATCCGGCAATTTTAGGCCTGTAAATGGCAAATATTTTATAAGGAAAAACAAAAGAAATGTAAATTTGACTTGTGACCCGTTTCCTAGATTTTCTTGGATTCCATATCATAACTTTCAAAATTCTTGTCCGATTTTCAAAAGGTTGGTATCACTGGAATGCTTGGGAAAAGAGGAAGAATAATAACCTATTTCCAGGCTAATTCAATGATTAGTTTGTTTTGTAGTGCTGATTTACAAATAAGAAATACAAAAAAAATGTGTTAAAAAAAATTTAAAAAATAATGAAAAAAAAAATTACTCAAATCTGAGGACTATTTTTATATTTTTACACTGAAATCTTCGAAAGATTCTCATCCCTGATTTAATTAAATATTAGAACAATTTATAAATTATATTGGACTGTATATATACATGTATGAAACAAAATAATAAAAATAAATTTAAAAAAATTAAAAAACATTCAAATTACTCAAAATATGAGGATTTTTAAATATTTATACTGAAATCCGCGAGAAATTCTTATCCCTGATTTAATTAAACATTAAATTTTTTTTTTAATAATATTGGACTGGAAAAATGAAAAAATGAAATAAGTTATGAGAACTAATATTATTGTGTTACGCCGATGTATATAGGTTTAAACGGACGATTTATCGGACTGAAAATTCGGCCGATTGAACGTTCGTTTTGTTGACATCAAAAATGGTACACAATGTATAGCGTGCTGAACGCGGCGCATTACAATCTTTGGTTGACATCGATTTCTGCTCATCAAAAAAACGTAACTGCTAATCGTCCAATCGCCGTCAAAATTGGCCAAGAGGTAGAAAACAAGTATAGAAAAATTAATATTGTGGTTTGATAAGGTGTTTTACTAACCTTTGAGTAAATCGTCGATGGTTTTGATGAGCAAGAACAAACCCAAATTTCGAGATTTTTTTTTGGAAACTTCTAGATACCGCATTCAGAAAATTTGAGAACGAGGTTGAAGTAGAATATGTGATCTACATGTACATCTTCGAAAAAAAAACTCCTGGGTACGTCAAAAAGAACAGCCTCAGCGAAACGTTACAAAGCGCTATCTCCACGGTGTCTTCGCCACGCACGGCGATTCAACCCGAGATTGAGGCCGCGGCCGAAAAGATTTGCGACAATGCGTGGGATACGCACATACCTATACTTAGCCCCCCCTGGATCCGCCAATGTACAAGATAATCTACTCAGCAAACTTCCGTCCGTTTGATTTTAAAACCTTGGGCATATTGTTGGTGCTTCAAATTAGGCAAGAACCTTACTTAATATCTTACCTATTTTAGCTGAATTAACGTTAAATATCAGGGGACAACGAGCGCTGACACAGCAGGGAAGTTAATTTCCAAAAACACCACAAGGCGATCGCTCGCTCGAGATCTCGCGTATCTCGCGAACTTATAATTATTTTCAAGGACCTGAATGAGGGCGCTGCAAAAATTAGACTTGCTACAATAATAGACACCTATACGCGGCGCCTTTTTTTTCTACGCGGCGTCTTTTTTTTTTTCGACGGCGACTTTTTGTTTAAAAAAAAAGAAAAAGTCGCCGTCCAAAAACAAAACAAAAAGTCGCCGTCCAAAAACAAAAAGTCGCTGCCCAAAAACAAAAAGTCGCCGCGTAACAAAAAAAAGTCGCCGCGTAGCGCCGCGTAGGTGTCCATTATAGAACACCATAACAAACAGAGCTAGAGACGGCACAGCCGGCCGTACAAAATTACGATCGATTGATTGAACCCGCGCCCGCGCCGGCTACGCTCGGATCATCAATTATCTGCTTAGCAAAATTAAGTTGAAAACCAGTCAGAAGCAACATACATACATCACGTGACAATTTGGTTGGTAACTAATTTTTGCTAAGCATAACATTTCTCTTTTATTTTGTGTGCTGATGAAAATACCAGCTCTGTGAAATGGCCCCTGGGCCATGGGCCAGGGTACGGGTACGGGTAAAAGAAATTCCCAGGTTTACTGGTTCAAAATCGGCTCTTGAGGGCGCGCGGCCGCTCAAGGAGACACGTACACACGACACGATACGACGGAAGTACAGTTTTGGCGTGAGTTTACGTTAGTTCGGTGCTCGTGTGGAATTGGCTTTAGTTAGACTAGAGTGTCATATAGATGTCATTAGTTTTTAGTTTAAAATGTCAACTTTTAAGTGCGTCTTTGTCAACATGTTTGCCTTTATTGTGGTTGTAACAGATGCAAGCATTACAGTATGTAATTTCATAATTTAATAGGGGGCGTATTATTTCATGGACTTAGTTAGGTTACTGGTTAGACTTAGTCATGACAAGTCATGATGATGATTGATGATAGTGATTAGTGGGCAGTGTTATGGTGGTACCTACCACTGGTAGTACTACCAGTACCATGATCATACCATGGCCTATGGGATGGAGTAGGGTTTTCAGGTGAAAAATTATTCCTAAACCAATATGCTCAATATTTATATCAAATTAAAGGTCTTGATGAAAGAAATACAATGGTTTTTAAATCAAGAAAATCGGATGAGTAGTTTTTGAGGAATCTTGTTTTATTTAATCAAGTATACAGCATTCGATGAAGCCTGACTGTCCATACACTGTGTACATCCCTAATGGCAACAAAACCGTTGAATCAGCCTACACACACCGTGATACACACGCACAGCGTTTGTGCTCGTTTCCCTCATAAGAGCTTTTGAAAGGGTGTAAAAAATACACTCTCCGCTCAAAACTAAACACAATTACAGCTCAAAACTTTCACATATGATAGAAAAGAGGTGTAAAATTCATTCAGACACCGCTCTTGCCTTTCAACTTGAAAATTTCACCTCGAAAAACGGTGTTTACTTTTTTATCTCTTCGTAACTTCGGTTGTAGAGTAGCTGTGGAGATCGAGCAAGCATGGGAATGTAAAGGAACCCTTTGACTCAATAGGGAAGCCCGTTTTCATGTCAATCACAATGTACTTGGGTGCGGAGACAGCTCCGAAGTGGATACCCTCAGCAGAGCGTGGCAAATTTTACGGGCCGAAGAATAATGTGCTCGATCTTGGAACACTTCGCGAAAGGCTGGGCAGGACGAGAGTGGTTCATTCATAAAAACCTAGGCTTTCGCACGTACTTCCGATTGCTATTTTATGTACATTGTTGGATAGCTGAGACTATAAGCTTTCCAATGAGCTATTACATGTAATATTTCGACAGGTATAAGTAGTAGAATTTTTTGATTTAAAATTTTGATGTTTTTTGTTGCGGGCGATGCGCTGTGCGTGTGGAGGGCTTCGGTCAAGCACGTACAAACTGAAAACCCTACATGGAGGTAGAAAAAGACCAGTTCTGGTAGGGCCTACTGCTGGTAGCCCTGGTGTAGTGGTGGTCCTTGATGGCCCTCACCTGGCCCTGGCATGTACTCTCTATTGGAATTTGTTTGCAACCACTAACCAGTTAAAAAATGATTCTATCAATTTTTGGGGGTACAGAAAGTGAAAATTATCTTTAAAATACACTTATGTCTTTTTGTTATGATGGTTTATTTCCCTTCTAAAAAAATCATCTCCTTCAGAAAATAGAAGGATCCTAGGCCTTTATAAAGTTAGTTGTAACATAGGGCCACACCGAATGTTACTTAAAAATACACAACTGCGGTTCCTAGGTCAAATTCAGAAAAAGGGAAAAAATTGGGCCCTGCATTCTATATGTACTCTGGACCAAGGATAAGGAGGGAGTCCAGTGTGTATTGGCCCTAGGCTAGCTGCAGTGACTGTAATCTCAAGTCAAAGGTCATGGCATTGGGTTTGAATCAGACCTTAAAGCTACAGACCTTTTTTTTTTACATAAGAAATTTGGGAGACCATTCTTTGTACACTATTCAAAATAGACTGGCTACACAGATTGTTTTACTTAATAAGATACAGTCTGTAATATGGGTTCCAGACTATTGGGCTTGGGTGATTTCATAATACAACTTAGATGAGTTGTTCTGTCAAAAAGACAATGACAAGTCCTTTGAGATACAGTTAATGCAGCTATGGTAACACAAGAATGGGGCTGCTAAGGGGTTTAAGATAACTCGACCCCTGTGACAACTTGACCCCGACAACGCAACGTAAAATAAAACTTACATGTCCGTGGAAAAGACTATGATAAATATCACAGATTTTCCCATTCAAGATGATAGAGGACTTACAGGAGAGTGAAGGATTGGAAGCGATATTTGGAAAGAATGTTGAATCAAACGGCCATCACTGCATACGTGTAGCTTTAGCAGACGACAAAACGACGACAAAATGGCCAACAGACGACAAAATGGCTAACATCTAAACAAAAATATGCACAAATTCATTGCTCAAAATCTCCAAAAATAATTCTTTCCAAACCTCACTTGACTACATTTTCCTCTCCTTTAGTATGTACTCTGTCATCTTTTAAAGGAAAATTTGTAATATTTATCATATTTGGATCAAAAGTGGCGGTTGTATTCTACATTCTTTCCCGAGATTTTGGGAGATTTTGAGCAATAAATGTATGCAGTGAGATGTTGGCCATTTTGTCGTCTGCTAAAAACACATAATAATAATAATAATGTGTGGACTTATATAGCGCACGTATCCACCAACTGAGTGGTGCTCAAGGCGCATATTATTACCCCTGCTCATAAGGCTCATAAATCATTCCTGAAACCATCTCAGCTCCCTGGGGAGTATACAGCTCAATTGCTGCCATTACAGCGCATATAGGGCTAATCAACCAGCTCTGCCCTCACAGGTACCCATTTAACCCCTGGGTGGAGAGAAGCAATTACGGTTAAGTGTCTTGCTCAAGGACACAAGTGTCACGGCCGGGATTCGAACCCACATTCTGCTGCTAACACCAGAACTTGAGTCCGGTAAGCTAGACCGCTCGGCCACGCATAAGTAGCGGTTGTGTTCGACATTCTTTCCAATTTGATCAATGCTTTGTTTGAAGTTGATCGTCGTTTCCTGGCAAACAGATTGATTTTGTTTCATAAATGAGCTGTGTGATGTGTAATTGACCTGGATGCCAGTCAACACGCCCCCTCGCAAACTCGCCCCCTAACAGACTCACCCCCGGTGATACAAACTCGCCCCCCACAAACTTGCCCCTCCGCAAACTCGCCCCCCCGGCAAACTCGCCTCTCCGCAAAATAGTCCCCTGGCAAACTCACCCCCGGCAAACTCGCCCCCTGACCCATATTACCATAATAAATCGTGTCTTTTTTGTCTTTTAACACCCCGGCAAACTCGCCCCCCACACAAACTCGCCCCCAACCCATATTACTGTAAATTATGTGATCAGACTAATTATTCAGTATTCAGTATTCAATGTGGGTCAGGGGGCGAGTTTGTTTGTATCACCGGGGGGGCGAGTCTGTTCGGGGGCAAGTTTGTAAGGGGCGAGTTGACTGGTTATACCGTCACCATGAGTGACAGGCAAATGCCCACACTTGATTGGAGTCAAAACTGAGCTTGGGTGATAACACGATATCGAATATCGTGAGTGGAGTCAGAAATTCCACGGAAACAAAATAAAGCCAGTCTTTCCAGCTTTCAGAAGTGAGAAACAAAAGCGAACTATTTCAGTCGTCAAATATATATCGCGATTTTCGATAGTATCACAATTTTTTTTTTTCATATTAAGGCTGTGCATTTTCAGTTACCCGAAATTAAAAATCTTCAGGATACCCGGGTAACCGGGTACCCGACCAAAACTGTCTTTACCCGGTTCCATTTTTCCCCAATTACCGTACCTGTAAACGACTTTTTAGAATTCCTGGATACCCAGTACAACCTTATCGAGTTGTCTCGTAAGTCACATTTGTTTAGGTCGAGTTATCGATATAAATAATGTAAACGTAAACATAAATCATGCATTGTTTTCACAAATTCAATTCAAGAAGTTGCAGGGTTTATAACGTTTTTATAAATTATAGCGCAATATGTAGATCTAATATCTTATAGAGTAATTCAGGAAATATCTATTTGTTTTCATATTTTTGTTTTTAAACCATGCAAATAAAGACATGTACACTCGCTGCCAATAATATGGAATGCACTCAAGAGTGCCATGGTCGAGCGGTTTAGTGCATCAGATTTGTGTTCTGATGGCTGAGTCGTCAGAATGTGGGTTCGAATCCCAACCGCGACCATGGTGCTTGTGTCCTTGAGCAAGACACTTTACCATAATTGCTTCTCTCGACCCAGGGGTAAATGGGTACCTGTGAGGGCAGAGTTGGTTGTTGTGTTTGATGAGCCCTATATGCGTTGTAATGGCAGCAATTGACCTGTATACTCCCCAGGGAGCTGAGATGGTTTCAGGAATGATTTATGAGCCTGATGAGCAAGGGGTAATAATATAATGCGTCTTGAGCACCAGTTTGGTGGATACGTGCACTATATAAGTCCACATTATTATTATTATTATTAAAAGAAGTGACTCTCGAGTCAGACTTAAGTCCCAGTAGAGTGTCCTGCAAGTCTTAAATCTGTAAGGATAGCTTATGTTTTGTTTAATTTTTTTCAGCCAAGTTATGACACTGCTTGTGAGATTGATGATTTGTGTGGAACCAAAAATGGATATTGCTGTCTGGGAGACTATCTTGACACCGGTACCAAGTAAGTTTAACTGATTTCAATAACTGATTTTCTCAACATCACAGTTCAGCAATCTTGATTAGAATTTGTAATACCTTGAGATACCTTGCTTGAGGTTATATGCACCTGTCACTTGTGTTTCCGCACCCCCAAACCCCACCTACATGTTATCCCCGCCTACATGTTATCCCCGCCTACATGTTATCCCCACCTACATGTTCATTTATCTCCGCCTACATGTTATCCCCGCCTACATGTTTATTTATCCCCGCCTACATGTTATCCCCGCCTACGTGTTATCCCCGCCTACGTGTTATCCCCGCCTACGTGTTATCCCCGCCTACGTGTTATCCCCGCCTACGTGTTATCCCCGCCTACGTGTTATCCCCGCCTACGTGTTATCCCCGCCTACATGTTATCCCCGCCCTGATTGATTGATTGGCCAGTGATTGGTTGGAGACTGTTGAGGCTGAGGGTATTCCACTGTGCCCCATATGCAGGAAATAAGCAGGACATTATTTTACCAATCAAATCCCCACATCAAGAGACGGGTGGCTTGGGGGGGGGGGGTGTCTATAGCAAATATGTATTGCCCAGGAGGGGGAGGGGAAGGGGTAGTAGTGATTTGGAGTAAAGTCAATTAAGCTTGGACGATATCAATTTTTTTAATCCACAATATATCAGCAAACATATAATTATCGCGATTTTCGATAATATTGCAATTATTTTTTTCATTCATGCATGATTGCTTTAGAGCCGATAACCACAGTTATATACCCCTCTACAAGCGTCACAATAAATCACAAATTCATTTGCAGAGCGTGTATGCACTTCTGAAGTAGTTTGCTTTTGTTTCTCACTTCCAAAAGCTGAAAAGACTATTCTAATTTTGTTTCCATGGAATTTCTGACTTGACTCACAATAGCGATTTTTTTTTTTTTAATCGCGATATATTTTTTTAATCACGATTTGCCGATATCTCGATAACTTAAAAAGGTTCTCGATATCGTAATCGAATAAAAAAAGGTATCGCGATATTCGATATTATCGTGTTATCGCCCAAGTCAATCAAACATTCCCATCCCCCCCCAAAAAAAAATACTAATCCCAAAGTTCTTAACCCTAACTCCCTAGGCCCATTTGTTTGCTGAATCCTCCAAAATCCTTCAGTAGTAAAGCAAGCACATGACATGTATGCACACATGTGTTTCTAATCTGTGATACATGTACATGGCCATGGACCCTCCCTGTATGCATGGAGCAATAAACAGTGTCCACTGAACCAAGCACTGACCTTGCAATGACCTTGCAATCACTACAACAAACATGGATGTACATGTACCATGGAAAGGCAAGTATGCCTAATAACCTCAATCCTCCAAAATCCTTCACTTTAGCAAAGAGCATGTAGCGTGTAACCTCAATCCTTCAAAATCCTTCACTTTGGAAAAGAGGATTTTGGAGGATTTGGGAAGGTTAGGGTTAAAAAAAAAAACACCATGTTTTCCTACCAGAATACAAACATGATCTCCACCTCAATAATTTACACTACATTGTGTTCATATTTTGACTGTATAATAGTGAATGTACATCTTGCCCAGAAGACATGTACATGCCCAAGAGTAACAAATGTCCTAGCTGTCGCAATGTAACTCAATGTGAGCCACATGAGGAGGTAGGTTACGCCATTTTGTTTTTGTAATAAATGTACAGATTATCAAAGCAACAACAAATTTTCTAAAAGCTTACTTGATGTAAAGTTGGTCCAAGTATCGACCGTTCTGTGAAACTATTCACTCTGTAGTGCTTTCATCTTAGAGAAAAAACAAGAATTGCTATTTCAAATTTACAAAAGTTTAACTCTCCTACACATTGAAGCCACTCCCAACCACTAAATTATGTTCTTAACCCTCCTATGTACAGTGCAGTTTGCCATAGAATTGTCAGACCTTTCAAAACCTTTCAAGTTTGCTGTACTGAAGGGTTTTGAAAGGTGAGAAAACTGTCTGACAAAAGGGACCTATGAAAGGTTTCGAAAGGTGTAACAACTCTCTGAACAAACTGGTGTTGAAATGTTTCAATACCTTTCAAAGGGTATTGAAAGGTGTGGTTGTTCAGTAGCAACAAATTCTGGAGGGTTTTAAAGGGTTCATAATTATTGATAGCCATTTTGGCCCGTAAGCAGATTTTGAAAGGTTTTGAAAGGTCAAACCATAGGAGGGTTAAGCAACCTTCAGTACATACATGTACAAGCCTGCTGTCCTTTCCAAGTAATCTTACAAAATCAACTGTGTGCCACCCAAGGCCACTGTAAATGTTTGAAAATATTAGTATGGCCTGCAACGTATCAATGGGAGACCACCTTACCCTGCAATCTCAGTGATATGACAGTGCACAGAAGGGTGACCATAGGAGGCCACTGGCAACAGCTAATGGCTTGGAGTGGCCTGAATGGGTTGTTTCAAAAATTGCACTGATTGTAGGAGGGTTAAAACATGTTACAGTTCATTGATACAATATTTTTTTTTAAACTAGAGGATGGAAACAAATATACTTGTTTTAAAAATAAATGTTGTACTCTCTCTTAACCCTCCTACAATCAGTGAAATTTTTGAAACAACTCATTGAGGGCCACTCCAAGCCATTGCTATGGTAGGCAGTGGCTCCTCATAGCTATACTGCATAGTAACATAATGCCTCATATGTCTGTCGGTTTTAGTGGTTTGTGATTGACATATTGCAGGGCATATTACTTTGTTCCAGACTTCAGTGGCTGGTGGTAGGTTACTATGGAGAGTCTATAGATGTTTACAAAATAACTGCTGAAAATCCCAGTGGATGATGGAGGCTTGGTATGGTTTATTGGTCTCAGTGGCTGATGGTGATTTATTATTGGGAGTTTGTTTACAGTATAACCTGCTGAAAATAAGGTCAACTGTGGTATACATGTGTCTTTGTATGCATGTACATGTATGTACATTGGAGATTACTTCAAAGGGGCAGTGTGGCTTATATGCACAAACAATGTGTGTACAACACATTGGACATTTAGTGGTTTACAGTGGCCTCTATGTGTAGGAGGGTTAAAAAGATTTAGTTTTTTTATTAATTGTTTATTTTTTTACATTTAATTTTGTTGTGTAAAGTATTGATTGTTGTTTACTTGTTTTTTGACAGTTTTAGTTTTTGCTCATAATATTGAAATTATTTTATTATGTTTAATTTCCAAAATTGCGATATGGACAATGGCGTTCAATTGACTTATTAAAACAAAATACTAGATTTCAGAGAGTTACACTGGTTACACAGACAACGTGTGCGTGTGCAGAAAATGGACAAACCAATCGGACGGTGAGATTTTAATTTTTTGAATTTAGTTTGCAGTTTTAAGGGGGCTATAACAATTGTGTCAGTTGTCACGGTAGTACAAAGAGTGCCATGAATGGGGGCAGGGGGGGGGGGGGTCCGAGTCAGGGTCAGGGTGATTGACAATCGCATGTAATCCTGCATATCTTTGAAAAATATGATTTTATTTACTTGCAGCTGGAAATGCAGGAAAAAAAATGAAAATGGGGGGAGGTAATGTACAAAGTACTAGGCTTGGCTCTTTCCGTGTGCACAGTGATGGTTTGACACAGACCATGTACACGTGGAAATATCACTAATAACTGGCATGATGCAGACGGACTGTCCACATCTAGTACAGAAAATAATCCAAAATACGGCATTGCAGATTCAGAAAAAAATAGTACAGATTAAACAAATCCAAGTCTGGCACAAAACACCCAAAATATCTGGTTGTATGAAATTAAAACAAATTATCAGTTGAACTTCCTGGAAATCATGATATGATAATATGTTTAAATTTTAAATGTAGGTTTCGTTTACACGTTTCATGAATTTGAAAACGTTCAGTGAATTTATTTTTGTGTAAATGTCCCAACCCTACAAGGTACTACAGATCATACTTGTTTCAATATTGAGTTCCAATTTCTCTGGAAAAAAATGTCCCCCCTTTCCCCAGAGTGCCAATCTTCCCATTAAAATTCCCATTGTATTAATCTCTGCTCTTTTCTTTTTATTCACAGTTTGTTTGAAGAATAATTGTATGGACCTTTGCCCTTCTCCTCCCGAGAATGAGACCAGAACGACCCCTCCACTTAATTCCACAGGTGAGACCAACTACAGGTGGAACCAACTACAGGTGGAACCAACTACAGGTGAAACCAACTACAGGTGGATTCAGATAGTAAATAATGATGTAACACAGCATGATCCTGCAGCCTTGCATCGCTTAAAGGGGCAATATTGTCACGATCAACAGGGCATGGAATCGGAGTGCTAGTTTAGATTAACTGAGTCACTGAAAACAATACCCACCTGTTAAGGTCATATTAACATTGCTGCTGCATAAACGAGCCAATAATGTTCAGTCATTGTGTTCATCTTAAAGTAGGACACCGATTCCATGCCCTGTTGAAAGTCTGCTCTGATCGTGACGATAGTGTCCCTTTAACCCTTCTACACATGGAGGCCACTCCAATCCACTAAATTTTGTTCTTTAGCAACCTTCAGTACATACATATATAAGCCTGCTGTCCTTTCCAAGTAATCTTACAAAATCAACTGTGTGCCACCCAAGGACACTGTAAATGTTTGAACATATTAGTATGGCCTGCAATGTATCGATGGGAGACCACTTTACCCTGTAATCTCAGTGGTGTGACAGTGCACAGAAGGGTAACCATAGGAGGCCACTGGCAACAGCTAATGGCTTGGAGTGGCCTGAATGGGTTGTTTCAAAAATTGCACTGATTGTAGGAGGATTAATCTAATTTACATTGTGATGTCAACTGGGGCTAATTTCATAGAGCTGCTTAGCAGATAAAATTGTTTACCATGACGGCAAGTGCAGGAATGGCCCATGAAACTTAGCGAGAAAGCGCGCCCTCATGCTCGACTGGCCACAAGTATTTTGCCTATTTCGCCCAGTTATATTCAAATGTTGGTGCCTGTTGGACAACAAAGCCCAAAAAGTTACACTACCAAATATTCTTACTCTTAGGAGTTAATTACTGTCTTACATTGGTAACATTCCAGCAACCATTCTACAGGTGTTATACCGAAGAATAAATTAAAATCAATTATCCTAGTCTTCGAGGTCAGTTGGTTACACTAACTATAAGCAGACAATTGCCTACTCAAGTAAGCATATCTCATGGGTTAGTTAGGAAATTCTGCTCGTGCGCATGTGTTCTTACTGTTGCAAAGGATTCACCGCTTCCACAACTAATGCAAATATTCTGTGTTAACTGTACGCAGAAAATAGCGATTGTAAGCGCAGAATTCCGTGCTAAGTAGCACTATGAAGTTTCTTGGAGCTGCAATATAAAACAGACTACCAGCCAAAATGCAATCATTTTATTTGAAAGTTTGGCTGGTAACCACAAAAATCTGCTAAGCAAATATTTCTGATAAGGAATATTTACTGCTTGACATCTCTATGAAGTTAGCCTGGAGGCTGACTAATCACTAAAAGCAAGATAGTTTTTACGTAACCCTCTCACCTTCAGTAAATATTTGTAATCCACTTTATTTCTACCGTTTTTCATTTTATTCTTCGTTTTTTAATAAGGGAATAACAGTTTGTGGCACAGTCTTTACCGCAGGTTAATGACCGGTATTGGGCGCGGTCACATGCGTTTTCGAAATGTGAAAAAAAATGAAATTTTTGTTGAATGTAATGCACGTAAAAAAGAATGCGCCTTGAGCACCACTTAGTTGGTGGATACGTGCGCTATATAAGTCCACACATTATTATTATTATTATTAATAGAAATAAGCAAATTCACATTTTGGGGAGACATAAAACACTTCTAAAGTACATGAGTCGGGCACGTGATGCCAATCTTTGTCTCTCTGATTGGTTGAAATCTGTATCGCGTGTCGCGCAAAACAGCTGGTGAACAGCTGGCACATACACACTGTTCTAATTTTGACAAGCCAGGGGTACGTTCCGCTTGCGCGAATGTTGCAAACGTTCACTAACGTTGGCAAATAATTTCGAGTGGAACCAATTGTGCGCCGCCAGTGTTGGCGAACGTTGGCCAACGTAGATTTGATGTGTTTGCGGTTGTGCGAACGTTGCGCTCACAATCGGTTCCACTTTGACCCATCCGTCCCCAAACGTCCACGTGAACTTTTGCGATACATTTGCACAAACGGAACGCAGTCTGCACCATCCGTTAATACACACCCACGTGATCACGTTTTGTCCAATCAGATTGTCTAAACTGTATTGGCCATTTATGAATATACTTTACGTTAACAGGGCTGTGTCCTCCATGTCATTGTGATGTCGTTGATAAAGGATGGTCCTTTGGTAAGTCTTTGAAATAATATACCTATCCATCTGAGCTTGGGCGATAACACGATAATATTGAATATTGCGATACCTTTTTTTTTTATTCGATTACGATATCAAGAACTTTTGCAAGTTATCGAGATATTGGAATACTTGTTCATCTGACACTATAAGTTGGGAGAAAGCCATTTTATTCTTTCGTCATCAATAAGAATGCATATTTTTGCAGACTTGGAGTTTCACGGAGACCCTGGCCCTTGCTGCCCCTTCAAAATGTTCCCATAGACATTCTAGTATTTTTAACTATGTAAATTTGATTGATTTCGGCCCATAGGCTGTTTTTTTTTAATAAACCAGCAACAATAATAAAATACCAAACCATACCTCGCTTCCTGCATAAAATAGTGCTTAAATTCCATTTTATTTAAAGGCCTACTCAGTTATTTCATAATACTGCCTCTACTTGCTCTATGGTTATTAAGATCATAATCAAGCTTTTGGAATCTTTGCTTTGTTTGAAACGATCGTTAAATGATGTGCTAGGTCTATTTATTTATTATTATTAAAAAAAATATATATAATTATTAATTGTTTTTAGAAGGTTTGTAGTAGCACTATGTAATAATCTCCTAAGAAATGTATTGTACTGGTTCTGAGAAGAACTGGTGGTGAGATAACTTGACATTTCGATCAGCCTTTACCACAGGTTGATTTACTTAGGAGATTGTAACATTGTGCAACCACAAACTTTTAAGTCTATATTAACTGTTAATTTAATTGCTTTTTCTAAATCATTATGTTACATTTCTCTTGCCAGACAATGGCTATTTTTTTATTGGTCTGGCTGTTGGTATGTGCATAATTGGCATAATTGGCATAATTGGAACAGTAATTGTCTGCTGGAAGTGGAAAAAATGCTGTTTTGAAGATAAAAACGGTGAGTAATAAATACCTGATTCCGTTTGCAATAAACCTAACTCATTAGTAAAAAAAAAAAACTAGCCAAATATCTTCTTTTTTTTTCCCCCTATGATTTTGAATATCTTGCTTGCTTATCATAGAATGTGAAGAGGTTTTCTACCTGAAAAAGGTAGATTTTCATCGGCCATTCTGTATGTTTTTTTTTAACTCTAACCCTCCAGGGTATTTTGGCTAGAAACCCTGCCAGACGCATCAGATTGCATCGTTTGTCAAAGTGACTTGGCTGCAGAGTGCAGCAAGATCCATCTAGTCACAAATCTCAAGGCTGAACTGCCTCAGAGTCTGTGGTCACCCAACGCAGCAGGATACAACTCTGGCATTGTTCAATGGGACCAGCTCTCAATAGCCTCAGACTTGGCTGCTTATGCACTGGTGTTGACAGCTGAATGCATCAAAGTGCACCAGACTTTTCCACCTGATGCACTGTGCTGCGTCTGGCAGGGTTAGGGTTAAGGTTGATCTGATCTGTTATCAACAGGCCTGTGATTATTCAGGATTTTTCCTGATTTTTCCTGACATCAGCATGTTTAAAAATCTCCCTGTATTGTGTCCAAACCTCTGGTTTCTTGTTTAAGGGGATTAAACATCTTGGATGTTCTGGGGGCTTTGTCCTGTAGACCAAAGGGAATCACACCACTGTCTTGACCGCAACTCTGTAATTCTCAATTTTTAGCAAACCACAGCTTAAATCCAGAAGCATGTGGAACAAATGCTGTTGTAAAGAGAAAAACCGTGATCAGTAATACTTGATTCCGTTTGCTTTAAACCTAATACATGACATTGTAGTATTATACACAAAATGCACACATGCATGCCGAACATTGCAACAAGTTTGATTTCCCTGTAATAAAGACCTGGACCCGGCACCAGAAAATATCTGAAAATATATATATATATATATATATATATATATATATATATATATCTATATATATATATATATACTGAACAGCAAAAGAAACGCAAGTCCGAGGACAGCAAAAGAAACACAAGTCCAAGGTCTTGTCAAGTTTTCAAACAGAAGACAAACCATGTTGATTCTAATCACTCATTTAATGAAAAATGCTTTCAATTTGTGAGCTGAAAGTGACTGTTGAAATTGTTGCAATTTCAACAAATTTAAAGCATTTTTCATTAAATGAGTGATTAGAATCAAAATGGTTTGTCTTCTGTTTGAAAACTTGACAAGACCTCGGACTTGCATTTCTTTTGCTGTCCTCGGACTTGTGTTTCTTTTGCTGTTCAGTATATATATATATATATATATATATCAAAAATCGCTGCCGCTCATCTTTCAAATGCAGCTTTCACAAACACAGACATACTTATTTTAACCCTCCTACTACTGCAAGGGTCAAAATCAGTCAAAATGTTGAAATACTTCCAAAGGTATATCTAGTGCACTTAAAAGTCAAACACTGTCAAACCTTACGTGTAGTAAGTACATTTACAGGTCAAAATGAGTCTACCGTTTTTGACTGGTAAAAGCATTGTCTGGTATTGTTCAGGGTGGTCCAAATGACAGTCAAAACCAGTCAAAAATGCCCCTGTGTGCACATTTGGGTCAACAGTCAAAACGGGCAGTTGACTGGTTTTGACTGCAACTTTCCATTAGCTAAAGTGCATCAATAGTAGGAGAGTTAAAGTTAAACCTATATCGAGATCTATCTAGCCTGGAAAGGGTTCTTTTTCCTAAATTACACTCAATGGTGGCTTTGTGTGTGCAATTATCAATGATTGATGAAAATGCTTATTTGTGCCATATTTGCTGACAATGACATCAACATTGGTTGTGGGGTGAGTGGGGCTGGACGATTCTTGTTCCGGTGTCCCAGCATTTCTGTCCAAGGATGTATCATGTTTTCCAAACAGACATTTTAGTTTGTCTTTTATGCTGTTAATTAATCTAACATGAAAAAAAATAATAAAGAAAACATCTTAAAAAAGCACCGGTGCACGTGCCTTTTTCACATTAGAATCAGTACACAAAACCTGAATGCATTCAAAGAGTTGCCTAGCAACTCTTTAGAACGGGATCCAGATCTCACTGTTTTGCAAAGGAATTTAACCCCAATATTTGTTCCATTTTTACTGCAGCTCGGCCTTCACAATCTCGCGAGTATATAATATCTCATGATTATATAAACAAAAATATGCTATTTGGCCTACATAGAATCTTTGACAAAACATGTTGGGACACCCACTTTTCCCCCACTCAATGGTGGCTTGGTGTGCGCAGTTATCAATGATTGGCGAAAATGCTTATTTGTGCCATATTTGCTGACAATGACGATTCTTGTTCCGTTGTCCCAGGATTCCTGTCCAAGGATGTATCATGTTTTTCTAACAGACTTTTTGGTTTGTCTTTTATGCTGTTAATTAAACTTAGAAATTGACGAAATATAAAAAGAGATTTGACAAAATAGGGAGACTGCCAACATACAGTAGGGTTAGATGGCTCAGTTGGTAGAGCGCAGGAATGTTAACAATGAGGCCGCAGGTTCAAATCCTGCTCTAGTAAATTTTTCTTTGTTCTCTCCAAATAATGTTTTTTTTTTTTTTTTTCCCCTCCATTACCATTTATTTCGTATATAGGCTGACCAAAAAGGTGGTTTTTAGAATGTTTTTTGGGGGTAATGTTCATTTTTCTTTTAATTAACAGTGGCATCACCAGCCTTACCGGATCGGCCCAACTGTGATATCTAAGAATTTGATCTGTCTATCTATCTATATCTATCATAGAAAGGGTTCTTTTTCCTAAATTCCACATAAGAATCAATAAAACAGGATCCAGATCTCACTGTTTTGCAAAGGAATTTAATCCCAAATCAGTTTATTTATTTATTTATTTATTTTTTGATTTGGGGGGGGGGATGCATGAGAATGTGCCCTCCATTACCATTTATTTCTTTTGATATTACCAATAGTGTATAGGGGGTGCCCAAAAAGTAGTTTTGCAATCAGGGGCAGATCCAGGGTCTCAGAAAAGGGGATGGGGCGCATGGCAAAAAGGGGGAATATGTGGCCTCCCCCTCCCCGAATCCACCAATGATTGCACTATTGTAATATATAAAAAAAAGTGATAGCATTTTACTGTGAGGTTAACAATGGAATCACACTCTTTAACCACGGTTGACGTCATGAATTTTGCATCAGTAGGGATGGAAATTATGCAATTATTTCTATGTTTTGTTCAGCTACAGATGACAGAGAATCACAAGAATCGCATCAGCTTATCGAACTTTCCTGTAAGTACAAGTACATGAGATGTTCTTACATGCATTTTAAAGAGATTTTCGAAGCCACTGTTTATCTAGGACTTCATGGTTGATGTTTTGCACTTATGTTTCCAACTGATATTCGTGGGCGGAATGTCAATTATTTGGGGGTCTGGTTCATCACTATTTATCTTGTATTTTATGTGTAAATAATAGATTGTTTTGTATGTAGATGTGTATATTTTTAAATAATGTTAATTGTGTATTTTTAAAACCATTTGTACATTATTTCTTTACTTCTTTTCATTGTTGTATTTGTCATCTAGTAAGCTCTAGGCTGTCATTGTTTTAATATGGAGATGTCTAATCACATGTAATTGCCTAATTAAGGATGAATAAAGTTCTTTGAATTGAATTGAATTGAATTGAATTGAATTGTTAAGAAAACATCTTAAAAAAGCACCAGTCCACGTGACTTTTTCACATTTGAATCAATACACAAAACCTGAATGCATTCAAAGAGTTGCCTAGCAACTCTTTGAAACGGGATCCAGATTTCACTGTTTTGCAAAGGAATTTAACCCCAATATTTGTTCCATTTTTACTGCAGCTCGGCCTTCAAATGGAATGCAATCTTCACAATCTCGTGAGTATATAATATCTCATGATTATATAAACAAAAATACGCTATTTGGCCTACATAGAATCTTTGACAAAACATGTTGGGACACCCACTTTTCCCCCACTCAATGGTGGCTTGGTAGTGATTATCAATGATTGGCGAAAATGCTTATTTGTGCCATATTTGCTGACAATGACGATTCTTGTTCCGTTGTCCCAGGATTCCTGTCCAAGGATGTATCATGTTTTTCTAACAGACTTTTTGGTTTGTCTTTTATGCTGTTAATTAAACTTAGAAATTGACGAAATATAAAAAGAGATTTGACAAAATAGGGAGACTGCCAACATACAGTAGGGTTAGATGGCTCAGTTGGTAGAGCGCAGGAATGTTAACAATGAGGCCGCAGGTTCAAATCCTGCTCTAGTAAATTTTTCTTTGTTCCCTCCAAATAATGTTACTTTATTTTTTTTAATTTTTTTTTGGGGGGGGGGGGGCATCATGCAGGAGAATGTGCCCTCCATTACCATTTATTTCGTATATAGGCTGACCAAAAAGGTGGTTTTTAGAATGTTTTTTGGGGGTAATGTTCATTTTTCTTTTAATTAACAGTGGCATCACCAGCCTTACTGGATCAGCCCATCGGTGATATTGAAGAATCTGAAGGTGATCTATCTATCAATTCACACATAGAATCAATAAAACAGGATCCAGATCTCACTGTTTTGCAAAGGAATTTAATCCCAAATCATGTTTACTACATGACAATCTGCTTTTAAATAAGTTCAGCTCAACTGGAATTGAAATAAGCACTATTGCAATCAGGGGTGGATCCAGGGTCTCAGAAAAGGGGGAGGGGCGCATGGCAAAAAAGGGGAATATGTGGCCTCCCCCTCCCCGAATCCACCAATGATTGCACTATTGTAATATAAAAAAAAGTGGTAGCATTTTACTGTGAGGTTAACAATGAAATCACACTCTTTAACCACAGTTGACGTCATGAATTTTGCATCAGTAGGGATCGAAATTATGTAATTATTTCTATGTTTCAGCTGGTACAGATGACAGAACATCCCAAGAAATGCGTCGGCTTATTGGCAATTCCTGTAAGTACAAGTACATGAGATGTTCTTACATGCATTTTAAAGAGATTTTCGAAGCCACTGTTTATCTAGGACTTTATGGTTGATGTTTTGCACTTATGTTTCCAACTGATATTCGTGGGCGGAATGTCAATTATTTGGGGGTCTGGTTCATCACTATTTATCTTGTATTTTATGTGTAAATAATAGATTGTTTTGTATGTAGATTTCTGTATTTTTAAAACCATTTTTACATTATTTCTTTACTTTTCATTGTTGTATTTGTCATCTAGTAAGCTCTAAGCTGTCATTGTTTTAATATAGAGATGTCCAATCACATGTAATTTCCTAAATAAGGATGAATAAAGTTTTTTAAATTGAATTGAATTCATCTGTATGACTTTTTTAGACATCCATGATTTCGACTAAAATAACTTTTTTTAAAAATAATAAAGAAAACATCTTAAAAAAGCACCGGTCCACGTGACTTTTTCACATTAGAATCAATACACAAAACCTGCATGCATTCAAAGAGTTGCCTAGCAACTCTTTGAAACGGGATCCAGATCTCACTGTTTTGCAAAGGAATTTAACCCCAATATTTGTTCCATTTTTACTGCAGCTCAGCCTTCAAATGGAATGCAATCTTCACAATCTCGTGAGTATATAATATCTCATGATTATATAAACAAAAATACGCTATTTGGCCTACATAGAATCTTTGACAAAACATGTTGGGACACCCACTTTTCCCCCACTCAATGGTGGCTTGGTGTGCACAATTATCAATGATTGGCGAAAATGCTTATTTGTGCCATATTTGCTGACAATGACGATTCTTGTTCCGTTGTCCCAGGATTCCTGTCCAAGGATGTCATGTTTTTCTAACAGACTTTTTGGTTTGTCTTTTATGCTGTTAATTAAACTTAGAAATTGACGAAATATAAAAAGAGATTTGACAAAATAGGGAGACTGCCAACATACAGTAGGGTTAGATGGCTCAGTTGGTAGAGCGTAGGAATGTTAACAATGAGGCCGCAGGTTCAAATCCTGCTCTAGTAAATTTTTCTTTGTTCCCTCCAAATAATGTTTTGTTTTTTTTGGGGGGGGGCGGGGGGCATCTTGCTTGAGAATGTGCCCTCCATTACCATTTATTTCTTTTGATATTACCAGTAGTGTATAGGGGCTGCCCAAAAAGTAGTTTTGCAATCAGGGGCAGATCCAGGGTCTCAGAAAATGGGGAGGGGCACATGCCAAAAAATGGCGGAACATGCGCCTTCAAAAAGTTGCCTAGCAACTCTTTGAAACGGGATCCAGATCTCACTGTTTTGCAAAGGAATTTAACCCCAATATTTGTTCCATTTTTACTGCAGCTCGGCCTTCAAATGGAATGCAATCTTCACAATCTCGTGAGTATATAATATCTCATGAGTATATAAACAAAAATACGCTATTTGGCCTACAATCTTTGACAAAACATGTTGGGACACCCACTTGTCCCATACTCAATGGTGGCTTGGTGTGCGCAATTATCAACAAACGGAGAAACTGCGCAGAAATGCTTATTTGTGCCATATTTGCTAACAATGAGGAACGTACTGCATAGGTCGGTCATGTTGGTCAAACTGATTCTAAAATTTTGATTACTTTCTGTGAATCAAGACACATAAAATAACTAACCTGTGAAAGTTTCAACTTTAATACCGGTATATCGTGAAAATTAATGTAATTGATTGATAAATATGAACTTCGATCAGAGCATACTGATCGAAACGTTGAGTTGTATCACCAGTTCTTTTCAGAACTAATTACTACTCAATTGAGATTCCACATGGTGTCACCGCAATTAGTCTTACTTAACTCCATATTCATTCTAACATGAAATTCCAATTGCATATTTTGGGGAATAATATTTTACTTTTATTAAGTCGATAGCACCAAAATATTTCAAGGGATGTTTGATACCATTGAACTTGACAATGATTAGAGCATACTAATCGAAACAAAGAGAAGACCCCGAGAAGACCTAATGGTTCTCCCTGAACCACGATCTCACTTAGTGATACTTGAGAAACAAGTTGCCCCAAAATGGTTCTCCCTGAACCATAAGCTCACTGAGCGACAGCTGAGATACGAGTTGCCCGATAAGGTTCTTGTCAGAACCCTGTACCTCACTTAGCGTTAGTTGAGATAAACACATGGTGTTAGTGCAAACTGAAACCATAATGAAGTTAAAATGTAAAATTTTGTTGTTCATTTGAAAATATCAATGTTGTAGATTCCGAAACACTTTTCCCTTTAATTATCCACATACACACATGTTTTATTGTGATTCATTACTGCAATGATAGTAAAAACACTTATCATCCAAATATCATATCTTTTTGAATATCTTGCTGGACTTATCATAGAATATGAAGAGTTTGTCTACCTGAAAAAGGTAGCCTTTCATTGGGCATTTTGTATGGTGTTTTTTAAATATTGATCTGTTATCAACAGGCCTGTAATTAGGTGTTTGGGTTGGTGCCCAAACACCTCTTGATATTGTTCGGGTTTTTTTTTTTCTTCTTCTTCTTCTCTTTAAGAATTATCCAGAGACAAAAACATAGTTTCAGAGTTCACAGAACCTTAAAACTTCACACATAGTTAGACCTTAACATGTAGTTTTATGTCAAGTTGTGACGTCATAGTGTGATCATCAGATATCGAATTACACAAAATCAAAGTTTAATATTTTCAAAAAATCATATCTCATGAAACACAAACGATATTTTCACAGTCTTTGCACCATGTTATAGATCTTTAATTATGTGATTTTTCGTACAGGCGTGACCCCAATCCGACCTCTGCTTCCGGTCGAAACGGAAGTTGAAAATTCAAAAATTCAAAAAATCATATCTCATGAACCACAGAAAATATTTTCACAATCTTTGCATCATCTTAAAGACCTTGAACTATGTCACATTTCTTACACAGACATGACCCCAATTTGACCTCTCCTTCCGGGTCGAAAACAGAAGTTTAAATGAGCGACTATTCAGAAGCACAGCCATACTGACGTTCTCTTACACACAGACATATCGGCCTATAGTGTGTGTATATGCATTATCTAATTAGAATAGAATAGTTCGAGTTTACGAAGACCGCAAGAGTCATGACCTGCCATGCATGCACCGCACAGTATAGTACCATGCAGCAGCAAAAACAATGGCTTCCCTGAGTGTCGGGCCCGTCTGCAGAAAATGCGTCGCATGAAAATGTACTAATTTAGCATGGAATCCAAATTGTTATCATTTTTGGAGATGAGTTGGACAAAGATTCTTTCATGTGCAAGTGGATGGAAGAAATAGACGGTATGGTTGAGTGTGATATTGCCAATGTCTCAAGCGTTAGGGCTGTTGGAGCTAGCAGTAGCACGTACATAACATACGTCGCAGCTAACGTTACAGGTAATGTAGGAATTAATTTTAAAAGAATTTGAAAAATATCTGGACCTAATCAGACTACATATATTTTGTAAAATAGTTGGACTTAGGCCTATATGAAAATATCCTTGACAATTTAACTTATGTCTTCAGACTTTTAATATCTCATTGTGATCTGTCCTCAGTATCGTGTAGTGACAATTTAAATAAAGATCATTCCTGGTGATTATTTTCAATAGTTACCATGTTAATACCTTGACCAACAAAATAAACTATAACCCTAACTACCCCAAATCCATCAAAATTCTGAAAGGGGCACTTTTTGGGGAAAAAAATCAGCACTGTTGAAAAATGGGATCTTTATAATGGAGTTTTATCAGATACTTAAAGTAATACTACATGTATTGTAGTTGCACAAACATAACTTTGTACATGAGCCAAGAATATTCAACCTTTGGCGGTGTAAATAAGCATGGAAATGAACTTCAAGCTGAACTAAAGTTTTGGGTTATTTTTTCATAGTGTATACAATGAAGATGGCTGCTGACCCAATTATTTATTATTTTACATGTATGGATGAATAGCCGACATTCCTAAAATTAATTACCATTCGATTTACAGATTTATGGGTACCACTCTGAGTGGTACAAATGCTTCCATGCCATTTGCAGGGCTGAGGGGAAGAAATAAGATTAAGAAGAAACAGAAACATCAAGGTAGGCAAATATTGAAAAATACGGGTAGAATGTCGCATCCGACCGCCACTTTTTCTCATTCAGTATAACCATTAAAGTAATCTTACCTACCTCATAAGGTGGAGAACATATGGATGATGATGATGGACATATACTTCACATTATTCCAGGATATTTATTTCATGAAAAATCAGCCATTTTGCTATACGATGAATTCCTCAGTCATGTCAGTCTGATGTCGTAAACTCCACAATTAGTGACCGACACAGTCATTTGTACATGCGCAGTGGCAACTATAATAGGATCCTTCTATTTTCTGAATGGGAGGATTTTTTTAGAAGGGAAATAAAAGTGGATTTTAAAGATAGTTTTCGCTTTCTGTACCACCAAAATCGATAGAATAATTTTTAACTGGTTAGTGGTTGCAAAATTCCCAAAAAGCCTTTAAAAGTGGTGGTCGGATCGACATTCTTTCAAAAATTCAATCAAGTTTCAAGTATGCAGTAAGCTTGGGCGATAACGATTTTTTTATCCACGATATATCGGCAAACATATATTGCAATTTTCAATAATATCGCAATTCTTTTTGCATTCATGCATGATTGCTTTAGAGCCAATAACCACAGGTATGTACCCTCTACAAGTGTCACAATAAATTGCAAATTTATTTGCAGGCGTGTATGTACTTCTGAAGTAGTTTGCTTTTGTTTCTCATTTCTAAAAGCTCAAAAGACTAATGATTTTATTTCCATGGAATATCTGACTTGACTCACAATGTCGATTTATATTTTATCATGATATATTTGTATTAAGTAGTCGCCAATATGCCGATAACTGAAATAGGTTCTCAATATTGTGTCGAATACATCAATATTCGATATCGTGTTTATCGCCCAAGCTTAGTCTGCAGTAAAATTGTTTCTAGTTATATGTTGCTTTTTCGTTTCTTTCTATCTGTTTACCTTGTCTTGTGTGTTTACTTATGTTAATTTTCACTCTCTTTTTGTCTACAATGCCCATTCCCCTTACTCACTTATTCCTCTATTTCTATTAAATATTTATCATTCTTTCTTCATACATATTCAGGTCAATATGAGGTCGGCGTTAAGAATGCAGCACTGAACCCCAGAGAAGAAAACCGTGGTCTTCATCAGAGTTACTCCCTGACAAACCGAGAAAAATTGAGAAAAACTGATAAGTATTCACAGTGCCAAACCTTGATTGCATGCCAACTGTTTGAAGCAGCCCAACGGAAAGATGAGAGGTTACTTTTGCAAATCGAAGATAAAGATCTTGTGGGTTTAGAAGTTTGCTATCATTGTCTTTGCTATAATGAGTATGTACCCAATTCTTGACAAGGCCAGATCCATCAGATAAAATACCTATTTGGTACAATGATGCATAAATAAAATTCTGTGAAGAAGTCATCCAGAAGAGAATAATAAAAACAATGAAATTCTTTTCACAAAGTCATTACATCGTAAGTTCATCAAGTATGTACAAGAAGTGGAGGGAGTTGACTGGAGTTGACCCACAATCTGAAAACACGTCTGAAAAGTACATTTCCTACGCTGGTAATTCATAGATCATTTACTAAGAATACAATTGACTTGGTGTACAGCCAATCTCTCACTGCAAAAGAACTGGACAGCAGTGAAGGTGCTGGAAAAGCAGAGAGATTTTTACATGAAAGTGCATATCTTCACACACTCTTCAATGCATCAGCTGTACTATATAATACACTTTTAATGAAGAAATCACATGGCATTACAGCTGCCCTGGCCATCAACTTCAGATGACTTATCCTTGCAGACTGCTTAACAAATGAGCCAGTAATTTTCAATTGCCTGCTTTGTTCATCTTACACTAGGACACTCATTCCACGACCCATTGAAAGTCTACTCTGATTGAGATGATATTGCCCCTTTAACCATTATCTTTAATTGAAAATTCTGTTGACTTTTTTCATGCACCAGTAACAGTTTTTTTTAAAAGTGTGCTTAAGGTTCAACAATACTAGCCAAAACCAATTAATGCCAGGGACTACAGGTTCACTTGTTGGAATATTTAGTACTTCAGACAAAATTAATTTTTTTCATTGCAAATTAGACCTAGAAGTTTGGATAACCTTTATCCTGTATGAAATGGATTATTATTGATGGGTGCAAAAATGGATGGAAAAGGAGTATCATGACCATGACAAAATAAAGCAGAAGTGTCATACAAAAGATAAATTTGTTTTGCATTTCCTTTATTTAAATAACTTATTAATTGTGTGTATTAACGAAGAATGTGTTTTATCAATTTAAATATTTACACAAAACATTGACAATTAATAACCAATACTGAACTTTTTAAAGATGATAAAAGATTTACAAATTGGTCTTTGATGTAGGCAGGGTTAGATCCAGGGTTGCCCAAAGAGGGTGGGGCTCAAGGCAAGGAGATGGGGGATGGAAAACGAAACCCCAAAATATTGAAATGTATGGTCAATTTAGAATGTTTTCACATGATTAATTAAATTGGAATACTACCCCACGACACCATGGATCATACCCTGGGAGTAAGGGGTAGAGGACTGGGGGATCAGACGTTCAGGGAGCAGTCGGGTTCAGACCTTTTATTCAAGGCAATTTTTTTTAAACTGGTTAATTTCTTTACAATGACATCATCACATATTCCCCAAATATGGAATCCCCTTTCCAAACTCTTCCAAACATAAAAAACATAGCCCATGTGAACTATTCAAATTATACAAAAGTCCACATTGAAATGTAGTTTTCTAAGAATGGCCGAAAGAGGGCGCTATTTTCATGTCATTCAAATATCTGCCAAACTGGCAAGTTTCGTGATTGTGGATTTATATATTAGCAATTTACATATAATGATCTATTAAACTGTTCCCACGCTTATGCCTGATATGTGTCACAAAACTCAATTTCTGAACACATTTTCATTGCACACCCCGTGGTCAAGTCACACGCCGAACTTAACTCCCGTAGCCATAGTCTCTTGTCAAGTCGCACTTGGCACCACGAATGCAAATTTTGTCATGAAACCTTTCTGAAGAGAAAACCATATTTACAAACTTCAAACTTAATTCGGTTGGAGGAATTTAAAATTATATGGGATGACTGAACCGGAAGTTAATGTATTCAGCACATTATATGTTATTTTCATTATATATAATAAAAACACCTATCTCCTGAAGTACCTCTTGTTATTTTTAGGTGTTCGAGCGACAGCCATAGACAATAGACTAAATTAATGTATTTTTAAACAACTTTAGGTGATGACGCCATAACATGATGAATCCCCAAACACCTCGAGTTTGTTTTTAACAAACTCTATACCTCTAGTTTCTCATGATTTTTCCTGATTTTTCCTGATTTCAGGACTTTTTACAAACCTCCCTTTGCCTCAAAATTTTCTTGAAAGAAGAGAAGTAGCCACCAAGGAAAGAAAGAAGTAGCTTGTATTGTGTCCAAACCTCTAGTTTCTTGTTTAAGGGGATGAGTAGAGTCTGTAAATCCTCCAAAATTAAACATCTAGGCTTTGTCCTCTTGACCAAAGGGAGACCCAGGCCCGCTACCCATTTTTCAGGGTTTTTTTTACTTTTGTCAAATCACACCCCTGTCTTGACCGCAACTCTGTAATTCTCAATTTTTTTAAAGCAAACTACAGCTTAGACCCAGAAGCAAAAACAGTCTTGAAGGGAGGGGAATATTGCTTGAAGTTAGACAGTACGTCATCTGTAGGATCAGACGTCAAGTGGTACAAGAATGGAAGCCCGATCAGCTCCCATTTCATCAGCTCGGTCGGAACAAATGAACAGATACTGAAAATTCCAAGAGTATCTATTCAGGATGCCGGGGAATACAAAGTTGCTTGCAACAATTTAGAACTAAAAGCAACATTAACAGTCACAGGTAATTGTCCTATCAGGCCCTCACATAAAATGTGTTTCCTATTATATTCAGAGGCATTTCTGTTTGTTTGTTTTGTTTGTTTGTTTGTTTGTTTGTTAGGTGTTCGAGCGACAGCGTGAACACCTCTTGATATTGTTAATTTTTTTTTTTTCACTTTTTCTTCTCCTTCTTCTCAGTGGAACATATCCAGAGACAAAAACATAGTTGCGGAGTTTACAGAACCTTAAAACTTCACACATAGTTAGACCTTAACATGTAGTTGTACCTTAAGTTGTGACGTCATAGTGAGGTCATCAGATATCGAATTATAATATAATATATTCAAAAGATTATATCTCATGAACCACAAAAGATATTTTCACAATCTTTGCACCATGTTATAGATCTTGAATTATGTGATTTTTCGTACACAGATGTGACCCCAATCTGACCTCTCCTTCCGGTCGAAACCGGAAGTTGAACATTTCAAAAAAATCATATCTCATGAACCACGGAAGATATTTTCACAATCTTTGCATCATCTTAAAGACCATGAACTATTCCACATTTCTTACGCAGACATGACCCCAATTTGACCACTTCTTCCGGTCGAAAACAGAAGTTTAAGTGAACAACTATTCAGAAGCACACAGCCCATTCCGCGTGTGAACGGCTTTGACACACACAGACAATCTAATCAGAATACTGAGTGAACGGCCTTGACAGTCTCTCACACACAGACAAGAGGCGTTTATACACTATATGTAAACACATTCACTGTGACACTGCAGTATCTATTTAGAATATAATACCTTCGTATCAACACAGTTTACGGTAATTTCACTATCGTTGTCCTTTATTTCGAGCTGTCATTTTTGTACAGTTTTGGAATTCTCCTGAGGATGATCAGAGCATACTGATTGAAATGTGGAGTTGTAACTCCAGTTCTTTTCAGAACTAATTGCTACTCAATTGAGCATTTCACATGGTGTCACCGCAATGAGTCTTACTTATCCTCACCATGCAAAGCTACAAGTTTTACCTAGTTTTGGAATTGTTAAAATTTGTTCTAAATCTAAGAGAGATCTAAAAGATCTTTTTTTGGCATTCATGACTTCAATTACCTCGTGAAATATGATGATTCGCATCTTTTGGCGATTGATGCAGTCAAATTAACCGTCATCGATGCGCAGATGACTTTTTAAGGAATTGATTTGTTATTGTTGCTTTTGTTTATGGACAATCAATTTCATGGTAAGAGCTTTCCAATGCGCCCTTGACAAAAGGTTTTCAGGCACTGGAGTTAATTTAAATACAAAATCAATTAATTTTGATTTTGAGACGAGAGATCCAGTTCTTCTTTTAACTTAGGTATTTTATTTCCTTTATTTTTTATTATCCATGGTTACCGTATTATTTTATTATCCATCGTAACAAATTTATATTGTTCTTTTTGGCTATTCGATTGCCCATGAATATATATTCACCATGTTACATTTCATTGCTATACCTTGTCTGTACGAACGTAGGCACTCTGTAAACTACGAAAATGGACTATATAATAATCTGTAAATGTATTTGTACAGTCAAAACATAGTTGCGGAGTTCAAAGAACCTTGAAGCTTAACAAATAGTTAGACCTTAACATATAGTTCCAGGTAACGTGACATCATGGTGAGGTCATCTAATGAATTATTACGTAATTAATTACAATAAAACAATATATTTTATGTCTTGTGAACCACAATAGATAATTTCTTGATTCCTTCATACAGAACATAGAGGTACAGAACATACAGAACAAAGAAATGACCTTATTGACTCTTACTTCCAGTCCAAACTGGGAGTTCAAGTTTTAAAAAGTGGCAGGTTTAAAAAGTCACCTTTTGCTATCTTGAGAAAACATTCGACAGCATTTTACCAAATTTGGCACAATTGACACCCATATTATGAGGAAAAAATTGTGAAGTATGAATGACGTCACATGATTGAACTGGAAGTTAATGTATTCAGTATAACACAATATGTAGTATTTTAATTACATACTATGAAGACTGATATCTCATGAAGTACTCTTGTCTTTTAACAACTTTAGGTGATGACGTCATCACGTACATATGAGGCACACTCGAACACCCTGAGTTTGTTTTTAACAAACTATACCTCTAGTTTTTTTTTTTTTTCGTTTTTTTTTTCTTTTTTTTTTTTTTGGGGTATGCAAAGAGCATGTGCCCTCCATTACCATTTATTTCTTGTGATATTACCAATAGTGTATATAGGCTGCCTAAAAAGGTATTTTTAGAATGTTTTTTGGGGGTAATGTTTGTTTTTCTTTTAATCAACAGTGGCGCCACAATTTCTGGATCAGCCCAATGGTGATATTGAAGAATTTGAAGGTGAGCATTGTGAGTTGACATATAAAGTATCAGACGGCATGTTGGAAGTGAAGTTCTACAAAGACAATGTCGAGTTCACCAACGGCAATATATACAGTCGTGACGGCATGTGGAAATTGGTTTTTCAAGGCTTGTCACTTTCGGATGCAGGCACGTACCATGCAGTGTATCACAACGGTGTCACATCCGGCAAAACCAAGATAACTGTCAAAGGTAAAATGTCGTTCCTGACTCGGCCGACAGGCTGGTTAAAGGGACAATATTGTGCCAATCAGAGCCGACGTCCAACATGGCATGGAATCGGTGTCCTCAGTTTTGCATGAACTCAGTGACTGAAGTTAAATTGGCCTAGATAATACTGTGCAATAAGATCCGTGGCAGCCGCATAATTAATGAGCCAGTGGCTGCATAATTAATGAGCCAGTGGCTGCATAATTAATGAGCCAGTGGCTGCATAATTAATGAGCCAGTAGCTGCATAATTAATGAGCCAGTGGCTGCATAATTAATGAGATGAGCCAGTAGCTGCATAATTAATGAGCCAGTAGCTGCATAATAATGAGCCAGTGGCTGCATAATATCATTTTGCAGTAGCCACTGTATGATCTTATCGCGCCCTGTTATCTAAGCCAGTGCGCACTCGTGGGGTACTATTTTCAATCACTGATTTCATTTAACACTAGGACACTGATTCCATGCCCTATTGAAAGTCTGCTCTGATCATGATGATATTGTCCCTTTTAATACCAAGAGTTGTATGCAAGGAATTTGTTTTCCAAGTTAGCACATATATTCTTTGCTTAGACTTCCATTCCTCCATCCCCCCCTACAAAAATGTCCTTGGGAAGCAAATTGCAAAGTTCCACTCGTAGAGAAACCGTTCATGTTGGGTTTGTGTTTTGGAACATGAAGCTAAAATTTAGGTCCAGCTTTCTTTGTGTCTATCACTTTACATTGACATCAAAACCATGTGTGTTTCTGCTATAGTCAATGGGCAAAAAGTTCACCTTTTTTCCTGTACAATCTGGAAGGACCAATGTTTGATTATTTCTGTCTTATCCCCAAAAATATAGACTTGTGTAAGGGGGTCGCTTTATGTTCAAACTAGAGCCTTTGCAATGATATTGATGGGAAAAATATGTGATATTGAAAACATGATTAAAACATGAAATATAAACCAAAACATTGATACTAAATGATTAATTCCCAATGTTGTGCAATTGATTGTTCATCATGAAGCAAAAAGAAATATTCATCTCTTGTCCTAGGACAGATCCACAATGGAACAGAGCGGGAGGCACACCCAGCTTCTCCTGAGGTACATGTAATTACTGGACACATATTGCTTATTGTCCAATCAATTCTTATTTGCTTTTTAAAAACTAACATAGGTACAACCAAAATGTTTATTCCATTTTAAACTATTATGAAATGATGTTTTATTTTGGCTGAAAGAAATACAGATTATTTAAACTAACTATAAACTACCATAACTTAATTAGTATCTGCATCCACGGGTAATTTCGGAACCGGATACCCGGCCGTCTTAATGGTCTGGTTCCTAAGTACCCGTAACCACATGACGCCGCGATCGATACTTATTTTTTTGCACTAATAGGCCTGATGCAGTACAAGACAGTAGCATTCATTTCTATTTGTTCATTACCATTACATTCATTAAAAAAATTACACAAAAACTACCCTCAAAATTTATAATTATAGTTATTGTTATGAATTTTATGAAATAAAACAAAGTGCCGGAAACCATATTATAAACATAAAGATCGGGAAGTGTTCATCCAAGACTAGACTGGTCCCCTGTCTATATCCTATCAAGAATATAGACAGGCTCCAGGCGTACCACTCAAAGGATTTCATTCGATACGTTAACGTGTTGTGCTGAAGATCTGACGTCAGTCACGCTTCGAGCTATGAGTGCTAGATACCAACCAAGGTCAAAGTTCAACATTGGGAACAATATGGCGGCTGCACGGCCAGGATCTGGCATAATTCACACGCTTCTAGCTCAAAGCGTGATGTGTGATCTTCAGGCTAATCCAAGACTGGCATTCGGTTTCTGAAATGTTACATCACATTTTATAAAGTGGGTTTCAGGTACCCGAACAGGTAAAAGGAACTGGGTATTTAACTCAATGGTCAGCTACCCGTGAACCCGGGTACCCATGAACCCGGGTACCCGTCGCAGGCCTAAATTTAACCTGTTGAAAATGTATGTCAAACGCTAAACTACCTAATTTAACATGTAGAACGTGGTTATGTTATGAAACTATGAAATATATACCCCAAAAACATAATTTCGAGAGATAGAAGTGAAATGCCTCGGTGATGACTGCTCCGGTCTTTACTGCTTGTGTTGCAATGACACAACATAATATGTACAACAGCTGTTTAATTGTTTTACTTATGTTGAAAAGCTTGGCAATTTTTTAGGCTACTTCTGTTGCGGGAGTGGCTTATTGAACAAGGTTAAGCATTTTCGTATTAAACAGTAAAAACTCATACTTACCTGCCGTTTCAGTAGGGCTATCGTCACATTCTTTTGTAATTAATAGATTTTATTGCAAGTGGAAACATATGACAGGATTGGTCCCTCCAGATGGTACCAGCAAATTAATTTTCAGCCCCTGGCTCATAAATTAGAAATAGATGGGTGCTTTGTTGTTGTTGTTTTTTTTGTGTTTTTTTTCGTTCTTACCCGCCTGACTTCAGGAGCAGAAATTCCATAATCCAAGTCATTGAATGAAGTTCGTATCTCATTTGTGATCCATCTCTGGCTTTCCTTGCAGCATGCTTGAGCGACGTCTACCTCAAGTCACTGGCACAGAATATCAACGATAATCAGTGGAAGCCATTAGGAATTGAATTACATTTTAATGACGCCGAATTGTCCGCTATTGAAAAGAGCAATACAAATGATTTGGTGACACAAATTCGTGAAATGTTGGTCAGGTGGCGGAACAAGCAGGAAGGGAATGCAAGATTCAAAATACAATTTCTTGGTAAGTGTCTGAAGGAAATAGGTCGTACTGATTTAAAGATAAGCTTATATCTGGAACATAAAATCAGTGAATCAATATAAATGTATACATTGCTGCTATATTGAACACATTAGTAATGAAGATTAAAGACAATGGTATAGCGATTTCTTGCTACGATTGGGGGTAGTAGGGATGTAGGACACATGACCTACCCCCTCCTCCACTGATAAATCCCTTCCTTTGTTTTAAGTTTGGATATTATTTATTATACTACTCAAAACACTTTAGGGAACACCGGATTTTTAACATCAAATAGGTTTGAAATGTTCCATGAACCGGGATTTTCATTTGCAACCTCCTCTCTCTTTCAGTCGTCATGTCATGAAATGTGTAATCACTACATGCATCCTTTATCATCTGTTTCATTGTGCAGTTGTTTCTCATCAACTCTGTGAAACATTGTGTTTATCTGAAATAACTGATGTTGCTTTAACTGAGATTATTCCAGTGTTCCCTAAATTGTTTTGAGTAGTATATAATAATTTCAAACATTTTCAAGAAAATGTTTAAAGAATTGTTTTTGTCTGAAGAGATGAAGACTGCTCGGATACCCAATCGAAACTGTCATTACCCGGTTCCTTTTTTTTTTCAGTTCCAATTACCCGTAAAACGACTTTTTCAAATTCCCACTGAACATTAAAGCCACACAAATGGAAGTCTCTGATTTCTTGCGAACAAAATGATGAAAACTTGGATGAAGCCTTTGGAAGTAACATTTGCCGACAGCCTTTCACAGACTTGCCGGCTGTTGTTTGATGTACGTAGTTTGTTTTGAGTTAACTGCCGTAGTGCCAGTATCACAAGTTGGTGTTTGTGTCTATTGTTCACAGTTACTGGATTAGTGGGAGTGCGGGGGACACATTAATTATTTTTGTATGTAATAATAATAATAATAATGTGTGGACTTATATAGCGCACGTATCCACCAAACTGGTGCTCAAGGCGCATTATATTATTACCCCTGCTCATCAGGCTCATAAATCATTCCTGGAACCATCTCGGCTCCCTGGGGAGTATACAGCTCAGTTGCTGCCATTAGAGTGCATATAGGGCTATTGAAACACAACAACCAACTCTGCCCTCACAGGTACCCATTTACCCCTGGGTGGAGAGAAGCAATTATGGTAAAGTGTCTTGCTCAAGGACACAAGCACCACGGTCGCGGCTGGGATTCGAACCCACATTCAGACGACTCAGCCATCAGAACACATCCGATGCACTAAACCGCTTGACCATGGCACTCCATGTGTGGGGAATGGAGATGCTACGCTTCATTTTTAATATAGAGGCGGGAAATTATTACAGTAAGTCCACATTTATTATGACTCTAATATATTTTATACATTTGGGAGTATTGATGTGTTTTTAGGTAAAACTTGTAGCTTTGCATGGTGAAGAGGATAAGTAAGACTAATTGCAGTGACACCATGTGAAATTCTCAATTGAGCAGTAATTAGTTCTGGAGGTACAACTCGACGTTTCGATCAGATATGCTCTGTTCGTCCTCAGGAGAATGTGTTTTTACACAAAAAAAATACAAAATTGTTTACGGGTACCCGGGTATCCAAAGATTTCCAATTTCGGGTATCCGGTTCCTGAAATAACCGAAAACGCACAGCCTTAGGTAACTAACTGTAGGGATTATAACACATGATATTCATTTAATAGCAGCATTGCAGGGCTTCAATTTATAGGGATAAATATAGGGCTTCAAGTGGCAGGGCTTAGTTCAAGTATCCCTATATTTCCTATATTTTTTGGATTTCCCATACGGAAAATGGTGTTAAAAATCGAATGAGCACTGTTGTTGTGCAGCTGTTGTATTTGTAAAATTCCTATATTTTTCCTATAATTTTCTTGTGAAGCCCTATATTGGCCCAATATTTTCCCAATATTTTAGCCCTATATTAATTATCCCTATAAATTGAAGTCCTGGCATTTGTCTATATACAGTGGTGTAGCGAAAGCATTTTCTTTGGGGGGGGGGGGGGGGGGTGTGGAAGCCAATATGCCGATTACCCCAAAAATGAAAGAAAAATCACCACAAAGGCAAATGACAAACCTGCTTTCATTAGTTCACTGCACATGTGTGTTTGTCCATGGAGTATTCCTTCCTCCATGGTTTGTCACTGTTCGTTCAAAGCATCTAGGACCGGAAAGACAAACTGCCACCTGAAACCGCAGCTCTTTCTGTGAGTAAAATACCATGTATTACAGAGTAAAAACAACCGATAACAATTAATAACTCCAAGAGGTTGGAAACACGATACATTTTCAGTCGCTAAACCCGTTGCTCTTGCTTTGCCGACTGAAAATTGGATTAACCCATATTCCGGTACCTTTGATGCTTCATTTGCCGACCGAGGCTCTAAATGCAGACTGACGTTGTTTTAAAACAACATCCCGATGACTCTATTTTTGATTACTGTACACAAAACATTAGTGCCTTACTGACACTGTGTACAGAAAACGACATGTGTTTTATAAAGTGACCAAAATAATATATTTCTAATTGTACAGTACTTTTTATGCTACTTTTCCAACTATGAATAATCTATGGCTTCTTTAGAACAAAATTTTAAGAAAGTCATGGAAAAATCATGTGATTGCAAATATCGAACCATTCCTCTGTTCTCAATTGCACCAAAACATTTGAGTGATAATTTAAAATATTTTTGCAGATGTCTTCTGAAATACAACTATTGCCAAATACTGTATATATTATATATATTTTTAAACACTTAAAAAAAAAGGATAAAACGTACATTGAAGACTCACGGCTTAGCCTTATACATACATTTTGTGATTCATTATAGACTTTTATCATAGCACAGGCATCTTGTTTTTCTTCAGTACATATCCACGTAACCAAACCGAGTCTGGATGGGAAAATAGTCTGGTTCCTTGTATCCATTGATAAATAGCGCTATAATCGTACTTGCATACAGGGAACCTGACAAAGATGGCCACTGCATGATAAAGGTATATTGATGGTGATTGGGTACTAGTTGAGATTTTGTATCGGAGACTATGCCGTTTTTTAATTTTTGTATTGTAACATGAAACCAAAATTAAGCAATTATTCACCCTAACCACCCCAAACCATTCAAACTCCAACAGCAGCATTTGTTGTTTTTTGATGGACTCGGGACTGTATAATAATAATAATTATTATTATTATTATTATATTATTACCCCTGCTCATCAGGCTCATAAATCAATTTCCCGAATCCATCTCAGTTCCCTATTGCGTATACAGCTCAGTTGCTGACATTTTGCCACATATAGGGCTAATCAAACACAACAACCAACTCTGCCCTCATAGGTACCCATTTACCCCTAGGTGGAGGGAAGCAATTATGGTAAAGTGTCTTGCTCATGGACATAAGCACCATGGTCGCATTCAGGATTCGAACCCACATTCTGACGACTCGGCCATCAGAACACAAATCCGATGCACCAAACAGGTCGGCCATGGCACTCCATATAGCCCAGACAGGGATACTTTGCATGGGGCCAGGGCTCGATTTCACAAAGCACTAAGATTCATCTTAAGATGAGTTGTTAGTATTACCATAGTGATTTGTATTGTGACATCACACTTTGCTAAGCAATTAAGATTGATACACAGTTAAGATCAATCTTAGCTCTTTGTGAAATCGGCCCCAGGTGTCCTAATTTCATCTAAGTCCAACAGTTGGGTGTAGTGTTTGCGCATGGAGTTGGATTTTGGCGGATTCAGGAAGGTTCTTATCCAAAATAGGTAGGGGGTTAGGGTTAATCAGATTCTGTGTGTGTGTGTAAACTCTTAATATTCTTAATTTTGTAAAATTTAATCAATTTCAATTAAACAACTATGTACACATATTTTATATCTTTTGAAAAAATTGTTTTTAAGTTCTGGCTATTTAAATTTTTAGGGTTTTTGTATAAACTTAATTCTTTATATGCAATGCTTAAGTCTTTATATGCAATGCTTTTAGTATTTAGAGGGACAGTTTCGTCACGATCAGAGCAGTCTTTCAACAAGGCATGGGTACGGTGTCCTAGTGAGAAGAACTCAGTGAGTGAAACTTACCATGGAGGAAGCTTCCTCCATGAACTTACTGTCTCATTTTATGGCGCAGCAACGGTAATAATTATCGTGTGGTACAATTTTCAGTCACTGAGTTAATCTGCCACTAGCACTTTTCCTAAGGTTTGACAGTATAAATTTGTAAATGTTGGTTATTGGTTAAATGTTGGTTATTGGTTAAATGTTGGTTATTGGTTAAATGTTGGAGTGTCGTGGCCGAGCGGTCTAGCGCACCGAACTCAAGTTCTGGTGTTGCCAGCAGCAGGGTGTGGGTTCGAGCCCCGGTCGTGACACTTGTATCCTTGAGCAAGGTACTTAACCATAATTGCTTCGTCCTTCGGATGGGACGTAAAGCCGTAGGTCCCGTGTGTTGTATAATGCACGAAAAGTGGATTGTCGTGGCCGAGTGGTCTAGCGCACTGAACTCAAGTTCTGGTGTTGCCAGCAGCAGAGTGTGGGTTCGAGCCCCGGCCGTGACACCTGTGTCCTTGAGCAAGACACTTAACCATAATTGCTTCTCTCCACCCAGGGGTTAAATGGGTACCTGTGAAGGCAGAGATGGTTTGCTCTCTATGCGCTAGAAATGGCAGCAATTGAGCTGTATACTCCCCAGGGAGCTGAGATGGTTTCAGGAATGATTTATGAGCCTTATGAGCCTTATGAGCAGGGATAATAATATAATGCGCCTTGAGCGCCACTTAGTTGGTGGATACGTGCGCTATATAAATCTATACATTATTATTATTTATTATTATTATCAAAAACCTTGCCTTTAAAAACAATATATGGGTACTGTATATGCAACTGTGCATATCCGTTTCTAAATGAGAATATAGTTTTGAGTAGTGAGTTAGTCATGAGCAGTTAGTTGTGTGAAATTTTTGTGACAAATCTTAATATTTGTACATTTTTAGGACCAAAGATTTTGTTTTTATTTTGTATTATATGCTCTTACATTAAGCACACTACCTTTTATGTTCATTTTGTGATTATGATTTCGTAATATTATTTGGTTCATATTCATAAAAAACTTTAGCCATTTTAGCCATTTTAGCCATTTTGATTGGTTGAGAAATAAGTCTTGAAGTGAAAGGGCGTGTCTTTTATACGGCGTCGCACAATCGCACCAATCAGAATGAAGTAGAAATGAAAGATTGACAGGTGGAAACTCATTTTGACTCTGTGGAGTCGTAGCATTTTTTTTGTCAAGGCGCTCACGACATTATGGAAAGAGTACGCTCACATTAGAGACCAGCGCGAGTAACCTGCGGCTCACACTATTTTCCCCCATAATGGCAAGTTATAAAAAATACCTCTTTTTTGTACAGAAAGTTTTTAAGAAATTGCCATCCGATAAGCCGTTCACGCTGGTCTCTTTTTTCCGGTATATTTTTCCATGATGTGCTGTATGCCTTGAATTAAGACTAACTTATGCGTGTACGGACCGCAGTTATCCCCTACGATGGCAATGAAATATCGTAAATTATACATTATATTTTAAAATTGTAAAATACTTGTGAAATATATACTGAGACGCAATAGAAACTTACCACTTTTTCGACCTTAAATTATCAGTAATCACAATGCACAAATGTAATATGTGCGCTTATTTTGGCAAATCGGTCACACATGGTCATGTGCCCCCCACCCCCCGGGTAAATTGATTTTAAAAAAAGTTGTTGGTTTTTTTTTAAAAGAGGGGGAGGTCAGAGAAAAGGAGGAGTAGCCTAAAAAATATACTGGCGACAATATTAAACATCTGCTGTGTCTACTTTTGGCATAAAATAAATACTGAAAAATGCAACAAGAAAAAAAGGTTACCGGTATCAATCATGCCATGGAACTGAAACCCTCTTTTGAGAGAAAACCGAAGTATTTCCCGGAGCTCGGTGATTTCAACTCTCTCCATCTCAACATCTAATCCTCTTGGGGGAGTTTATTACCGGTTAAATGGCCACAGCCAGCAGGAAACAATTAAGTGATCACTTGACTGAATGATTTGCTAGTTTTGCCAAAATCCTTTTTGAGTGGCCTAAACGCACACATTCTTTTCAATTAATAAAATATCCAGTGCCATCATGTCCAGTAATGAAACCATGCATTATTTTTTTGATCGTTGAAATTGGTGCCACAAACAAATATACCTTGGCTTTTAAAAGAGAAAATCGTCTCATCATGATAGAGTTGTATTTGTACCCAAAAACCACGAACGTTCTTTGACCAAAGTACATGTACACACTTCGTTTGAGCAGTAATTATCTGGGCTCCTTGCCAAAATTCCTTTGCAGTGAATATAGCCTTGATGCAAGGCTGTGATGCTGTAACATGTGCTATAGCTGGCCGGCCGTCCCAGGCCGGGGAGCTGACCACAGGCGGGCTCCACGTTGTTCACACGTACGACCACAGCGAAACCCTGATCTGGTGCGCACACGCGAAACCCACAATGTAATCACGCAATGCCATGCCAGCAGTACTAGCCCCCATCCCGTGTGCACATTGTGTATACGCATACATGTGTGAACATGTACATGTACATGTACATGTACATGTGGGATTCAGCTCGATTCACAGCCTTGATTATTCTGTCACTTCCGGGTTTTATGTTTTTCTTTAATTTGCTTCGCGAATCCAAGGCAAGTAGGGGGGGGAGGGTGAGGGGATATGCAAATTACCCAGTATGAATAATGTAAGTTTCTCTACAGCCAATTACGCCACAGATCAATGACTGTTGTTTTGGTAACCCAAAACCGACGCGCGCGCGGTGCGACCCCGCTGTGTTTTTAAACAGCGTAGCGCGTCCATTCTAGGGCCAATCAGATATCGATATCGTTCGATCGTAGCCGCTCATTCTCATTACCATAACCGCAAAACCCGGAAGTTACAGAATAATCAAGGCTGTGCTCCTCAATTCGGAGCACGCATTGCGTGTGCGCGTAGTATTACTACTGCGGGTTTTGTGCGTGCGACGGACCGCGGGTTTTTGCTGTGTACATGGGTCGGGTACGGGTACGGGTACGAATTAGGCTATGGCCGGCCCAGAGAGCAACGATCGCACACTGATATAGCACAGCCTGAACTAACTCAAGGCTACAGTGAATATGGAAAGGGCCTTCATTTTGATACATTTTTGATACATTTTTCTCGTACTGTGCACGTGTACGTGTACGTATGAGGCTGGCTGTAAGTTTTTTTTTATTGACATAAAAACTCGACGACAAGTAGCCAGGCGATCCGCCTGTATGCAGCCTATCCATTCCTGAAGTGATACCCGGAGCAAAGCCATGCGGCGGATGCCGGCGAAAAAGGTAAGATCGACGTGCACTATATTATAACAGCTCAGTCTCTATTTTTACCGGGTATAAGTAGGTCGATTAATTAATTAAAACACTATATTTGGCCTGTGGCCATAATGTTTTTAGCTGCGGATACGGGATAGTAGCATCTCAACAAAATTATGGTCGTATCATCTCTCCGTTAGTTACTAGTTACTATAGTTAGTAAGTTTTGTTTATAGGCCTGCTTCAAACGTCAAACTTTTGCCGTATCTAATTCAAATAATGACCCAAAAATTTACATTATTTGAATTAGACACGGCAGAAAGTCGACGTTTAAAGCAACTGACTTCTGCCGTAAGTTCGACAGGCAGGTCTTGCTGCTCTGAACGCCAGCTCGTCTCTGGAATCTTTCAAGCGAAGAGATGTTTTTGGTGATAAGGGGTTTCCAAGCAGTGCTCCCATATCAAAGATGTGGTCTAACCAGTGTGAAGTATAATTTCTCTTCGATGGACTTTCAGGCCAGTCTCGGTTAGCCCTTAGCAATCTTCTGAGGAACTGATTGATTTATTTTAGTCAACCCATTCTTGAAGAAAATTTTCCTCCACGAATTTAGTTAATGGAGATGACTTCATGAAGTTTAACACAGCCTCATTATGGCAATTAATTGATTGCAGTTTCTTTTATATTATATTTGATTTTCTACAGAAGCTTCGGTGATAAAAATATCCAAGGATGTGTCTCATAAAAGTTTGATAAAAAAGATTCAAAATTAAGGGTGCAGAGTAACAAATAAAGCCACCATCCAAGGTGATCAGCGCCTTCAGTTTGGTTTACTGTCATTATTGAGAAAAGTGGATTTTTTGTATCAATTTCCAATGATGATTATAGTGACTTTTTTCACTGAATACTTCCCAAAATTAGTTATTCTACATTTCGTTTGCAATCATCGGTAGTCTGTGATCGGGTGCAAAGCAAGCTAGTCTGGTTTCTTGACCCGATTCCTCCACGTCTATAAAATATTCTTCTGAAGAAGGGTCGGGGTACCGTGTGGAAATTACAATCGCCGATGTCAATTTTACTGTTGGATTCTATGCCAGTACGCATAGGCCTGCGAAGTACGATGAGTCTTGCAGCTGATCTGCCGATGGTTTTAACACAGGGCAAGGAACAGTATGAAATCAAGCCCTTTTTTTGAAAATTTCATCTGGACTGAATTACAACCAAGAAAAATTCCGGTTAAATTAAAACTGAAGTCAAAAACTGCAAATTAAATGCCAAAAATCGGGGAGGGAGAAACTTATATTGTTGTAGTCATGACATCGCTAAAATAATGGCTAAAAATAATGGCTAAAATAATTATATATATATATATATATATATATATATTCTCCATATAATCTTGAAAACTTGCAAAAAAAGTCAGGTGAAACTGGCCAGGAATCGCCTCAGATTGCACCACAGAGCATCCAGAATCCAAAATTTTCCGGGGCCCTTAAGTGGGCCCCGGACCCCACGCAGTTCGCGCTTCGCGCTCGCATTTGTCCGTGTTGGGTGTGCCCCCCGTCTAAAAAATTCCTGGATCCGCGCCTGCTCAAGGGGTATGTGATGATTTTAATTAGCAGCACGTGATGTCTGGATGTTGGCCTTATAAACGCCAGTGCAAAATGAACATTTCTTTCAACATGCCACGATTGTCAAGTCATCAACGGCAGCCTGCCCTGGGCATGCTGGAATGCGGACTGAGCTACCGTGAGGTTGCACGTCGCATTGGCTACACACGTCAGACGATATCGAACCTGGTGCACAGAAACACCCTATACAACTCTACTGATGATAGACCTCGACCAGGGAGGCCAAGAGTCACCACTGTAAGGCAGGACAGGCATATCGTCGTAACTCACCTTCGAGACCGATTCCGTACGGCATCCCGTACAGCGGCTGAAACTCCGGGGCGTGACAACCCACGCATATCTAATGACACTGTGCGTGACCATGGTCTGAATGCCAGAAGGTATGGTGTTCTAAAGACGCCATATGTGCGTCGCGTCGTGCCGTCGCGTCGCCTGTGCCGTCGTCCGTCGCGTCGTGCCGTCGCCCTCCGCGTCGTGCGTCGCGTCGTGCCGTCACCCGTCGCGTCGCCTGTTTTTCAATTGATTTATATAGTGGCTGTGGGTTCCGTCGTCCGTCGCGTCGTGCCGTCGTCCGTCGCGTCGTGCCGTCTTCCGTCGCGTCGTACCGTCGCGTCGCCCGTCGCGTCGCCCGTCGCGTCGCCCGTCGCGTCGCCCGTCGCGTCGCCCGTCGCGTCGTGCCGTCGCGTCGCCCGTCGCGTCGTGCCGTCGTCTGTCGCGTCGTGCCGTCGTCCGTCGCGTCTTGCCGTCGCGTCGCCCGGGTGGCGCACTTCTGTCCTCCATTGATTGCTAGTGCAGTAGTAAATAGCTGGTGCAGGTCGTCGTCGTCGTCGTCACATAGGCTAGCGAAGATGATGGCACAATCCTCGGAGCCGTATAGTTTAATCAATCCCTTATTGCCGTGTCATCTCCACAATATCCTTTTCATTATATGTAGCCTACTGTTATAGCCTGGTTTTGTAACAACACCGCCACCCAGAGGCACAACAACCACACCCGGGCGACGCGTGCGACGGCACGACGCGACTATGCGACGGCACGACGCGACAATGCGACGGCACGACGCGACTATATATGCGCCGTTGACGGCGCAAACGGCTAGGGACCAAACCATTCACGCCATACATGCGCCGTTTAAATGGCAGTAATGGAATTCCATATTATTGGCCTTACGTTCAATAATTTTAAGAACATTCCATTTCTACTTCCCACTGGCGTAAATCCGTAATGAAAAGTGGGGGATGATTTTGAAATTTGGGTGCACGGTATAGCTTGAAGTTCTGCAGTCGACAACTATTCAGAATCTTGCGACTACAATACAGATTACACCTATATACACTCACGGAATTTAAAAACGCATCAACTTATATTTCTCAATAAATATGTATAACTTATATGCAGTGATAAATTGAAGCCATAATTGTACATAGCACTTTTATTGTGTCAGTATGATGTGAAAATTTGCGCTCATGCTTGACTGATTTTGTTGTACAGAGCCATTAACTGATCACTGCGATAATCTGCTGTTGAAAAATATGTGAAATATTGGGATGACGCGTTTTTAAATTCCTTGAGTATATGTTTTCAACGCAATGAAAATTCTGGGGGATGATTTACGCCCGTGCATGCTGCTGACTCATTTATTTGTCAATTTTTGATATGAAGAAATGTTATTGCTGTAGCCAGTAAAGATTGGGTTTTGACAAATAAATTTGACTTTGTAAAACTCTTTAGGCCTATTGCCTGTAATTTAACCGGCAATTTCTTTTTCGTCTGATTTTGTTTTTGTTTTCCTTAATTTGTAAAAGGGTTGACAAAATAATTCATCAGGAGCACAGTTTAAGGTGTCAAATTCAGTTCTTGAAGTACAAAGTAAAAGCGTAACTTGAATCTGTGTTTATTTGGTCAAATTCAAAGAAAGATATCGTCTCGATCAGAGCAGACTTTCGACAGGGCATGGAGTCGGTGTCCTCTCGTTTAAGATGAACTTTACTGACTGAAAATAATATCCCACGAGCAATACGGTCATAACGATTACCGTAGCTGCTATATAATTGTTTGATTATGCAGCCCCTGGCTTGGCATTTTATTTTTTTTTCTCTTTTTTCTGTTTTTGTTTTGTTTTGCTTTTGTTGTTTTTTGGTTTGTTTGTTTGTTTGATTTTGGTTTTTTGCTATAAAACGATGTTCAATTTCAGCCAAAATTGCTGGATCGACTTAAACGACGTTTTCATCTAGAGGAAAGTTTTGTCCCTTCGTATACATTGTATCACGTTTTTCCCTTGGCAGAAAAAAAGCACGTCACCGCACCGATTTTGAAGCCGACCGATAACCAGAAACCGGAGACTTTTTTTGTGGCCTAATAATGATCGCGCCCTGCTCGTCTACGGCTAGACTTGATTTCAAGTCTGAGATCGCGGTTATTTTTGTCTGCATCAGCCACGCAAAACGCCGTTTACCCATACTGGCTATCAAAGCCCTAACTCGTGATCGAAGGTTAATGTCGGAGGTTAATACACAAGAGTGCGCTATTTAATGCGATACTGCAGAGCCGTATTGGCTTCAGGCAGACAAAAAACCACGATCACAGACTTGGAACCAAGTCTAGTCTACGGCCAGCGCGCGCTCATTTTTCAGTTACTGAGTTCATATAAAAATAGGACACTGGTTTATGTCCTGTCGTTAATTCAGCTCTGATTGTTGATGGTAGTGTCCCTTTAAATAAATTACGAGCTTGATTACTGTAACTCTTTCTGGACGGCAGTCCTTTTAAAAGGCTCGCGTTTTGACAACGAGCGTTTTAAAAGGCTTGAACTGCATCACGTTCCTAGATTGTAGACCGTAGACTTGCCTATAATCCCCTCGGATTAATATTGTATTAATTATAGCTTTTGTTCCTACCGCTACTTATAGATTGTACAAAAAATAATAACAATATCAGGAACGTATAAAAAAAAAGGCAAGTGGCAAAAGGCACTGTATTCTCCTTTTTACCATCCTTTAATTTATATGTAATATAGGCTATATTTTTGTCGATGGGGAGAATATTTCTAAAAGAAAATATGTGCCGAACTAAAGAGCTTCTCGGCCGTTAGTAGCGATCGAGTTTGCCTAAAAAGTATACAGCGCGACGAGCAAATTATAATATAACGGTCAATCCAGAAATCAGCTGGGAAATCCTCCGTTTGCGTGGTTTCTGGGAATAAAAAAAACGATTCTTTTCTTAATTATACAAATGTTCTGTATGTAATTTAACTAATTCTAAATAATTGTTTTTAATAATTTTGCTATAAGGCCAAGTAAAAAAAAACAGTTGATCGTCCCCGCCCGCATCTTTTTTGAGGCCGCATCCTTTTTTATTATTATTTTTTATTGTTATACTTGTCCACAAAAAGAGTAAACTTTCATGTATTTTTACTTATCAGCGAAAATGCAATTAAAATAAACAAGTGGGTTTAACAAAATACATCAAACATTGTATTAACATGAATATTTTTACTCAACTACTTGTTCGATAGCTATAAAACAAAAAGTTGGCGGTGATTTCAAACTGAAAAATTGGTGGCCATTTTTAACTTAAATGCTTGGCGGCCATCTTGGAAAAAAATAAAAAATAAAAAGACCCTCATCCTCTTTTTGAAAAAACCAGGACGATCAACTGGTGTTTTTTTACTTAGCCAAATACGTGAAAAACGTCAATTTTCTGACCGACCACCTTTTTTCCAAAACCCGACTCCCATAATTCATTGTGCGCTCAATTCCAATTGTTGCGCAATCACGGCAAGTTAAGCGATACCAGGCCAACCTGATCACCAGACTGAAGTCAGCACCGAATTTGGTGCTAGCACGAAATTTGGTGCTGGCACCGAATTTCAAATACCGCAAAAGACCGTCAACATACGTCATTAATTAGTCGGGCTGGGCCGGCTAATTAGTGGATCGATTAATTGGGGGCGCTAATAGATTATAGCTAGACATGTGTTGAACACATCTATGAAGAAAAAAAATACAATTTTGACATTTTATAATGGAAACCTTTCGGTCAAAGATGTATGCCGTTCGTACATTGTACATATGGATATGCAGATTGGATAATTATATGCATTTCTTAATTAGTTAGGCTGGGCTAATTAGGGATCGATTAATTGGAGGCGCTAATACATTATAGCTAGACTTGTGATAAACACATCTATGAAGAAAAAAAAAACAATTTTGCCATTTTACAATGGAAACCTTTCGGTCAAAGATGTATGCCGTTCGTACATTGTACATATGGATATGCAGATTGGATAATTGTATACATTTCTTAATTAGTTAGGCTGGGTTAATTAGTGGAACGATTAATTGGGGGCGCTAATATAGCTAGAGATGTGATGAACACATCTGTGAAGAAAAAAAATACAATTTTGCCATTTTACAATGGAAACATTTCGGTCAATGATAGGTATGCCGTTTGTATAATATTGTACATCAGGATATGCCGATTGGATAATTGTATGCACTCTTTAATTAGTCGGGCTGGGCTAATTAGTGGATCGATTAATTGGGGGCGCTAATAGATTATAGCTAGACTTGTGATGAACACATCTATGAAGAAAAAAAATACAATTTTGCCATTTTATAATGGAACACTTCTCGTCAAAATTGTGCGAATCATCATTGTGTATTTTTCTATGGTACTGTACGTTTACACTTAATGACGTATATTGACGGTCTTTTGCGGTATTTGAAATTCGGTGCCAGCACCAAATTTCGTGCTAGCACCAAATTCGGTGCTGACTTCAGTCTGGTACCTGATCGTGTTTAAGTTTTTTAAAGTAGGAAGCATGTCAGCTAGGTAAACCACCGGCCATGGGTTTCATCAAGCAGTGTACTTTGTTTTGCTTTCGTAGCTGAACAGTTTTGCTTTCAAAATGTTAATTGTTAAGTTCTTTTACACCATGTTTGTCGTCATAATCGACGTGACAGATGCAAGCATTACAGTATGTATTAAGAATTAACGTATATCCTCAATTTACCCTAAAATGACGCACCTAATGGCTAAGGCTAAGCATTAGGCCAATAATGGCAATAGAATGAAAGTCATAGATTTGCGTCCGGGAAATTTCGACAACACATGAGGCTTTTTTTCATTATTCATTATTCATTATTTCCATTGATCATTAATAACAGTGCAATCACATGATGTTTCTTCTAATCTGTGTACGTACGTGCATCATTATACGTGCGGGCCGCACACACAGGCATTACTAGGCTCAACAGCGAACGTGTTGTGCATGTGAAGGCGGTACAGTTGCGCAGGTACGTGCGGATCGGACGGAGTTTACCATACAGTTTTAGCACGATGCGACCTTTTTTGTGAACGACGTATGCGGGACGGGACTAAGACTGTAAGAGAACATGTGCTAATGATTATCCTCAATTTACCCTAAATGACGCACCTAAGGTTATATAATCAACTGGACGGTAACTTACAAATGAAATTAGCAGTTTGGTGTTTCAGTTTGTTTCAGTGAAGGATTCTCTTGTAAAATGCTGAATTTCAATGCATGATCATACGCATGGACGTCTTGAGCGCCATTTTTTGAGACGTACAGAATTGTGGTCATCAGAAAATTGATGTTGGTATAATGACTCACCCCAAACTGTTAAAGTTGATGGGGGCAGAAAATGTACCCAAGAAGAAAAACATTTGAAATCATGTTTCATCTTATTCCAGATGGTTGTAAAATTGTTTTTAAACTTGAAAATAAAAATATTGTTTTCGATTTTTAAAATAAAATGGTATAATTTGGAGAAGCTCTCAAAACTTTTAATCAATATTCTTGAAAGACCAATAAAATGGAAGGTGGTTAAATTTTTTGCAAAAAGTACTTTAAAACTTTGAAATGTGTAAAATTGCTGTTAACATTTTGTCAAATAAAAGATTTCTTTTCATAACCATGATATTAATGTTTTATTTTCTCAATAATTTTCCACTACCGTCGAAATAAACACCAACGAATTAAGTAGTCTTCGTTCGCTTCTTCTATAAGGAATGTGTCCAATTTGAGGATCAGTATTTCTTTAAAAAATCATTGCAAATGCAAAGCATTCATATATTTTGGTTTCCACAGACAACAGCTTGTTGACGGCATAGAACAATAAAATCACAGATGTTTGTGAAAAAAAAATTTAGGTCATGTAAATCTCTTACTATTTGTATCTAGTAAAATCAGTGGTTAAACAACTTTTTCCACTTTCACAAGCACTAACTTTCCAGTAAATCATACAATTTCACTATAATTTTTATTTCTGTAACAAGCACGACTTAGATAAGTTTATGCAACCAGTAATACGCCATAGTTTTGTAAGTTTTCTGAGAAATGCTAAGCCAAAGGTAGGTGCGTCATTTCACGAGTGCGGCGAATTACGTACATGGACGATATAGCGCACATGACATACTGGTGGAAATTTGGTAAAAACTTCGTTTTACTGATGTGGATGATTTGGAACTAAATTTGTTTGGTCGAAATACCTTTTTTGTGCTAATAATGATTTTTTTGGCAAATAATGACAATTTTAGGCGGTAGCTTTCGGGACATGCGGGCGGTGGATGCAAATCTATGACTTTCATTCTCATGGCCTTAGAGCAAGGACGAGCAAGTACCAGCTTGCTCTATGGGCTAAGGTATAGTCAACTGGGCGGTAACTTACAAATGAAATTAGCAATTTGGTGTTATGTTTCAGTTTGTTTTAGTGAAGGATTCTCTTGTAAAATGCTGAATTTCAATGCATGATCATACGCGTGGACGTATTGAGCGCCGTTTTTTGAGACGCACAGAATTGTGGTCATCAGAAAATTGATGTTGGTATAATCATGACTCACCTCAAACTGTTAAAGTTGATGGGGGCACAGAAAATGTACCCAAGAACAGTTGAAATCATGTTTCATCTTGTTCCAGATGGTTGTAAAATTGTTTTTAAACTTGAAAATAAAAATATTGTTTTCGATTTTTTTTTTTTAAATGGTATAATTTGGAGAGCTCTCAAAACTTTTATTCAATATTCTTGAAAGACCAATGGAAAGGTGGTTAAAATGGAAGGTGGTTAATGTGGCGGTCGGATTCGACATTCTACCCGCTTGCCCAAGCAGACACATTTGGCATAAAGTTTACTATTGTGAGATCTGTAATTTTGGTGAAATTTAAATTTTATTTGTTATATTATAAATTTCAAAAATATTTGGAAAATTTCATGAAAGTGAGATATCCCAGAATAATGGATTTTATGCCAAAAGTGTCTGCTTGGGTAAGGTTACCTAATCACTAAGTTTTAGGTTGTAATAATTAGCAGATCAAAAGTTTAAAAGAAAAAAGAATAAAAATCGCTCCTTTGTTGTACATGCTACTATGAATACCTTTTACCCTGAAAATGCCTTGAAAATCCGTTTTGCGTGAAATGAAAGTTCACCATGATTTCACGGCAATTTCATGGTGTCTCTTCCTCTCAGATATTGGCACTAATGTTCATTGTGATTTCAGGGCAAATTCATGGCGATCTTGAGAATTAATGAGCTGCCCCAAAACTGCCACAAGAAGTTCATGTCTTTTTCACAGCGTTTTCACTGCGAAGAAATTCCAAGAGTATTTCATGGCATTTCACGGTGTGAACTATTTATTGCACGGTAAAACAGATTTTCAGGTCATTTTCGGGGTAAAGTTATTCATAGTGTATGGGGCTTGGGCCAAGGATGCGGAAGGGAGTCCAGTGCATTGGCCCTATACTGGGGCTAGTTATTAACATTATCCACAAAAAAAGCTGCTTCACCACATCAATTTGGAAGCTGACCGATGACCATAAGCTGGCGGGTTTTTTTTCCCTCAGAAATCATTATCAATAATTGTGCTGCAAAACTTTATACAATATGCTCCATTGACTTTGTGCATGTGTATATTCGCACATACAGACACAGCCATAGTTCCGAGTTGTAAGCCCCTATTATCCATTTTTAAATTATAGAGATTTTGAGTCCTCAGTGGGCTAAATATAAAGAAAGGAACAGTGTAAACTTGTGTATATATGTGGTATATTTCCGACCAAGCGGGCCTGCATCTCCCTGCCGATATTCAGCCATCCGAGCCGGAAGATTCATCGACTTGGAGTCACTTAGATAAATCATCATCAGTAGTATTCCGCCGCAGGACTGTTATCATTTATTATACATGTAACTCCTAATTAAAATTATTGTAACTTCCTATTCAAGGCACAGAGATAGATTTCATTCTAATTTGAAGGACATACATGTAATAATAATAGAAATTAATGAATGGTACATCTACCTACTTAACAATAGACACCTATCACAAAGCTTGCCCCAACCTGGTGGAATGACCCAAATTTCAAGGGAATTTCTCAGAAATCTCAAGTCCAAATCCTGAGGGTCGAGTCTGAGTTCCAGTCATTGTACATGTTGACTTAAGTGTGAGTCACTAAAAAAGTGACTCAAGTCGTACTCTAGTCTTTGTCATGAATCGAAAAAGTCTGTATCTTAAGTCTATAACAGTAGCTTAATTTTTTTTGTTTTTTTTTCAGCCAAATTATGATGCTAGTTGCGAGTTTGATTATTCGTGTGGAACAAAGGGATATTGCTGTGAAGGCAACTATCAAACGAACAAGTAAGAAAACTTTTCGATAACAACTGATTTCAATAACTGATTTTTCATCATCGGAGTGTGAAAAGAATGCATGTACTACCCATGCGCGTGCGTATTATGTATCGACTTACGAACAGGATAGTTGTAAGGGTATTAATTGTCATTTCAACAGCGTCCCCCATATGCGGGGGAAAAGGACATTTCCAATTTACCAATCTCCACATCAACAGACGGGCGGCCCGATGGAGGGAGGTGGTAAAACATACCCATTTTCTTCAAAAAGAACCACCACATTTTCAAACCAGACTACAGACATGGTCTCCACCTTGATAATTAGCTCGACATTTTTACTCATATGTTGTTTGTAGCTCCTGTGAGCCATGCCCTGGAGACACTTACATGCCCAGCAAAACCAACAACTGCCCTAGATGCCGCAGTATTACTCGATGTGAGCCACATGAAGAGGTAGGTTTAGGCACGTACTTGTAGGGACCATTATAAGATGTGTATATGTATGCAAAAGAAACAGCGATACTGACATTATGTTGGGCTTCTTAAAGACCGCTGCACATCTTACAATTTTACTGTGATTGATCTGACTACACAGTAGGTATGTGACAAAATATTTCAAAATCACCAGGTTCCAATACAACTGGTATCATTGTCAAGGTCTTGAAAAGACGATTACAATGATATAAGGATCATCTTCCTGTGACAAAAAATAAGGAAGTTATGACATGTTGAATCCGGCAATTTTTAATCCGTTTCGGTCAATTATTTTATAAAGAAAAACAAAAGAAATGTAAATTTTACTTGTGACCCGTTTCCTAGATTTTCTGGGATTTTCTCGGATTCCATATCATAACTTTCTTAATTCTTGTCCGATTTTCAAAAGGTTGGTATCACTGGAATGCTTGGGAAAAGAGGAAGAATAATAACCTATTTCCAGGCTAATTCAATGATTAGTTTGTTTTGTAGTGCTGATTTACAAGTGACAGGCACCTGTAAAAGTTAAGGGAAATGGAAAAAAAAGGAAATTTTATTCGCAGCATTTCGCGGACGCCATTCACAGCATTTTGCCGCATGTGACTGAGCCATGGGGTCGCCAAATACCTTCAAAGCTGAGGCATTTTTGGTGGTCTGAGCTGCATTCTCGTTTTTTTCAGAGGATAATTTATTGTTTAGCTCATATTTCTGCACTAATCCAAGAAATAAGAAATACCAAAAAAATGTGTTAAAATTTTTTTTTTTTAAATAATGAAAGAAAAAAAAATACTCAAATCTGAGGATTATTTTCATATTTTTACACTGAAATCCGTGAAAGATTCTCATCCTTGATTTAATTAAACATTAGAACAATTTATAAATTATATTGGACTGGAAAGATGAAACAAAATAATGAAAATAAATTTTTTTAAAACAGAAAAAAAATTTACTCAATTCCGAGAATTTTTAAATATTTATACTGAAATCCACGAGAAATTCTTATTCCTGATTTAATTAAACATTAGAAAAATTAATAAATGATATTGGACTGGAAAGATGAAAAAAAAAAAATGAACGGACGATTTATCGGACTGAAAATTCCGCCGATTGAACATTCGCTTTGTTGACATCAAAGATGGTAGCGCGCTGAACGCGGCGCAATGCAATCTTTGGTTGACATCGATTTCTGCGAATCTAAAAAAACACAACTGCGAATCGTCCAATCGCCATCAAAATTGGCCAAGAGGTAGAAAACAAATATAGACAAATTATTGTTGTGGTGTGATAAGGTATTTTACTCACCTTTGGGTAAATCGTCGATGGTTTTGATGAGCAAGAACAAACCCAAATTTTGAGATTTTTTTGGGGAACTTCTAGTTGCCGCATTCAGAAAATTCGAGAACGAGGTTGAAGGAGAATATGTGATATCTACGTCTTTGAAATAATAGCTGCTGGGTACGCCAAAAAGAACGCCCTCAGTGAAACGTAACAAAGCGCAAGCTCCACGGTGTCGTCGCCACGGCGATTGAACCCGAGATTGAGGCTGCAGCCAAAAAGATTAGTGGCAATGCGTGGGATTGCTACATAACTATACACAGGGGTTGAAATTAACACTAACCCTAACCTTCCCAAATCCTCCAAAATCCTCTTTGCCAAAGTGAAGGATTTTGAAGGATTGAGGTTACATGCTACATGCTACATGCTCTTCGCTAAAGTGAAGGATTTTGGAGGATTGAGGTTATTAGGCATACTTGCCTTTCCATGGTACAAGTACATCCATGTTTTTTGTAGTGATTGCAAGGTCAGTCTAGTGCTTGGGTCAGTGGACACTGTTTATTGCTCCATGCATGCAGGGAGGGTCCCTGGCCATGTACATGTATCACAGATTAGAAACACATGTGTGCATACATGTCATGTGCTTGCTTTATGACTGAAGGATTTTGGAGGATTCAGGTTATGTATTTGAGCCTGTGGAGTTGGGATTCAGGTTATGTGTAAGCAAGTGGGCATAGGGAGTTAGGAAGGATTCAGGTTATGTGTAAGCAAATGGGCCTAGGGAGTTAGGAAGGATTCAGGTTATGTGTAAGCAAGTGGGCATAGGGAGTTAGGAAGGATTCAGGTTATGTGTAAGCAAATGGGCCTAGGGAGTTAGGAAGGATTCAGGTTATGTGTAAGCAAATGGGCCTAGGGAGTTAGGAAGGATTCGGGTTATGTGTAAGCAAATGGGTCTAGGGAGTTAGGAAGGATTCAGGTTATGTGTAAGCAAGTGGGCATAGGGAGTTAGGAAGGATTCAGGTTATGTGTAAGCAAATGGGCCTAGGGAGTTAGGAAGGATTCAGGTTATGTGTAAGCAAATGGGTCTAGGGAGTTAGGAAGGATTCAGAATATGTGTAAGCAAATGGGCCTAGGGAGTTAGGAAGGATTCGGGTTATGTGTAAGCAAATGGGCCTAGGGAGTTCGGAAGGATTCAGGTTATGTGTAAGCAAATGGGCCTATAGGGAGTTAGGAAGGATTCGGGTTATGTGTAAGCAAATGGGCCTAGGGAGTTGGGAAGGATTCGGGTTATGTGTAAGCAAATGGGCCTAGGGAGTTAGGAAGGATTCAGGTTATGTATAAGCAAATGGGCCTAGGGAGTTAGGAAGGGTTCGGGTTATGTGTAAGCAAATGGGCCTAAGGAGTTAGGAAGGATTCAGGTTATGTGTAAGCAAATGGGCCTAGGGAGTTAGGAAGGATTCAGGTTATGTGTAAGCAAATGGGCCTAGGGAGTTAGGGCTAGTAGTGCTACAAGTTTATGGTTAATTTTGTAACCTGTTAATCCTATCGAATTTTAACAAAAAATTGTGATAGAATTGATATATCAAATGCCATATTTTTACAAAAAATAAAGGTTAGATGTTAAAATGTTAATAATTTCCAAATGAATTTCTGTCATGCGAAGACACAAATTCCAATGGAATTAATATGAAAATTTGAATGCATTTTCATTATTTTCTCATTAACCCTCCTACTTTAGCTGGCAAGTTGCTATCGTGGTCAAAACCAGTCAACTGTTGACCCAAATGTGCACACAGGGGCATTTTTGACTGTTTTTACTGTCATTTTGACCACCCTGAACAATACCAGACAATGCTTTTACCAGTCAAAAACGGTTGACTCATTTTGACCTGTAAATGTACTTACTACACGTAAGGTTTGACAGTGTTGGACTTTTAAGTGCACAAGATATACCTTGGCAAGTATATCAACATTTTGACTGATTTTGACCCTTTCAGTCACAGAAGGGTTAACGACATAAGGAAATAAGCTGAAATTTTGATAGGTTAGTTTTTATACATATCGTGATTCTTGTAAAATACTGATGCATTTACAGACATTTTACCAGTAATTTAAATTCCTAAATTTACAATGGTTTTTAAAATTCCTAGATTGAAAAGAATCGCACTGAATCTACAGACGTTGTGTGCAAGCTCAGAAAATGGCCAATTCCAGCAGATGGTGAGAACTCTTATTTTGAATTATTTTGAAAATTGTGTCCAAAGTTAATTTGGGGTCAGGGTCGGGTGATCCTGCACATATTTGAAAAAGATGATGACGACGACGACGACGACGACGACGACGACGACGACGACGACGACGACGACGATGGGCGCTCAAGGCGCGGAAACAAAGAGAAAACATGAATATATACAATGATAGCATAGCGAAAAAATTATGTACTGAGATACATGTACCTACAACACAATTACAAATTACAATGCAATGAAATTACAAATTACAGATTGTTATATTTGCAGTTCAAAATGCAAAGGCAGAATGAAAGATACAAGGTAAAAGGCAGTACAGTTATTATTGGGGGGTATGGTATAGCCAGAATTTTTTTTATTATTTTTTTTAAAGTAGCCCCTGGAAAATTGTTTAGTTGAGATCACAAAACAACTACCCCCCCCTCGTTTATCCAGACAAGTTTTATTTCTGTTTATCTTTTCATTCACAGTTTGTTTGAGGTACAACTGTACGTATCCATACCCTTCTTGCCCTGAACAGACCACGGCAAGTGGTTTATTGGGAAACGAGACCAGAACAACCCCTCCACCAAACTCCACAGGTGAGGCCAACTACGGGCGGATTCAGACACCAGGGCTGAACCAATAAGGGGATGGGCGTGGGGATGGGCGGATCCAGGATCTTAAAAGAGGGGGCACTGCCAAAAAAGGGAAGGTTACACTTAAAAAACCTACGATAAATTTACACACACAGGGATGAAAAAAAAAATTGGTGGGGGAGGGGGCTTATTCCCTCGGGATCCGCCAATGCCATGGGAACTGACCCCTCCCTTTTGGCTGGCTTTTTAAAAAAAAAAGAAAAAAAAGGCCTTTTAACGAAGCGGCTGATATTTGTTTCTTTAACTTTAACTCCCTAGCTATTTTGGCTCAGAACCTTCCTGAATCCACCAAAATCCAACACCATGCATAAACACCACTAAACTTGGCTGTAATTCGGACACCCGGCTCCATGTAAAGTATCCCTGTCAGGTCTACACAGTACCGAGTCCATCAAAATCCAACAAACCCTGCTGTTGGAGTTTGAATGGTTTGGGGTGGTTAGGGTTAAAAAAAAATTATGTTTGGAGTAGTCTACATGAGAACAAATGGTGGTTTGCTTATAAGTCAGACTAATTTCGCGGTTTGATAACGAGTTTGACTACCATGCTTGAGTGTCATGGAGAAGTGCTCGATGACACTTGCTCGTTCCAGAACTAAACGAGATGCGAACCATAGTATTAGCCAGCAATACCTTTTGGATTTCTTTTGGACGACCTATTTGCTAATTACGCGGTAGACACCGTTTTATTTGTATTAAACACATGCAAAAGTATTGGAAGTTACACATTTGGACACCCAATTTTTTCAAAGAAGAACCAATTTGGACGTCCTATTTCCAAATCCTTGCTTATACACTGATGCTAACCATGTGTGACTGGGCTAGCAGAGAGTTGCCCAACACGCCAGCAAGTTACCCAGGATGCTTCTTGCTTCTTGTGCGTCAGTCTGTGGAACACAAACATCGTGAGTACTACGCCGTGGACTAGATTATTACCTAGTCACGACTGAGCAGGTCTAGCACATCGGACGCGGGTTCTATTGCCTGAGTCATCAAATGTGGGTTTGAATCCTAGATGGTTTGATCTGGTGGTTTATTTGTCGACTGAGAAAAATATTATGGGGGGGGGGCATGTCACAAACCCCCTTGAACCCACATTCATACAACTCGGCCATCAGAACAATACACTCGACTGCTCAGTCATGGCACTCCGTAACTGTTGTCTCTCGGAACATTTATGGGATATGGCTGAGGAAAACAATCAAGGGATTATCCATCTCATTTGAGTCAATACCTGTATTTTTACGCATTTAACTTCTAACGCTTTTAACAGTTAGGCATTTAACTTAATGTTAACAGGAACGTGTCTCCCATGCCCTGAGAGTGAACAGAGAACTGAAAGATGGTCGTTCGGTAAGTTAAAAATTCCTTCACTCGTGCTGAGACCACCCCCCCCCCAAGTTAAAGACCAATCAGTCCTGTTGGTCAGTCGCTTGGTCAAACAGCATGGATTGAACTATCGGGTTACGTCATTCATATGACGACTGTTGCTGTCTGCCATATAAACATCGGTCAAGCTTTGCAATGTTCAGTTGACTTTTATGGCAAGTCAAAACTGGTGGTGTGGGTGGCATGACTGAGTTATAACGATGGGCGTGTTTTATAGGGCCAAAGCTGGGTCTGAGATTTTGGCCCTTCTGGGGGAAACATTTAATACACTAAAGCAGGGCAAACTGATGAGTATCTTAGAACAATAAATGTTTTCTTATCTGTTCTGTGCACAGGGTGGGTATTTTCTGCAATTAGTTTTTAGTCAGCAATTTTTAGTTTTCTTGTTTGGCTTTGCTATGAAATGATTTCCAATATATATCTGGAATTCTGCCGCGCTGTGTTTCAAATGACTTTTTTCACACAGGGGTAGATGTACATGCATGGTGTGTACAATCATGGGCGGATCCAGAACATTTTTTAGGGGGGGCTGAGAATCAAAAACAATTATTTTTCAGTACTACAAAAATTACAATGAAATAATCAAAGGGAGAGAAAAACAAAGCACAGTGAGGGGGAAATGAGAGTGCGTTTCTCTCTCTCTCTCTCTCTCTCTCTCTCTCTCTCTCTCTCTCTCTCTCTCTCTCTCTCTCTCTCTCTCTCTCTCTCTCTCTCTCTCTCTCTCTCTCTCTCTCTCTCTCTCTCTCTCTCTCTCTCTCTCTCTCTCTCTCTCTTTTTTTTAATTAAATTTTTTTAACGATTTTAGGGGGGGCTACAGCCCCCTTAGGCCCCCCTGGATCCGACAATGCATGCATGTACAATCAATCATACATGTTAACAAATGAATTAATTTACAACCAGTAAATCGGATCTTCCAAAATGGGAGCTGTGTATTGACTATGTTACAAGTACATAGAAAAATATATGCACATTACATTGTTAAGATTGAAATTGAATATGTTAGAAAAAAAAATTGATCATGGTTTTACAATGCTCTCCCACATAATAATGTAACTATATTTTTGTGCAACCTCTTTGGGCTATGGTGGGGTGGGGGGGGGGGATCCCTAGAAGCTGTGCATTTTTTGGCATTGTGGTGATTACACATTACTAAGGGTACCCGAACGAAACTGATCATTACCCGGTTGCATTTTTCGGTTCCAATTACCCGTAAAATTCTGAGTGACTAAAATTCTGAGTGACTAAACATTTAACCCTTTCATTACCATTGGCAAATTTAGAGGGCAACACACATATACCCCCTGTTGCTCACCATTGGTGACTTTAGTCGACCAAGGTCACCACACACACACACCATGGAGGAAGGAACACATGCACACACACAGCACTTCATTGGGGGTATCATGACCAGCTTTTAAAACAGCTGTATTTTTCCCTTCTTCGCAGTCCATACCCATGCTATACAGTGCGTATCAAAAAAAAGGTAATCCGAATTCAGGGCGTTAATATGCCAAGGTTATTTAGTTTGACAATTTACATGTAGTGTACCAAAGAAGAGGAACTCCTCAGCTTTCCATTGATACATGTATCGATCCATTGCTGTCACACATGGCCGAGTACATTGTTATTGAAAATGGCAAATTCAAATCGCATTTTTGCAAGTTTGGGTAATCAGTTCAAGGCAGTCTGAAATGGACGCATCACTTGACTGCCTAGATGATTATGTAAGATTTTTAAGCTGGTGCGGTAATCGTCTGTTACGACATCCTTTTCTTCAAGTTGGGTATTTAAGAAGGGCCTGGGTTTAGGGACAGGTAGTTGGAAAGATGGTACAACTAACGACTGAACAGCGAGTTTTCGTGATTACAACATTTCACCAAACTCACAGTTTGCAGCAAACTCGCGATGCTTTCAGGGAACGTTTCCCAGAACAGGAGCCCCCAGCAGCCAAAACCATCTGGGCGAATGTTAGAAAATATCAAGAGTATGGCACTAGCCTCAACCGCAACAAGGGGAATTCTGGCAGGAGGCGCACCGGGCGATCAGAAGGGAACATTGCAGCAGTAAGGCAGCAACTTTTGGAGCATCCTAGGGACAACAGCGCAAGGCGAAATGGGCTGAGATTGCCTTCGGCGACATTCAACAGAATCACGAGATTGGACCTCCACCAGCATCCATATCGGATTCACATCCGACATCAACTTACGGCAGGAGATTTTGCTAGAAGGCTGGCGTTTGCCAGATGGTTGATAGCCCGTACCGAGAGAGATGTCAATTTTCTGCGGAATCTCGTAATCGGCGACGAAGCTGCTTTCTCCATGAACGGCAAGGTCAATACGCATAATGTTCTTGAATATGCACCAGCAAGACACCCCCCAGAATTCAATGTTGAGGTTAACATGAGTCGACAAAAGTGGACTGTTTGGTTAGGACTTTGTGGAAGTGGTCAGCTGATCGGACCGTTTTTCTTTCAAAGGAATGTATCTGCAGATGCTCAATGATAACGTTTTACCGCAGCTGCAGGAACACTTTGAGCGACAGGTTCGTGGGGTCTTCAGACAACTCTGGTGGGCCGGCCCAAGATGGCGCCCCAGCACATCGCCTTATCGCTGTCCGAGATCGTCTGAGGGAACTCTTTGGCGAACGAGTCATCGCCGTCAACCATGAGGTGGAATGGCCACCAAGATCACCTGACCTCACACCATGTGACTATTTCCTTTGGGGACATTTGAAGAACAATGTGTTTGCAACTCCTCCCCGTGATCTTGATGAATTGCAGGGCCGTATTCGAAATGAAGTGGATACTTTACGCAATAATCCGGCTATGGTGAGACGAGCAGTGCAGGACATGCTCCGTCGCTGTCAGCTTTGTGTCGAAAGGGGAGGTGGACATGTTGAAAGTGTGGGTGCATAAAAGGGCAATGTTAGAAGAGATTCTTCTTGAATAATGTCCAGTCATTCCTAAAGAAAATCTGGTTTATCATACTGACTTTCACTAATTATCCTGCCTTGCACTGATTACCCAAACTTGCAAAAATGCGATTTGAATTTGTCATTTTCAATAACAATGTACTCGGTCATGTGTGACAGCAATGGGTCAATAAAGGTATCAATGGAAAGCTGAGGAGTTCCTCTTCTTTGGTACACTACATGTAAATTGTCAAACTAAATAACCTTGGCATATTAACCCCCTGAATTCGGATTACCTTTTTTTTGATACGCACTGTATATGGTTGGAAAGACTGATTCCTTATCTTTCTAATGGTATAGCCCAACCTACATGTTGCTATTATAGAAATCGGACATAATACAAGTCAATCCTTTCAATGGCCATTTGTGCTATGGAACGCCATAAACTTGTGTACAAAATGCTCGCTGTGTTTGTGAACGAAGTCATCAGGGGAAGTAAAAATAAATAAACCGCTCATTTTATATGAAATCCCATTGATTTTGATATCACATGAAAGGGAATTTCGTGAGCAACAATCACTTCATTGATTATATCTTTCTCCAACAAATTCTTCATGATGAAAAACGAGTTTAGAAAAAATACCTGTAAATGGATGCATACTGTTGTGCAATAATGTGTGAATTCATGCATGACTGGGCAGGGAATTCAGTAACCAGTGGGACATCCTGTTGAAACACATCAGTCATGAATAATAATAATAACAATAATAATGTGTGGACTTATATAGCGCATGTATCCACCAACTGAGTGGTGCTCAAGGCGCATCATATCATTACCCCTGCTCATAAGGCTCATAAGGCTTATAAATCATTCCTGAAACCATCTCAGCTCCCTGGGGAGTATACAGCTCAATTGCTGCCATTACAGCGCATATAGGGCTAATCAACCAACTCTGCCCTCACAGGTACCCATTTAACCCCTGGGTGGAGAGAAGCAATTATGGTTAAGTGTCTTGCTCAAGGACACAAGTGTCACGGCCGGGATTCGAACCCACATTCTGCTGCTAACACCAGAACTTGAGTCCGGTAAGCTAGACCGCTCGGCCACGACACTCCATGTGTCTAAGGGTCTAAGCCACACAAATGGAATTCTAGTGTTTGGGGAATGGGGATGCTATGAGTCGTTTTTAATACAGAGGCAGGAAATTATTACAATAAGTCCACATTTATTATGTCTTTTTAATAATAAAACAAGAGAAACTTGTGTTCATATTGGTTATGTTTATACATTCAGGAGTATTTTATGTTTTTACAAAATTGTTTACGGTTACCCGGGTATCCAAAGATTTCAAATTTTGGGTATCCAATTCCTGAAATAACCGAAAATGCACAGCCTTACACATTACTTCAAGTGAACCATTTTTTGGTTTAAATTAATATAAAAAAAAATATTAATAAAATGTCTCTGACGTTTCTCTAAATTCCTTTTAGTTTGTATTATTTTAATCATTCTTTTATTATTTTTGTATTATTATCAGAGAAATATTCCTTCATAATTGGTTTTGTTTGCGGGCCTTTATGCATTTGTGCCATTGTCATCATCGTATTCAGGTACTGCAAGTTGAGAAAGCCACCCCCCAAAAAAAGTGGTGAGCAGTTAGTTTAAACATTGAACTTAAACAACTTTTCAGTTGAGAACATTGAACAAAATATGTATTTCGTTTGAAACTTTGTTGTAGATATTATCGATTTAATTTTAAGTGCTGCAGTGTTCTCTATGTAGAAATTACAAAAGTGGAACGAAACCATGTTTTTAGCATGAAAATTCACCATTTGTCATTGATGGCAGATAGGCCTAATGCATGTATATATACTACTCAAAACAATTTAGGGAACAGTTAAAGCAAGATCATTTATTTCAGATAAACACAATGTTTCACAGAATTGATGAGAAACAACTGCACAATGAAACAGATGATAAAGGATGCATGTAGTGATTACACATTTCATGACATGACTACTGAAAGAGAGAGGGGGTTGCAAATGAAAATCCCGGTTCATGGAACATTTAAAACCTATTTGATGTTAAAAATCCAGTGTTCCCTAAATTGTTTTGAGTAGTATATATTTCCCCTCTGTGAAATATCTGTATTTTGTATTCTGTTAACTTATCTTTTACGTCACTCTTTCTTTCCCACCTGTTCTCTATTGCCACTTTTCTCTTTTATGACAACAATTATAATCTAGCTAATTACACCCACACACTAACACCTCAATTTGTTACAGTGGCCTTGGGTGGCACACAGTTGATTTTGTAAGATTACTTGGAAAGGACAGCAGGCTTGTACATGTATGTACTGAAGGTTGCTACAGAACAGAATTTTGTGGATCGGAGTGGCCTCCATGTGTATGAGGGTTTTAATGGTGTTGACCCTTTTTGTTGTCATATCCCTTTGTGTGATCTTATTCACTACATATATGTAGCCCGTCCTATTGTGTGGCTCACTAATCCTTCCTTTTCTCCTGATGAGGACGATCAGCAGAGCATACTGATCGAAACGTCGAGTTGTACCTCCAGTTCTTGACAGAACTAATTACTACTCAATTGAGATTCCACATGGTGTCACTGCAATTAGTCTTACTTATCATCCTCACCATGCAAAGCTACAAGTTTTACCAATCCTTCCTTTGTTCGCTTCCTACACTCCTATTGGCTTTGCTAGATTGGTGCCTGTTTTTAATTGGCTATTATTTTCCTACTTTTTTGGATACCTTCCCATGATCCTTTGCTTTCTCTTTTCCCTATAAATGGATGTGTTTTTATGTTTGTACTTTGTCTATGCCTCTGATGGGTGCTTTAATTCTCAAACTTGGACATCACAGTGTTTTCAAAATAAATTATTTAAATCTGATTTTTACAAAACGTAGAAGGTATCTTGGCATTATACTTATGACATAAAACACAATAAAGGGGGCCACTTTGCATCCGTCACGTTAGCAGTTTTTCCAATGGTTGTTATTTATTTTTAAGTACCTGAAACCGACCAAGAAGTGTTTCAACATGTGAATGGACATACAGGCTTACACTAGAACTAATTTGAGTTGATTTTTTAAATTTTTAAATATTTTTATTTATTTTGTTACCCTCAAATTTCCATAAAAATTGGACGGAAAAAGTTACCTCACTTTTCCGTCCATTTTAGGGTAATTAAAAAAATAATAGTAATAATCAATTCAAATTATCTTTAAGATAAGCATGCATGTCTATTCAAATGTTGAAATTCTTTTTGGGTGGTTTCAGATATTTAAAAAAAAATTACAACCATTAGAAAAACTGCTAACGTGACGGTAGGAAAGTGGCCCCCTTTATTGTGTTTTATGTCTTATGAAAAAAAGAAATTGTGGAAAGATTTTAGTATGTAAATAGGGTTTTTTGGGCAGATATCCTATTTAATTTTTTCATATTATACAGATATGTTTTACAGTAAATATCAGACTTGAAGTCTACTGTCTTTATGCATTATTCCACTGGTTTGTTTCATTCTTTGTCAAACGGGCTCAAAAAGTGGAAACGATTCTCACCACCCAGCAGAATCTAGTAAGTCCAGAATTAAGGTTAAACCAACCACAGTAATTGGCAAAATTAATAAGCTTTAAGTTTCTCTTTGAAAATGGTATTTTGGAATGCAATTTACCTCCTTTTTGATCCATATCAGGTGAACTGCATTTAGAAAAGGTTATACCTGAGCCTTCCGGTGACAACAATTCGAATCCATCTAGTAATTCTGGTGAGTATATTATATACAAAAACAACATCTTGTTTCCTAACTGATATAGTTGGACTGAAAAGGCTGGGTTTTAGGCAGTGTTAATGATATTTACAATAATTTGCAAAAGATTTTGTTCTTTATTTATTTTTATTTTTTTTGTAAAAATGTAGTACCTTTTTGTCATGGGTGAAAGTCGATCCAATATGTATCAATTCCACTGTACATTATTCATATTTTAGGAGAGATAATAAACTTGAATTTTTATTTTCCCATTTGGATTGATATTTTGGAAGATCGATTACTCAATGCTTTGTCTTATTTCAGTTGGACAGGAACCCAATGAGAAGGACAAACTGCTTGCACAGAAATCTAGTAAGTACTTTTTATTGCCTTTATTAAGGAATAGACACATAGGCCCCCTAGTGGGTATAAAATGTAAACAAACCAAGCAAGTGACGCGCAGTGTATGGAAAAGCATGGCTTCTTCCGAGTGCTTCTGCTGTACAAGGCACATCATAGATGTTGCATTTGTTGGTTGAAACATGAGTATAAGTTCTCTAAATCGATCGGAGATGTTCCCAATTTTAATTTCCAAACATTACACACATTATCAATGCGCGAAGAAGTTTGTATCTGGAACTATAGGGCAAGGCTCGGCCACCACTCATTTTGGGGCGATCTTCAATGTTTGTTCAACTCTTTTATATAAAAATACACCACGGACTTTGTTACATATACACACAAACCGTATGTAGAGATAATCCGTGCGTGACCGCGTGTTGACCCCAAAGGGGGCGGGATTATGTTTACGGGTTATGAATAGAACGTTCTGGAAGTTTCTTTTGGAAAATGATGTAATTTTCAGAAATTTCTAGAAGTGAAGTGAAGAAGAAATCTCTAGTATTTTCTAGAAGGGATTAAAAACTATAAATACGGGCTGGTAGACGATTTTAGGCAGGACTTGAGCAAACCATCAAGACTTGATGAGACTATATCAATACTTCAGTGTGCACCCACTGGGACCTGTGATGTCGCTTACGACTCGTCTGTGGAGTGTTTTGAGAAAGTTCGTCTTGACCGAGTGAAGTGTCTGAGAGCTGAATTTAATTCCGGAAGAGACATTTTGTGAACTAAATCTACAGTTCAGTATTTTTGGGATTTCTTCTTTCCCATATTTTTGTCACGGAAGTCGACTTGCGTCACCGTGGTTTTTTTCTATTTCCGGCCGTTTGTTGGAGGTGAATTCGCCCCACGTCCAGCTCTATTTACACCGTGTCAGAGAACTGTTTTTGTGTCGTTTTCGCTGGAGTCCTCGCCCGTAAGATCTTCTTATTTAGTATAAGATCTTTTCTTAATGTACACTTGTTTACCCTAATCATTGTACGCTTGTTAAACCCATCGATATTTGAAGCAGTTGATATTTTCATTATTAAATCACTTTATTTGTTCTTTATATCAGTGTGACCTTGTTTGATTTCTTTGTTGCATCTGAGAAAATTCAGGCTTTTTGAGTAATTTGCATTCACGGATAGTTTGAAGATTTTCGGATCGTAACAACTTTATAAAAAAATGAAATTTTTACAACTTCAGCAAAATTCAATGTTGAAAAATGTAACTACATTTTCCAGTCAACAGCAAAGAACGTCAATGTCACTTTTTGGGGACCTTCGTATTTTAACGTTTTTGACTTAGTGTTCAACCGAATTTGCATCATTAAATGATCGATATGTTCACAACAATCGCAGTTTAGTGGATGAAAATTACACATTAAATAGTTCATTAGTTATTCCTCACCTCAGTAAAGTATCAATTTTCTATCTGAAGCGATGTGGATTAAACAGATTTTTTAATTTGCAGCTTTCCAGAACCGGGAAAATCCGAAACCGGGAAAACGACTGTTACTAGTGTTAGTAGTACGCCAGTCTCCTACGATTTTGACAGTCACAAAGCATTACATGAATTCCAGAGCCTAAATTGCACAGAGATTCTAGAATGAATATAACATGATTTAGAACATTCAGTTTGCCTTCCCTTGCCATTCAGCTATCAATGGGTTGTTTTAAAACCCTCCATGGAGCTCCCTATGTTTATACACAGCGCACTGCTGGTTTGATGTTATTTTGTACCCACTATACATCACATGACCACTACTAGCTCGGAGTCCCCGATTGTGTCTATTGTACACCATTGGTAAAATTTCTGTAAATGCACCCATACTTTATAAGAATGAAGAGATATGTACAGAAACCAACCAATGTCTGTAAATGCACCCATACTTTATAAGAATGAAGAGATATGTACAGAAACCAACCAATGTCTGTAAATGCGTCCATACTTTATAAGAATGAAGAGATATGTACAGAAACCAACCAATGTCTGTAAATGCACCCATACTTTATAAGAATGAAGAGATATGTACAGAAACCAACCAATGTCTGTAAATGCACCCATACTTTATAAGAATGAAGAGATATGTACAGAAACCAACCAATGTCTGTAAATGCACCCATACTTTATAAGAATGAAGAGATATGTACAGAAACCAACCAATGTCTGTAAATGCGTCCATACTTTATAAGAATGAAGAGATATGTACAGAAACCAACCAATGTCTGTAAATGCACCCATACTTTATAAGAATGAAGAGATATGTACAGAAACCAACCAATGTCTGTAAATGCACCCATACTTTATAAGAATGAAGAGATATGTACAGAAACCAACCAATGTCTGTAAATGCGTCCATACTTTATAAGAATGAAGAGATATGTACAGAAACCAACCAATGTCTGTAAATGCACCCATACTTTATAAGAATGAAGAGATATGTACAGAAACCAACCAATGTCTGTAAATGCACCCATACTTTATAAGAATGAAGAGATATGTACAGAAACCAACCAATGTCTGTAAATGCGTCCATACTTTATAAGAATGAAGAGATATGTACAGAAACCAACCAATGTCTGTAAATGCACCCATACTTTATAAGAATGAAGAGATATGTACAGAAACCAACCAATGTCTGTAAATGCACCCATACTTTATAAGAATGAAGAGATATGTACAGAAACCAACCAATGTCTGTAAATGCACCCATACTTTATAAGAATGAAGAGATATGTACAGAAACCAACCAATGTCTGTAAATGCGTCCATACTTTATAAGAATGAAGAGATATGTACAGAAACCAACCAATGTCTGTAAATGCACCCATACTTTATAAGAATGAAGAGATATGTACAGAAACCAACCAATGTCTGTAAATGCACCCATACTTTATAAGAATGAAGAGATATGTACAGAAACCAACCAATGTCTGTAAATGCGTCCATACTTTATAAGAATGAAGAGATATGTACAGAAACCAACCAATGTCTGTAAATGCACCCATACTTTATAAGAATGAAGAGATATGTACAGAAACCAACCAATGTCTGTAAATGCACCCATACTTTATAAGAATGAAGAGATATGTACAGAAACCAACCAATGTCTGTAAATGCACCCATACTTTATAAGAATGAAGAGATATGTACAGAAACCAACCAATGTCTGTAAATGCGTCCATACTTTATAAGAATGAAGAGATATGTACAGAAACCAACCAATGTCTGTAAATGCACCCATACTTTATAAGAATGAAGAGATATGTACAGAAACCAACCAATGTCTGTAAATGCACCCATACTTTATAAGAATGAAGAGATATGTACAGAAACCAACCAATGTCTGTAAATGCGTCCATACTTTATAAGAATGAAGAGATATGTACAGAAACCAACCAATGTCTGTAAATGCACCCATACTTTATAAGAATGAAGAGATATGTACAGAAACCAACCAATGTCTGTAAATGCACCCATACTTTATAAGAATGAAGAGATATGTACAGAAACCAACCAATGTCTGTGTAAATGCACCCATACTTTATAAGAATGAAGAGATATGTACAGAAACCAACCAATGTCTGTAAATGCGTCCATACTTTATAAGAATGAAGAGATATGTACAGAAACCAACCAATGTCTGTAAATGCGTCCATACTTTATAAGAATGAAGAGATATGTACAGAAACCAACCAATGTCTGTAAATGCACCCATACTTTATAAGAATGAAGAGATATGTACAGAAACCAACCAATGTCTGTAAATGCGTCCATACTTTATAAGAATGAAGAGATATGTACAGAAACCAACCAATGTCTGTAAATGCGTCCATACTTTATAAGAATGAAGAGATATGTACAGAAACCAACCAATGTCTGTAAATGCGTCCATACTTTATAAGAATGAAGAGATATGTACAGAAACCAACCAATGTCTGTAAATGCGTCCATACTTTATAAGAATGAAGAGATATGTACAGAAACCAACCAATGTCTGTAAATGCGTCCATACTTTATAAGAATGAAGAGATATGTACAGAAACCAACCAATGTCTGTAAATGCGTCCATACTTTATAAGAATCAAGAGATATGTATACAGAAACCAACCGATGTCTGTAAATGCATCCATACTTTATAAGAATCAAGAGATATGTACAGAAACCAACCGATGTCTGTAAATGCATCCATACTTTATAAGAATCAAGAGATATGTACAGAAACCAACCGATGTCTGTAAATGCATCCATACTTTATAAGAATCAAGAGATATGTACAGAAACCAACCGATGTCTGTAAATGCATCCATACTTTATAAGAATCAAGAGATACGTAGAGAAACCAACCGATGTCTGTAAATGCATCCATACTTTATAAGAATCAAGAGATATGTACAGAAACCAACCGATGTCTGTAAATGCATCCATACTTTATAAGAATCAAGAGATATGTACAGAAACCAACCGATGTCTGTAAATGCATCCATACTTTATAAGAATCAAGAGATATGTACAGAAACCAACCAATGTCTGTAAATGCATCCATACTTTATAAGAATCAAGAGATATGTACAGAAACCAACCAATGTCTGTAAATGCATCCATACTTTATAAGAATAAAGAGATATGTATAGAGTCCAGCCAATGTCTGTAAATGCATCCATACTTTATAAGAATCAAGAGATATGTACAGAAACCAACCAATGTCTGTAAATGGGTCTTTCTATAAATACAGGGTCCAATTGGAATATCGAAATGTTCAGACTTTCAAGGGTATTTTTATTAAACTGCACAGGCCCATAGTTGTTTTGTTGTTTTGTTGTTTTGTTGTTTTGTTGTTTTGTTGTTTTGTTGTTTTGTTGTTTTGTTGTTTTGTTGTTTTGTTGTTGTGTGATTCTTTCCCATGGTCAGTAAATATAAATTAAAACATGCCCCAACGATTTCTTCTCATGGTTACTTTTTTAAGCTAACAATAAGAGGTTATAAACCTGTTGTTTTCAGAAGAAAAGTGGGACATTTTGTGTTAAGCATAAGTCTGCATTATTTTGAAATGACTGGTGTGTAAAATATTATTATTTTCGAATAAATAACTTGAGGAATATGTTTCATCAATAAATAAATGTGTTGAAGCAAGTTTGGTATTGACCATTTTTCCCCAACCCACCGGCAATATGGGTATCACACCGTAACTTTTCGTGTCCCAGGTTGTTACGTGATAAACCATTATAGCGATTTGGCAATTTACCGTAGATAAAAATAATGTTTGTAAACTTCGTGCACGCATTATACCACGCGATTTCCGTGTTTTGCCAATTCAGAAGATAGGCACTATCGACGAAATAAATTTTAAAAAATTAGGGTCTTCATTCATGGTCAGGCATCGCTATTTATGGTTTCGTGTCCCACGGATTTGTTACGGTGTGAAAACTGAAGTCGTTGTGGCCAGCAGACGTGAAGAAAATTTTCGCGCGAAACACTGTCCTCAAAGTCCCCGGATGTGTGTCGGCCGATTTATGCCATCCAGTGCTTCCACTTTCAAGGAAATTTCCTTATTTTAAGGAAATTTTGAAATGTTTTGACGCTCTAAGGAAATTTCTGAGGAAATAAAGAAATCTAAGGAAATGCCGTAAATTCTAAGGAAATTCTAAGGAATGTTCGTAAATATTCGATATTTTTTTACGAAATAATGTTGCATAAAAATTAACACTTATTATACCCTCGGTCAGTTTGCGCGCTGTATAGCATTGACGCAGATTTGACTAGGCACGGCACAAACAGCCTAGTTGCCGGCCGCATGTTAGGCACAGCCTAGCCGGCCATGGGCTAGTCATGACGTCAGATGTTCATGCTACCTAGGCTGGCCTACGCACATGTATGTATGTCTGGTAAGTGACCACCGCGGGCTCGCATTTAAAGAATTAACGTGCAAAATTTATTTAGTTGCCAAAAGAATGCTTATTTTCCCATGAAATCTGGATCTGTATCAAATACTGCCCAACACCCCTAAAAGGAGCAACACGGGCAGGGTATGGTGCACAGATGTATAGTTGATGGTTTAATTTGCTTGGTTGCTTATTTCTTGTCGACTTGTGTGACGTACTTCCTTGCTTCTGCTTTGAATTTCTGTTTATCTTCAATTTGTGTGATATAATGTGGCAAGATGTTCCAATCTTTCAGAGTCCGGGGTATAAATGAATACTTGAGACAGTTTTTACTGGATGAGATTTGGATAAATTTACAGTGACGAGATGAGCGTAGGACTGGGCGTAGGATCATTTGAAGCGGTATGGCAAGGCGACCCAGAAGGGCTTCATGGAAGATGGTGACTCTTGCTACTTTCCTTCTAATCTCCAAAGGCTCCCAACCCAGTTGAACTTTCATTGCCGTTACGCTACTGTATCTCCCATAGTCCCCAATGACGAAGCGAACACTTCTATTTTGTACAGCTTCCAACTTCAGTGTGAGTTCTTTTGTATGAGGATCCCATATGGACCCCCCATACTCCAGGCATGGTCGTACTAGTGTTTGATATGCTAAGTTTTTTACAAACTTTGAACAGGAGTGAAGGTTTCGTCGTACAAACCCCAAATTGACTTTCCATTTTGAAAGGTTTTGCGCTTTTTTTCAACAGCATGCTTCTTATGGCCTACTGCAACTTTCACATATGCAAGCTGTGTATGCATACAGGGGCTAATACACTTTTGATGATTTAAGTAAAACTAAGGAACATCGGGAAAAAAATCTAAGGAAATCTAAGGAAATGTTTCTGTAAATCTGTAGATTTGAAAAGTGGAAGCACTGATGCCATCAGCGGTTGCCATTTTATGTGATACCGCTTGCGGGGAGAACGAACGCTGTCGTTCAGGGATCGTTACGGTGTTTTTTCATGTTACGAGGTAAGTATTATTTCCATGACCTATCTTAGTAGAAATAAGGGTGTCACTATTTTCTTGCTGTGTATAAATGAAACAAAAGCCAAAACTAAATGATACTAAAAATTACGATGAATTTCCCCATATTCAGTTGCCCAAACTTAAGATTTTAACCGCGGTAAATGTACATGTGACGCGAACATTTCTCGTGTCCCGGTTACGGTGTTAAGAACTTCAGTAAATTGAATGCAGTAAAATTAAAGAAATCCGAAACAAAAACCATTTTTATCAGCAAATCATACTTCTCTGTAATCATACTGTTGTAAAACTGTCCAAAGGCTTGGAGGACTTCATAATGTTATTCTTCTGACCGTACGAAACCATCATATCCGACCAAACAATTCACACCGTAACCGAGACGCCAGCCAAGCTTGTGTCCTCGTTACGTGTGATCAATCGCAGCGATCTCCCGATATTTTTGGTTCATTAATGACAAAAGTAACCTTGAAGTAACAGCGTTTTTCAAGAGTTAACCAATAATAATGGGTTTATAATGCTCATTGACTTTTAAGGGGTTGAAATTTCTGTATATTTCGATGTTTTCTGTAGAGCTCTTACAACATCGTAACTGGGACACGAAATGTGGTTGGGTCTGGTTCTTACGATGCTGCTACGTTATCTGGGTGAGGCGCACAGTCCACAGCGCACCAGACTATTTATATGCCCGCGTGACTGGCTGTCTGGATGCCGTCGCGATGTGTTCTTTTTTCTTTTCTTTTTTTTACCACCCTCTCTCTCTCTCTCTCTCCTTGAATAGAACTTAGGCCAGGTAAAAAATTAAACATGTTTAGCGTCCACGCCCGCTTCCTTTTTTTAAAATTATTTCCAATTTTTTTTATTTTTTATTTTTTTTTGATTTAAGGTCAAATTCACAAAAATCTTAAAATAAAATCATTTAAAGTGCTCCAGATTGCATTTAAAACCAAACATAAACATCAAATAAAAAACATTTCCCCGGGCCTTGTTTTAAATCGGCACACTTCGTCCAACCTTGAGTTCAATGCTTTTTTTTTTTTTCAACTTTAAATTTTATTGTGAAAGTGAACAACAAGGTTACTAAACAAACTCTTAAAACCACTGTAAACATGTTCAATTCTCTTGTCCAACATGTTTCTTTTATTAGTGTGTGTTTGAACAGTGTAAAACCAATGGTCGTTGGGAAATTAAACCAACAAAAGCGGCCATCTTGAAAATACAAAATAAAAAGCCCCTTGTCCTTTATTTTTAGAAATCCGGACGCTAAACATGTTTTTTTTTTAAATTTGGCCTTACTTTTTTGCATTTTGTGTGACAAGGCTTCAATCTATTTTAAGAGCATTAGGGGACAAATGCAACCCCCAGAACAAAAAATAAAATAAAAAATGTACACAGGGTCAGCAGTTTGTTTTATTTATAACTACATGTATATTTTAAGTGGAAAAAATGCTTTCAAAACAATGGCTGGAATAAGTTTGGCATATTTAAATTCATGTACCTTTATACAAGCATGTCCGATTAAATAGGTAAAAATTGATAAAACACGTTAATGCATACTAAAAAAAACTATTAAAAACCTACCTGCCTTGTGCATACTCTTCCTGTTTTGGCAGTGTTACAGGAAACACATTTGTTTATTTATTTATTAATTAATTAACAATATTTTAGAGGGCATGAGTACTGCGAGTTAATCGTTTACTTTTTTCCTTTTTTTTGTCTTTGGAGGTGATTAAATTTTTGTAGGCCTACTAAGTAATAGTAGTATCAACATGCCAATACCATTTGACTTGAGAATAAGATACCAGCGTAGGAATAGGCCTAATGATGTAAGTGAGGCTAGTAAATCCTGCTCAAAACAAAAAAATCTAAAGAAATCAAAAACGTCTGGAGTAAAGAAGGCAAAAAACAAAGTAAGTGCATCAAAAGGGGAAAAATCAGCATGTAAATCAGAAGAAAACTCAACCAGTGTTGCAAGACCAAGCTTAAATGAAAATCAAAAGTCAAAGTCTCAGAACTGGAGAAACAAAATGAAAAAAAATGACCCAGAAAGGTACAAAAAATTGCTTAATGAGCATAAAATAAGAAATAAGCTCGACAGAGTCAACATGTACCTGGCAGACCATGACGTAAAGAATAAGAGAAATATATCAAATGAAGAAAGAAAAAAATTGGAAAAGTTGGCTGAGAGAAAAAAGAAGAATAATGCCACAGCTGCTGCCCGGATGAGAAAAATGAGAGCGAAACAAAAGGAAGAAAGAGAAAGAGGAATAAGGTCCCAAAAGCCAAGAACAAGAGGTCAAAGGGAGAAAGACAGGTCTAGAAAGCGGGAGCAGAGGGCTAGGTTGTCAGACAAGAGGAAGCAAGAAATATTGCGTAAAAGAAGAGAAATGTATGCTGAGGAGACCAAACTGCAAAGACATCCTGAATGGGACGAATGGGAACTCGTTGAAAAAAAGAAAGCACTGAAAGAGCGAGAAAGACGCTTGAAAGAAAAGGAGGATCGACTTCAAAACAAGATGAATGAGCTGGGTATTCAACTTCAAGAAGATGACAGATCAGAAGGCGCTCGAAAATTTTTTTTCCAGAGAATGAAGAAAAGGATGCCAAAGCAACCAGCAAGTTATGTCAACACAACCATAGATCTCATATCTAAAGCTAGTCCTCGCAAACAAACTGCGTTTAAGGAAGCTGGGATACACACAGTTGGTAAATTTCACCAAGCAGTGTTCGAAGCAGTATCTTCTGGACTAGCTGAGGAGCGTACATCGCCAAAGAGAAAGATCTTAGCTTCCACTCTATCAGCTATGAAGAAGTACAGACTACAGCGGCAAGCAGCCAGTAAGTTTGGAGTCAGTAGAAAGTTGCTACGAAATGCTAAAAAACATGTCACGGGACGTCGTAAACTACCTCAAGCCACGATCAAACTGATTAACAATTTCTATGACAGCAGTGCTACAAAACTTCCAGATAAGAAGCTGGTAAGTAAGAAAACAGGACTGGCAGCAAGTATCTTAGACAGGTCAATTGCCACATTGTACACTGAATTTAAGAAGAAACATCCTGATATCAGTGTTGGTGCAGCAAATTTCTACAAACACCGTCCACGTCATGTGAGGACAATGAAACAGGCGAAGTATAGGGGATGTCTTTGTGAGTACTGTGAAAACATCAACTTAAAATTGAAAGTAATAAATTTCCACCTCAACGCAGTACATTCAGACACCATGATCAAGGACCACTATGACTTGGCTCGCAAGACATTGTGCACTAGAGATGGGAACTTCAACAAACCAGAATGCATTAACAGAAGTTGCAGAAAATGTGGTGTAGACAAATTAGATAGGCATCTTGCAGCAGCAGTGCAAAATCCAGCAATGGCAAATACCGAAGTTAGTTGGAAGAAGTGGGAAGTGGTGACCACACAATACATGAAAAAAAGCAAAACATCAGTGATCAAGAAGAGAGTACTCCAGAATGTACATGGGACAATTAAGAAACTGGTCAAAGAGCTGAAAGAAGAGGCTAAACCTTTCGCAAAACATCTATTCAATAAAGAATGGCAGGAGAAACAGATGTCCAACTTGAAAACACACCTTCCAGAAAACACAGCACTCTGTATTATGGATTTTGCCGAGAACTACAAATGTGGCTATCAGGATGAAGTACAATCGGCATACTGGTCTCATAATTCAGCTACAGTCCATCCAACAGTTGCCTATTACAGATGTGAAGTACCGACCTGTACAGAGCTGGTCACGGAGTCACTTGTGTTTATCTCCAATGACTTAACACATGATTATCATGCCGTAAATGCATTCAACAAAGAGGCTGTTAATCACCTAAAATCTAGAATTCCAAATCTCAGCAAGTTGTTAAGATTCTCAGATGGCTGCGGCCAACAGTACAAGTCAAAAGGTCCCATCTCCGACATAAGCTACGCTCTTGATGATTTTGGTCTACCTATTGAACACAGCTACTCTGGGTCTCGTCATGGCAAAGGTGCCAGCGATGGTGAAAGTGCGGTTGTAAAAAGTAATGCCACCACCGCTGTTAAAGCAGGCAAAGCCATTATTAGCAATGCCCAGGAGCTCTTCGAATTTTGTTCAGCAAACCTTGACAAGCAACCAACTTTCAACCAGAGGGAGTGCTGTCATCATCGGCGGACAATGTTCTACGTACCAAGTAAAAATATAGAACGTCCGCGAGAGAAACGTGTAGTAGCAACGGTTCAGGGAACGATGTCTTTACACTGCATCAAAACAGTAAAGAAAGGTGTCGTCGCCACTAGAAACTTGTCGTGCTTCTGTGCATCCTGCCAACTTAGTAGTGGAACATGTGCTAACAAAACCTACGTAAACAACTGGAGAGAGGTTCACCTTGGAAAAAAGAAAGGTTATGTTATGAGTAGACTGCTGCTTTATTTTAATCTGCAGATTTATTAAGTAAAAAAGAAAAATGCTAAACTTCGAATTATCTTTAAAAGATTAGAGGTAGGAGAGTATGACGTTATAAAGACTAGATAACTAGATTTATCTTCAAACAAACTTGATTCCTCGATTCTGATTGGTCGATCCATGGCAACAACAGTGTGATAATATCCTATATTGCACGGTGCATCAAGTTTGCTTGAAGATAAATTCATTATCACACGCGTGCTTGTGGAATACGGATAAATCTAGCGTGTCTGCTTCCCATATCCAACTCGGCCTTCGGCCTTGTTGGATTTATGAGGCAGAAGCGCTAAAAAAAAATTCAATTTCCACTTGCACTTGTGTGATAACTAAAACAATTAAAGTTGAATAACAGGCGTTTATGGAAAATGAAGCTGTCATCCACAGATAAAAGTTGTTGGCTAAAGCATAGGTTAAAAAAAGGATTTTTAGAACTGGTGAGCTACAACCATGTGCATGTTACAAACATGTTCAATTATTATCTGTTTTTTTATTCAATATCACAGGTACAAGTACAACAAAAAAGCAGACAACCAAAAAGCAGACAAACAAGAAACAGGCTGATCAGGAAGATGGAGAAGGTGACGGCAAGGCAGGGGATGATGCTGAAGTCCAGACAGGGGGTGATGTTGACGGCCAGGCAAGCAGCGATGGTGATGTACAGGCAGGGGATGATGTTGATGTCCAGGCAGGGGATGATGCTGATGACCAGACAGGGGGTGATGTTGACAGCCAGGCAGGGGATGATGCTGACGATCAGGCAGGGGGTGACGGTGATGAACAGGAAAAAGAAAAAAGGAAAAAGGTTCATGCACAAATAATTTTAGTTTCTTTTGCATTATTATTGAATACTTTATTATAAAATTAAGAAAGTCCAATGACGCTTTTGGACAAATAATTTAAAAAGGTAAAAATCCAGCAACTCTTCTTGACTTGTTTTATGGTATATCTTTACAGAGTAATGCCCAACGAGGGGGACTATGTGGCTGTTGTGCTGTCCCACAGAATGCAGAAGGAAACCCCTCAAACCCAGTGGCGTAGCTGGCTATGTTCACCAGGGGGGGCGAATCGGATCCCAGGGGGCCCACCAATCAGATTTTACAGATTTTTAGGGCCCCCTCTTTACCTTTTGCCCTTATGTAAAAGCGGCCCTGTATACAGGGCCGGCTTTATAAGGGGGAAAAGGGGGCAATTGCCCCGGGCCCCCCTGCCAGAGGGCCCCCAGACTAAGCACTTCCTTTATAAAAAAAATTGTAATAATTATAAAATTAGTTTTATATTTTTTTCGAAGAAATGCGGTTTATCATTCATTTTAGTTCATTTTTTATTTGTCATGTAATTTAATTTCTATGTCGAGGGGCCCCGAACCTGAAGTGCCCCGGGCCCCTCAAGGTCTAAATCCGGCCCTGCCTGTATAGTCCTGCCTGCTGGTGGGCCCGTCAGTCAGTCCCATAAGCATGTGAAATAAATTCGCATGTGTTAGGGGGGCCCACTTATTCTGGAACTGGAGCCAGGGGGGGGGGGCGGCCGCCCCCCCCCCTGCCAGCTACGCCACTGCTCAAACCGTCTACATTGCTGCTGTAAGTACTAATTTTGCAGTGCTTTTTCATATAAAATTGATGATTGATAGCCTTTTCGTTAGCTGCCTATAACTGCCTTTGATTAGAAAGTAATATTTGAAAAACGTCTGTTTTGTTTCACTGGCTTGGACTGCAGCGTTCTTAATTTGAAACTTATTTATTTTACAGGTGATAAAGAAGACTGTTGACAGTGTCCAACTCAAGTTCATGGAAAAAGTTAAAGGCTCCACATTTTTCTGGCCAGATGGAGCCAAAGGTGACCAAATATACACCCATCCAAGGACCGATGTGGCCTTGAAATAAGGGGTCGGACTCTGCAGTACATCTTTTCTCCTGAAGACATGGAGAAAATAGCAAAACATGTTAATGGAGAGCTGGAAATAAAGTGACAATCTTACATTACCGCTGATGTCACACTGCAACTTAGAGACAGTCTTCTTTTTGTTTGAGTGTTGGTTAAAATTTCTGAAGTGTTAGTTAGAATTTTTGAAGCGTTAAAGAAAAAATGTTTCATGTTTGCAAACATTGGTTCAAATAAGATTTCGATTTAATATTCATTCATATTCATAAAATAAATGTAACAAGACTACCAAGATGATATACATTGTACTCACACTTAGTAGAACTGTGCTCGGTCTATCAGGTGGTACAGCATATGATTGCAGCCTTCAGGGTTTTGCCAGGAGTGTTTATCAAAGTCTATGTACTGATTTTGTCAAGTGTATGCTTCTGAACTCAAAGAACAATTACATCAAGTATTCCTTCGAAAAGCAGCATTGTAATCATTTAAATGTGCATGTATGTCTAGTTTTGTTCCCCAGTGACATATTTCAATGTACTAACTTTTGATATATTGAAAATATTTTGATGGTAACGGGCAGATCAGTAGAAAAAGAAGCAGTTTTGGAAGCTTTTTTAAAATAAAGTTTGAGGCTTAGGAAAATTTACTTTCATGATAAAATTGAGAGAAATGGTGCCGCTGAAAAATTTGCTGGTATTGTGGCAGATTGGAACGACCATTGGACTCTGCAAGTATTACACCTCACCAGAAATAACCATGGGGACAATTTATGTCTATTTTTAATGAGATAATTTTGCAGTGAATGACACAACACCTACCTACATGAAAGCAGTGTAAAACAAGTACATTATGTCAAACATTTCACACGTAACTGGGACACCGTGTCCCAGTTACATGTGAAACCTTGTATTCATGGGTCTGGTATGTTACTTTATTACAGTGGATTGGTTATTTTCAACAATTAATTGTCTGAGTAGATGTCATTGTCTTTATTTTTAATTTTTTTTTCCACATTTCAGGGCTTACTGAAACAAACAAACAGTTGTGAGTGTACATGCATTCTTAAACTTTACCTGAGTTGAGAATTCTGTTCGAAGTCTTGCTCATAAATCTCTTAAAGTCTGTCATTCTGTCAGTTATTTGGATTTTTAAATCTTGCCATATTTATTTCCTGGTTTTAAGTAGATCATGTTATCTGTTGGGTTATTGTTAAATTAGTGGGTAAGAGGTTCGGTGTCCCAGTTACGTGTGAAACCTGATGTTTTTTGGTATTTTGGCCATACAACATGCAAAATAACTCAACTGGGTGCACCATTTTTGTGTTTTATTAAACTTCATATGTTGAGCAATGCAAATAAGTGTGCTGGGTATGAATAAAGTTGTTTTGAAATGTTGACATCTTTGTCCCACTTTGGACCCCTTATTTATAGAAAGACCCAAATGCATCCATACTTTATAAGAATCAAGAGATATGTATAGAGTCCAGCCAATGTCTGTAAATGCATCCATACTTTATAAGAATCAAGAGATATGTACAGAAACCAACCAATGTCTGTAAATGCATCCATACTTTATAAGAATCAAGAGAGATGTACAGAAACCAACCGGTGTCTGTAAATGCATCCATACTTTATAAGAATCAAGAGATATGTACAGAAACCAACCGATGTCTGTAAATGCATCCATACTTTATAAGAATCAAGAGATATGTACAGAAACCAACCGATGTCTGTAAATGCATCCATACTTTATAAGAATCAAGAGATATGTACAGAAACCAACCGATGTCTGTAAATGCATCCATACTTTATAAGAATCAAGAGATATGTACAGACACCGACCAATGTCTGTAAATGCATCCATACTTTATAAGAATCAAGAGATATGTATAGAGTCCAGCCTGTGCAAGTATCATTAATGAGGAAATAGTGATGAATGCATTCAGATTTGTTTGGCATCCCTTCAATTTCATAGCGCTGCTTACCGGTAAGCAAATTTTCGTGCTAACTACAGCAGAAAAATTTGCTTAAGCATAAGCGTGTTTCACAGGGTTAGCAAGAAAATTCAGAGCGGTGTGTGTGCGTTCACCATGGATTTGTATTGTTGCGTCACTCACTTGCTAGCAATACCATCCGGCAAGTTAGCGCGCCTTTCTCTATGCTTTTAAGAACCGTTTTTAAAACGGTTATACCACTGCTATGAAATGAAAAACGTACAGTAAGCAAAAAATTGGCTGCTGAGCAGCTCTATGAAATTGGGCCCAGGTGTACACACCTAAACAAAGGGATTATACATGAGTTGACCCTCTCCCCTCCCCCACCCCCACCCCCCCCCCCCCATTTTCTGCTGTTGACCTGATTTACAGTTACTTCAAGAAGTGGGTTTTTTCATACAACGGTTGAGTTATGCATTTATATCTGTCCATACTAATTGGGTACAAACACTATGAACAACTTCACCCTGAAAATCCATTTTGCCGTGAAACAACAGTTCGCAGTAATTTCACGGTGTCTCTTGAGAATTAATGAGGTGCCCCAAGAGTATTTCATGGCATTTTCACGGTGTTGTGTCATCGCGAAATTGTCGTGAACTATTTATTTCACAGTAAAACGGATTTTCAGGGCGTTTGCAGGGTAAAGTTATTCATAGTGAAAGTGTTGCATTTCATGGGAACATGGCAAATGCTTAACATTTACAAGTTTGTCACGAGATGATAGCGTGCACTTGACTCAACAAATCCGAGTGGCCGTTAATTTGAGATTTTTTGGAGGTTGGGGAAAGATGTCCTCCAGTAAAGGTTACCATTTTCCAATTTTACTTTATTACAGACAATACTACAAAGGAGGGTATTGAAAACTTAATGTCGGTAAGTTAACCCGAACTTTCCCAAAATCCTCCAAGTTACTAGGCATACTTGCCTTTCCATGGTACATGTACATCCATGTTTGTTGTAGTGATTGCAAGGTCAGTGCTTGGGTCAGTGGACACTGTTTATTGCTCCATGCATGCAGGGAGGGTCCCTGGCCATGTACATGTATCACAGATTAGAAACACATGAGTGCATACATGTCATGTGCTTGCTTTACTACTGAAGGATTTTGGAGGATTCAGGTTATGTGTAAGCAAATGGGCCTAGGGAGTTAGGAAGGATTCAGGTTATGTGTAAGCAAATGGGCCTAGGGAGTTAGGAAGGATTCAGGTTATGTGTAAGCAAATGGGTCTAGGGAGTTAGGAAGGATTCAGGTTATGTGGAAGCAAATGGGCCTAGGGTGTAAGGAAGGATTCAGGTTATGTGTAAGCAAGTGGGCCTAGGGAGTTAGGAAGGATTCAGGTTATGTGTAAGCAAATGGGCCTAGGGAGTTAGGAAGGATTCAGGTTATGTGTAAGCAAGTGGGTCTAGGGAGTTAGGAAGGATTCAGGTTATGTGTAAGCAAATGGGCCTAGGGAATTAGGAAGGATTCAGGTTATGTGTAAGCAAATGGGCCTAGGGAGTTAGGAAGGATTCAGGTTATGTGTAAGCAAATGGGCCTAGGGAGTTAGGAAGGATTCAGGTTATGTGTAAGCAAATGGGCGTATAGGGAGTTAGGGTTAAACAACTTTTTATCAAGCGCATACTTTGTTCTCCTTTACACATTGTAATTGTGTCCAAGCCTAAAGCATGGGGCATGTGCAAGGTTATAAGTTTAAACAGTAACATTGGCAGGTAGTGAAAAGTACGGCGGCCCAAAGATGGATCCTGAAATCAGATGTTGATAATGGCATAAATTTCCCCCATCCCCCCCCCACCTTAAAAAAGGGGGCACAACAGGTGGGGTGGGGCATGAAAAAGTGGGGGTGGCTAATATCTTGGCAAATAAATGGAGGGGGGGGAGGAGGGACTTTCCCATTTTCAAGTTTATACCAAGTATGCTTCATGTAATACTGTGATCATACATGTATTTATTTTTCAAGATTACCAAATTGTGTTCAGGGCTTTTTCAACGAGGGAAATTAATATATTTCAATATATATATAGCGCACGTATCCACCAAACTGGTGCTCAAGGCGCATGACATTATTACCCCTGCTCATCAGGCTCATAAATCATTCCTAAAACCATCTCAGCTCCCTAGGGAGTATTGCTGCCATTACAGCGCATATAGGGCTAATCAAACACAATAACCAACTCTGCCCTCACAGGTACCCATTTACCCCTGGGTGGAGAGAAGCAATTATGGTAAAATGTCTTGCTCAAGGACACAAGTACCATGGTCGCCGTCAGGATTCGAACCCACATTCTGACGACTCGACCATGGCACTCCATGAAAAAGAAGAAAACAGCTTTAAAGTGTCTATTGCTCTTGGAGTCACTCTCTACGAGATGGTGCCTTTTGAAAAAAAAAAAAACATTCCCTTGTAGAATCACAATAATATGTACATTCTCATTTCATGTACTTTCAGGCCCAAAACTACACAGAACTCTTAAAGATATTGGACGAGTCAAAAGACTGGGACGACATTGTTACGCTATGCAAATACATACAGCTTCCAAATCCAAGGGTTCAACCCATTGATGGTGCTAATTTACCCCAAGGCTGCATCAAAAAGTGAGTATGTATGCAATCGACCTGCATGCATGATTGTTTGCGACGTACACACACTACACGTAGGGCATATTTATACGCAATGCATAAAGACACGTCAAGTTGTCTTTGATTTCTCAGACAAAATTTGAAATGTGAACGAAAGCCTGCTTGCGTTCATCAATATCTTCTTTGATATTAGCAAAATTACAAATGTTTTCTTCCCTATCAGATATACCCGTCAGGGATTCATTGCACTAGAAGCCACAGGAGACGGTGATTGCTTGTTCAACAGCATTAGCCTCCTGTTAGAAGGTAGCGAAGGAATGAGCATGAAGTTGCGGCTAGCTGCAACAGTGCACGGTGTTTGTCATGCAGAACATTATGTGAAGGAGGTAATTTGAGTGTGTGCCTGCTTACCAGTCCTGCCAGCCCGCCTGACTGCCCGCCAGTCAGCCCACTCGCCTGCCTGCCTGCCTGCCCGCCTGCCCGCCTGCCCCCCTGCCTGCCATGCCAGCCGGCCCGCCTGCCTGCCAGCCCGCCTGCCCGCCAACCAACCCGCCAGCCTGCCTGCCTGGCTAGTAGGCAGACAGGTAGGCTGGCAGACAGACAGGCAGGCAGGCAGGCAGACAGGCAGACAGACAGACAGACAGACAGACAGGCAGACAGACAGGCAGGCAGACAGACAGGCTGGTGGGCAGGGCAGGCAGGCAGGCAGGCTAGTGGGCAATTTGGGTCTCCAAAAATCCAGTTATTGTTATTAGTATTAGAAAGTGTTACTTACTTTTCCCATGTAGTATACTAAAGTGCATCAGTTCCAGTCTTCAGCAGTGGAGTTTAGAGAAATGGTGTCTATGGATAATAATAACAGGTCATTATCAGGAGACTACAAGTCATGGGATTGCAACCAGGACACTGTGCGTAATGAAGCTCGAGCCACTGCCAAGAAAGGATCCTATTCAGGTTATTCACATGACAAAATCTCTCAATGTTTGAGACAATCTCTCAAGGAATGTAGGACAGTCTAAAAAATGGTGTCCTTTCACACAACGCTAATTTTGTAATATTTCTCAAACATTGAGAGAATCTCTCACACAATGTTGTTGTTTTTTTGTCATGTGAAAAGGGCTATAGCCCACGCGAGACATGGAATTTAACTATACTAGAATGTAAAAGTTTGTTCGCATCACCCGAACATGCTTTATAGTGCATTTGACAGTTTCCATCTGCCTTTTTAGGGACAAGGGCCAAAGTCATGGTACAGCCAAGTCTTTGAGAAGCCTGGCCAGGCCCAGGCTTTTCCCCTGCCTACTGGCCTATATAAGGAGCTCTGCTTGCCTGGGCTAGGCCCTCCAGAAGCACCTTCGGCCTGATCCTTTATTGACTGTGGCCACGACCCAGTTGAACCTTATCATGCGGTAAAGGCCACATGCAGTACTGTATTCCCTATAATGTACACACATCTTGGTTATCATTTATTATTTAGAATAATCACTATATTAATTCAGAACTTGTTCACCGAGGACAATATGGCAACAACAAAAACTACTGCAGGCCACACAGCCTCACCGCCTTCTCCTTTGGGCCTAATATTTCCGACATAAAGGGACAATATCGAGTCACAATCAACAGGGCACGTAATTGGAGTGCTAGTTTAAAAATTAAAAAAAATCACATGGTTATATTACTGTAGCTGTTGCATAAATGAGCCAGTAATTTTCAGTCACTGTGTTCATCTTAAACTAGGACACTGATTCCATGCCCTGTTGAAAGTCTGCTCTGATCGTGATGATACTGTCCCCTTTAAAGGGTAGGTACAAATAATGCTCTTAAAGGGACGTCACAATCGTCACGATCAACAGGGCATGGAATCAGAGTACTAGTTTTAGATTAACTCAGTGACTGAAAATAATACCCACATGATAAGGTCATACCACCATTGCTGTTGCATAAATGAGCCAGTAATTTTCAATCACTGTGTTCATCTTAAACTAGGACACTGATTCCATGCCCTGTTGAAAGTCTGCTCTGATCGTGACGATACTGGCCCTTTAACACATTGACAGACTTGAGGTCAAGTCTATATATTAGCCGTACCTGTCTGTGTACTGCAGCGCGCAGTCCCATAGCACTGTGTAAAGTGCCCGCAACCTGCGGCATTGATAACGTGTACAGGTTTGTCTTAATAATACAGACTTGAATAAGTGGTAAGGCATCGATTATTCATATATTCAGGGACGTAGCCCACCTACATTTGAGTTGGCCAATGAGAGAGCCCCCAAAACATTGATGGACGCTTCCATTATTACTAGGTTAAAACTGTCTATGACGAAATGCAGAATTATCAACATTTTCAATCAATCATGCATATGAACACTAAAATTGTGTTAGAATACTTAAACATTTTACAAATATACTGCAAAATCTCCTGATATGTATGAATTGCAAAAGAAACTAAACAAAATCTGCGGGTCTCTCATAAATAAAACAAAGTAGGCCTCACCTCGTCTACAATCTGAATGGAAGCTTCGAGAAGAGCTCAGTGTACACGTGTGTTTACTGGAGTTCTCAAATTTCCCATTCAGATTGTACACGTACACATGTTATCAGTCCTTGTGTGCAGCAGTAGATTTATGAATATTCATATATTTGGGCCATTTGACCAATCAGATCGTTTCTCCAGAGTTCCGGAGAACTTGCCGTAGGCCGTGTACAAATGTTAGATTTGGATGTACCCTCGTACTCATGGTGATCGATTCACTGCTGCCAATGGCAAGTATGTTATACAATGGGATTGAGGTAGTTGATGCGCTATAATACACAGTGCACGCTATTAAATGGCGCGCATCTCCGCATACAAATACGGCCAATCTACGACTTGATCTCAAGTCTAACATATTGGTTGATTAAATTAATTTTGGGGCCATGGGCTATGCAAGTAAATCCACATTATTAGTGATAGTATTTTCTCTCCAATATACTTATATAAATTTGCCATGAATCGGTTTGTCCTCAAGACATAATCTTTGAGATTTTTTGGTTTCCTTTCTACAGGTATCCTTCAGATAAGGTTTTTAGCTGGATATCTGGGAGTATGCATACAACAGCACAGTGAGGGAAATATCCCTGGATACGATGTAGCCCAGCTTCCTTGCAGCTGTTATGAACTGGAGTCGGAGTTGACTACGCTCCATATATTGTGGTTGAGGAGTGGTCGCCACATCATTCCTTTGGTGCCTACAGAGACCTCGGAGGGAAGTCACGTAAAAGGTTTGTCATCTTTCTGATGATACCTTGCGTAAAATCAACGCTGATTTGAATCACATGTATATGTAAAGGTTGAACATTTTCAGAGTGAAAACCGAAAAGTTACTTTTGCCTGATTGTCGGTTGTCCATCAGTTCCCACAAAGACTTTCTTGTGTACTCTGATGTGGCTGGGTAGTCCAAAATTGGATGTACCATGTTCCCGTAGAGTAGGGGCATTGAATAATTGCTCTGTTGTGCTGATGTTGCATTTTTTTTGTAGGTTTTAACCAAGTCTTCAACCGCCATCACAAACAAGAAGCACAGAGAATCGTACAGGTATGTGATCCTCATGACACTGTCAATGATTTTTTTTTTTAAATTATGATAGTAAATAATTATTTCATGATTTTTCTGACACGTTTCTCCCTGGGGGGGCCAATCAATTTCATAAAGCAGCTAAAATTGCTCACCAGAAAATATTTGCTTAGCACATTCCTTTGGTTGCCGGCCAAACTTTCATACGAAATGTATGCATTTTGCCGGTCGTCTGTTTTATATTGCTTAGCAAAAATATTTGCTCAGTAAAATTCTCTGCTTAGCAGCTCTGTAAAATTGGCCCCCGATCAGAAGGGACATCTTAACCAGTACGATTTTTGTCATATTTTGTCATAAAACGATTAAAATACGACACTACGATATATACATAACAGCAAAAGAAACGTCACCCCCTAAATTTTGATAAGTCTGAGAATGTGTTTAGCTTATGTGTCCTCAGACGTCATGCATGACGAATTTTGAGGTCAACCAAATTTGCCACATTGTGTTCGTGTTACACTCCATACTCATAATATTCTTCTTTAAACAAATTATATTAATTATAAAATGAAAATAATAAATATTTTTAGGGGTGATGTTTCTTTTGCTGTTATGTATACATATAAAAAAATATGATTTCTTAAAAAATACCAACTAAAAATTTATATTGCCTGGTTACTTCTTCTTTCCGTCCGCGCGCACAAACCTTACGGTATTTTTCTTCACCCAAAAAGTACTAAGCCAATCTAAGGGTAAATTATGTCATGAAGTAAAGTTCTGTGACAAAGTGCTCCTCAAGTGCAACAAGGCAGCTGCTCATTTCAACAGACAATAGGTGATGGCCACCTAATCTATGCTTGTGATTTGTTTGTTTATTAAGAATATGGTTTTTGTGTTAAAAATAGTATTTTTTGGGATTGTGAATATGATTTTTTTTGTCTGCTGGGGTTGGCAGCTCTGTCTTAATAACAAAAATGATGGACACTTGTATTGCTCTGGTATCTGCTAAGTTTGGCAGTCATGGTGCATTAATAGTATTATCTTTCCTGAAGACGGCGGATCAGAGCATACTGATCAAAACCACGAGTTGTAACCAGCCAGTTCTTTTCAAAACTAATTACTACTCAAATGAGAATTTGTACATGAACCCTAACCCCCCTAGGTATTCTGGCTAGGAACCTTCCTGAATCCTCCAAAATCCATCAGTGCACTTTTAGAAACATGCTCTATCTTCAAAATGCCCCATGCATTTTCATTGATCATTCATATTCAGCACTTATGGCCTGTACTTCTTGCCAGGTAGTAATTTTGCCCCATTTGAACAGGTGAAAGTACCAGTTTCCAACAGTGCTGAATTTTTCCAAAAAAGTGCCCCTTGGAGGATTTTGATGGATTTGGGGTGGTTAGGGTTAATAATAATAATAATAAAGATTTGTAGGGTGCACATATCTACCCTGCTGGGAACATTTCTACATTTCTAAAAAAGTTTGGCCACTCATGGTATAGAATAATCCAGCGACCACTGTTTTAATTCCGCCATTACTGTGGTGGTACCACGCTACATGCGCATATGTCACATGCATTCTTAAATACGCAGTATGCTAGTGTTTTGTCAAATAGAGTGCTGGACTGTGTAGAAAACGAACGCTTGACGCAGAACATAGGTATCACTGCAGTTATGGTCGACGGATTAGTCTGTATACTGAACGTCCAAAATAAGTACTCGATAAATGGTACTGAACTTTCACTGTATATTTTAATCCTCAACTTAGCTGAATTGAAACCGCACAAAGCAACACTCGCAGAGGGAGATTGTTATTGCTTGACATTGAAGTTGCCCAATGTAGAATCCTTAGGATCAAGCGCCCAATGCGCCCAATGGTGCAAGGACGGCGACCCGATCCTTCCTGATTTTATCACCACTGATGGACTGGAATCAAAACTCATCATACCCAACGTTAAGCCCAACAATGCTGGGAAGTACAGTGTAGCTAACAGGACAGCTACACTCTCTGTTACAGGTATTTTATTTGTTTTTTGTGTGCATGAAATCAAGATAGTTTGTAAGAGTAATTAGGTTTGCGGTAGCACCATGCAACATTCACTCCAGAGCTGTTAATAGTGTTGGTTCTGAGTAGAACCATTGGTGAGATTACTCAATGTGTACTCTGATGGTCTTCAGAACCAACACTGTTTACAATTCCTGAGAGATTGTTTCCATGGTGCTACCGCAAACCTTACGCCAACTGTACATCCACCATGCAAAGCTTCAAATCCTACTCGAGATAGTTTGGTGAATTCAATTCAATTCAATTCAATATTGGTATTGATTGGAAAAGTCATAAATCGTACATGATTGGCAGCCACATGGCTGAATTATTCACGCTTACAAAAGGTATCATACATGACAAATTATACAAATATGTAAATAAAACAAAATGTTTAACCCTTTAAACTCAGCACTGTTTTTAGCTTTAGTTTTTTTTACTATTGTTTAAATCTTGCAAAATATTTTGTGAAATTTGTCTAGATATATGAGTAAGTTATATACCATTTGAATGCCGATGATTTGGGCATTATTTTTTGGGGTTAAAATTTTTCCTGTTGTACCCCCCCGAAAATGGCGGCCATTTTGAATACCAAATTTTGGGGTAATTTTAATGTTTTTTTGTGAGTTTTGGGCAAATAATATACAATGCACTATGGTTAGGAGTGATTTGAATGCATGGTTTCAAAGAACAACTCTCATTCCATGCATAAATATAAAAAAAATCCAATTGTATTTATTTTTCATACTATTTAGGCAAGAATAGTAACGTAAATTTGGCAGATTTTGGTGCAAATTTTGCAATAATGAGTAACTCACTGTATATTACAGTTGTAAACACATGAAATGTATTGCCACAACACAGAACAAACATTTGTAAAACTTCATATCAATTTCTACGGAAAAATCTCTTCTTTTGATGATATGTGTCATCTGCATTTGACTTAAACTTTCACGCGGGCATTTTACTGGAATACGGCGGCAGGAATGTGACTCTCACGTCTAACGTTAACGTTAATGTTAACACGTGAAACACATGGATCGAACGTTCACGAAAAACATGCGGTTTGGTGTCCTTTGCGTATCAGAGTCACCCTCAAGACCCATTACATTCAATCACAAAACAAACTTGATCATTGGAAAGCCAGACTAATAAGCTACAAATTGGTATCAAACATAAGCAAATAGAGGGTGGCAAAAAAAACAATGCAAGCTTCCAAATTTATCGATTGCCGGCGATCGAATTTTACACAGGGCTGAGTTGAAAGGGTTATTAAATCAGAAAGCTTTATAAAGAAATAAATGAATAAATCAAAACAGTGAAGTGTTGTAATCAAAATCTACATATCTCGAGTGAGTGGTCTTGGGTTTCAGTAGCCTTTAGTCAAGGCACACACGACAACCTGGAGCACAATGCCAGAAAAAAGCTAAACAAACATAGTCACATCTGAATGGTTCAAAAGCTGGCATGCAATGCACGTAACGCACTGCTCTGATTTTGATAAGCCAGATCTTTCCCAGATGTTAGTGCCCCCCGACGTGATCACGTTTCATCCAATCACATGGTCTAAACTGTCTTATGCATTTATTAATTTAGACATAATGTGGTAGAATTTTTTGTTGAAGGTCGGATCTTGAAAATGTGTATGTTTTGTATACTAATTACAGAAAATAGATCATTCCTATACTAGTCAAAACAATTTAGGGAACACCGGATTTTTAACATCAAATAGGTTTGAAATGTTCCATGAACCGGAATTTTCATTTGCAACCCCCTCTCTCTTTCAGTAGTCATGTCATGAAATGTGTAATCACTACATGCATCCTTTATCATCTGTTTCATTGTGCAGTTGTTTCTCATCAATTCTGTGAAACATTGTGTTTATCTGAAATAAATGATCTTGCTTTAACTGAGATTATTCCAGTGTTCCCTAAATTGTTTCGAGTAGTATATTAAAACTGACATGAAGACTACTTTTTTTTATAAACCAACAACAGCAAAACCATCATTTCTGAAGCAGCCTCTAAGGGAAATTGAAGTTTTTCAAGGTGACAACTATTCACTGGAATTTCAAGTATCTGACAGCATGTTCGCAGTGAGGTTCTTCAAAGATGACAGCCAAATCGTCAGTAACGGACGCATAAGGAAAGACCCCGATCAGGGCTTGTGGAAACTGATGTTCCAGGGTGTGAAAGATACAGATAAAGGGATGTACCATGCCGTTTACCAGTGTCAACATTCTGACAAAATAAGGATCATCGTTAAAGGTGAATATATCACTCATTATCATTGATTTCTGTTTTTTTTAAGTGGATGATGATGTTGTTGTTGTTGTTGTTGTTGTTGTTGTTGTTGTTGTTGTTGTTGTTGTTGTTGTTGTTGTTGTTGTTGTTGTTGTTGTTGTTGTTGTTGTTGTTGTTGTTGTTGTTGTTGTTGTTGTTGTTGTTGTTGTTGTTGTTGTTGTTGTTGTTGTTGTTGTTGTTGTTGTTGTTGTTGTTGTTGTTGTTGTTGTTGTTGTTGTTGTTGTTGTTGTTGTTGTTGTTGTTGTTGTTGTTGTTGTTGTTGTTGTTGTTGTTGTTGTTGTTGTTGTTGTTGTTGTTGTTGTTGTTGTTGTTGTTGTTGTTGTTGTTGTTGTTGTTGTTGTTGTTGTTGTTGTTGTTGTTGTTGTTGTTGTTGTTGTTGTTGTTGTTGTTGTTGTTGTTGTTGTAGTAGTATTTGGACTTATGTGGCGCACGTATCTACCAAACTGGTGCTCAATGCGCATTGCATTATTACCCCTGCTCACCAGGCGCATAAATCATTCCTGAAACCATATCTCAGCTCCCTGGGGAGTATACAGCTCAATAGCTGCTATTTCAGCGCATATAGGGCTAATCAAACACAATAACCAACTCTGCCCTCACAGGTACCCATTTACCCCTGGGTGGAGGGAAGCAATTATGGTAAAGTGTCTTGCTCAAGGACACAAGTACCATGGTCGCGGCTGGGATGCGAACCCACATTCTGACGAATCGGCCATCAGAATATAAATCCGACGCACTAAACCACTCAACCATGGGCTTTAAGTCAATTGCAAGTATCAATAATATTAACCTTTCCCAATATTTTGTGAGGTTTTTTCTTGAGGAAACAGAACAACATCAGATAACAAAAAACTTGTTGCCATCGCCAAGACTCACGATTTAATGATTAGAATCGGTTCTTCAGAAACCAGAATTGCCTTTTGCAGGTTCTAGATTAAAAAAAAAAAAAAAACGTGAAATCGCGGTTCCGATTCTCCCATCTGTTTTCTTTGCAGATTGTTTGACTGATCGATACCTCAGCTCACTGGCCAGTGAAATCATTGCACAACATAGGGTAGCTTTGGGCATTCATTTGGGTTTTGACGATGCTGCCTTGTCTAATTTTCAACAGAATCATCCATCGGACGTAAAGGAACAAATTCGCACAATGCTGGTGACGTGGCGGAACAGACAGACTAAAGACGCACTGTCCAAAATTAAAATTCTCGGTGAGCGTTTGATGGAGATTGGACGTACCGATTTAAAAATAAAATTATTTAACCACCATAACATCTAAGAGCCAAATTATTTAACAGAAAGATTCCGTTGGGGCTCCTTTTCAAATACGTTTTTCGTTTCTCCTCTCTTGGCAAATATCTGTCAACGAAAAATTCAACTATTGGTTTTGTTTTTTTTAATTACAAACCCTATACCTTATCTTTAACCAGTTCGCGTCGGAGGCCGTGTATACACGCACATTTTTTTTGGGACAGCGGATCGGAGAGCGTCTAAACACGCTACATGATTCTCGGGAATTTTGTATAGATTCCCGGTCGACGTGGCAACGAGCCATAAGCATAAGGTGGAAGACGCGGTCTCCCCGGTCACGCTCTGGTGAGCACCATTGTTCGTGTTTGTGCGGTAAAAATAAACCCGCCACGGGGGTTCGGAAAAACTTTTTTATTCCCGACGCGAACTGGTTAAGGAGAGATGTATTTGCACCAAAAACTTATCTCCCGACATTTTCTTTGACAAGTAAGAGTAACAAAACCCTTGATTTCTCAGGATTTATCCTGAAAGAAGTAGCCTGTATTGTGTCCAAACCTCTAGTTTCTTGTTTGTGGGGATGTGGAGAGTCTGTAAATCCTCCAAAATTAAATATCCAGGAGGTTCGGGGGGGGGGGGGGCTTTTTACTCTAGACCAAAGGGAGACAGACACAGGCCCGCTACACATTTTTACCCAAGAAAACGACATATTTTGTTTGTTTTTGTGATTAGAGTAAGGTATCCATTCCAATTTTTTAAATGCAGATAAAGGGAAGGTACAACATTCAACTTATTTTCAAATTAATTACTAAGTTGGCGTTTTGGAAAAAGTTGCTGTACGGAAATTTTGTGTAAAACATAAAAACATTAAATGTTGTTTGTTGTTTCGTAAGAACCCATGAGCATTTAGATTGATTAGATGTTCACAGGTTTAGTTGTATGGATATGTTTCTTGAAAACTAGAGGTTTGGAATTAATCTTGTGTTTCCAAATGCCAATGTTGAACCTTCCCTTTAAGTCTAACTCCCTAGACAACAAAGGCAGTTGGAGGATTTTGAAGGATTTTTATTGTTCACTAACAATGCTTAGGGAGTTAGGGTTAAGTCACTGTTATTTATTATATTCAGACGGTTAAGTTTAACCAGTTGACGTCGGGAATATTTATTTTTTTCCGGTCCCCCGTGCGGGTTTATTTTCAGTGAAAAATCTGAAAAAATTTCTAGCCATTAAAAAAAAATTTTGTCAATGAAACTAAGTTTGGACACCCAAATAAACACCTTTACTCATTGACATTTTGGGATGACGATACGAACCAGAGCAATCTCAAAAAGTATGATTTACACCCGGTGGAAACTCTACCGCCCGGACATAATCTCCCCTGGCCAGTGTGGCGAACAGCGAACCGTGTAAGATCTGGACATGCAGTCACACCAGCTGCAAAATGCGACTGGGGATATCAAACAAACGCGAGTTGCCGGTGTGGAGTGGACAGATGTGACATTGACCACCTAATGAATAACTGTTGTTACTATGGCACAAGACCGACGAAGGAAGACATAACCTCAATGAATGACATTGCGATACGATGGCTGATGGCAGTAGCAGACACGATATGATGATGATTGACATTTTGAGAATTAAATGGCTAGTTTTTTAATTACGGTTGTGTTTGTTCAGCACAATTAGACCGTTGGCAAGCCCGATGCAACGGCCTATTAGCGACCAGCGCCCGGTCGAAAAGACGGCATACCCGGAGAGAGATCGAATGCCTCATAAACAATGGATATAAATCCCTCGATCTGTGGTCTCCCATTGATGTACATTGCTGGCCATACTAATACGTTAAAACATTTACAGTGGCCTTGGGTGGCACACAGTTGATTTTGTAAGATTACTTGGAAAGGACAGCAGGCTTGTACATGTATGTACTGAAGGTTGCTAAAGAACAGAATTTTGTGGATCGGAGTGGCCTCCATGCGTAGGAGGGTTGAGTTTACTTATTGATTACTAATGGTTTCCAGATGTAACATTTAAGGTTCAGGGGGGTTTGTCCTCTAGACTAAAGGGAGACCCAGGCCCACAACTTTTTTTTCAGGAATTTTTTACTTTTGTTCAATCACTCCCCTGAACATGAAGCTTGGGTCCCCTCTCCTTTGTTTAGCGTACTACATAAATGTCATATTGTGACCAACAGTAACTTACCATTTCCCAATATTACAGTACTCTTAATGTTCCAAAAAGCACAGTTTTATCTTTGATAACTGTTGTTTGTTTTCATAGAAAATTATGTAATAACAAATGTAAATTGACAAAATGTTTTTTCTATGCAAGAAACTTTAAAAATTTAAATATTTTGCAATTTGTTTATGAAGTACATGTAATGTTAAATTATGTTTAATATAATATTTTTCTAAAGCAAATTTGCAATTTTAAAGACAAGGTGTATTTGTAAGTATTTTGCAGCCATCTTTGATGCAATTTTATGATGGCGTTTTATGGATTATATAATTGATGGTGATTTTGTATATTTGAGCTTCTGAATCAAAGGCTGTGCCATGTAGTTTTCATTGTTTTTGTATTGAATGAATTTTCCACTGATTAATCATATTTTTTGTGTGTGAAAATATGTAATATCCTTAATTTTATGAAATAATCAACTTCATGTACAACATTTTATAATATCAAAAAAATATTCTTAAGTTATGGAGTTGCTTATTTAATTTGTAGGGATTTTGTAATTTGTAGGGATTTTGTAATTTGTAGGGATTATTAAACTTAATAACAGGGAAATATGTGATACATATGTATACGGGGTGATCAAATTTCCCATATACAAAATATGGTGGCTCAGAGAGGCCTCACGAATCGGGCAAACGGTCATACCCCTTTGTGAAAAAAGTCGTTTAAACCACAGCACGGCAGAATTCCAATCGATCCAGCAATTTTGGCTGCAATTGGACATCGTTTCATAGCAACAATAACACAAAAAAGAAAATTAAAAATGCCGACGCGTGGGTCTGAGGCGACGCGCGCGGAGACCAGAAACCAGAGACTTTTTTCTTTTTTTTCCCTGTCTTTTTGAAAATGGTAGTTCGTTTTGTGTTTTCTCTGAAATGAGACCTCTTCAGACAAAATAACTTTTCAGGTTGATTTGTACCTTGACAAACTTCGCATCAAGCTTTTATATAATAATTGGGTAATTACGTATTCAGGTGTTAAACACTTACCCTATTGATACTCGTGATTATTGATTGTAGCTACAATCCCGGGGAAAATTACCTTGGAGGGCCCCTCCATTTTCTGCATGCAGTAATGTCACTAAGGTGGTGGAGGAGGGAGCATCATGACCCCCCACGTTTTGGAAATGGGTATGTTGGTAATTTTCCCAAACATTGTTGAAAATGGGGTTAAACAACTGGGTTAAATAATGGGAAGAACACTGCCAAAAAGAGAAGACCACACAAAATGGATGTTCAGATGTTTTGCACGTATTCAAAATGTTGCGATTTAGGAAAGTACTCTTTTCTTTTCTTTTTAAATCGAAATGGAAATAATTGTACTTTTCCTAAAGTTTTTACAGTATAAATTTGTCCATTTTATTGTTTTTGAATTTCCATCAAAACCTTGCCTTTAAAAACAATATATGGGTACATGTATTCAATCGTGTATAGGCCTGTTCTATTCTAAATGAGAATGTAGTTGTGAATAGTAAGTTAGTCATGAGCAGTTAGTTTTGTGAAATTTTTGTGTGACAAGTCTTAATATTTGTACATTTTTAGAACCAAATATATATTATGTGCTCTTCCGTTAAACACACATTGCCATTTATATTAATTGTGTGATTATGATTTCACAATTTTATAGAATCTTCAGGTGTTTTTGCGCTCATTCAAAATGTGCGATTTAGGAAAGAGTATATATATATATTTTTTTAAATCGAATTGGAAATAACTGAACATTTCCTTAAGTTCTACAGTATAAATTTTGTTGTTTTTGAATTTCCATCAAAACCTTGCCTTCAAAAACAATATATGGGTACATGTATTCAATCGTGCATATATATTTTATTCTAAATGAGAATATTGTTGTGAATAGTAAGTTAGTTATGAGCAGTTAGTTTTGTGAAATTTTGTGTGATAAATCTTAATATTTATACATTTTTAGGACTAAATATGTTATATGCTTTTCCGTTTAGCACACATTGCCATTTATATTAATTGTGTGATTATGATTTCGCAATTTTATCGGGTTTTTCTTACTGTTTCCTTGACATGCTTTCCAAAATTTGATGAAAAATGGAAAAGGGCGTGTCTTTTATACTGTGTCGCACAATCGTACCAATCAGATTAAGGAGAAATGCAAGATTGACTGATGGCTCAGTGTATTGGTAGCCTTTTGTCAAGCCGCTTGTGACATTATGGAAAGAGCTCGCTCAAAAGTAATAGACCAGCGCGAGCTACCTGCGGCACGTATTATTTTCCCACTAAGATAAACTAGGGTATTTTTAAAAATAAAATTGCTATTTCTAAAAACTCCTCACTTTTGTTCAGAAAGTTTTAATGAAATTTCCATCCAATAAGCCGTTCATCATGCTGGTCTATTTTCCGGCATGTTTTATCCACAATGTCCCGTATGCCTTCAGTTAAGGGCTGATCTTGCGTGTACGGATTCCCTTTCGATGACAGTGAAAGATCGTAAATTATACATTATATTTTAAAATTGAAAATAATAAAAAATAATTTAAAAAAATAAATAAATAAATGCTTTTGAAAATATATGATACTTCAAGTGCCTTTCTATAAAAAAAACACTTGGTAGTATAGTGGGTTAATTTTTGACATGAAATACTTTTATATAATGAGTAAAGATTAAGTTTTGACAAATAAATGGACAAAAATGGCCGCAACATGATAAAGAAATATTGATGGTGATTGGATACTAGTTCAGATTTTGTATCATAGGTTGTGCCGTTTAGTTGTTTTTTTTATTGTAATAGTATGAAACCAAAATTAATCAATTATTAATCAGATTCTGTGTGTGTAAACTCTTAATATTCTTAATTTTGTGAAATTTAACCGTAACCTTCCAAAATCCTCTTTGCCAAAGTGAAGGATTTTGGAGGATTGAGGTTATTAGGCATACTTGCCTTTCCATGGTACATGTACATCCATGTTTGTTGTAGTGATTGCAAGGTCAGTGCTTGGGTCAGTGGACACTGTTTATTGCTCCATGCATGCAGGGAGGGTCCCTGGCCATGTACATGTATCACAGATTAGAAACACACGTGTTTATACATGTCATGTGTACTTACTTGACAGGCTTTCAAAAAATGGATGTTCGCACGCGTAACCTCATTCATAAAATACATGTGTAACTTGACCAGTTTAGCCTGTTGAGAAATGAGTCTTGAAGTGAAAGGGCGTGTCTTTTTTATGTCATTCAGGTGGTTCTGATTCTGACTTGGTGCATTGGTAGCCTTTTGTCAAGCCGCTTGCGACATTATGGAAAGAGCACGCTCAAAAATAGAGACCAGCGCTAGCGACCTGCGGCACGTATTATTTTCCCCTAAAATAAACTAGGGTAATGACCATTTCTAAAAACAAAACTCTATTTTTGTACAGAAAGCTTTAAAGAAATTGCATCTGATAAGCCGTTTGCGCTGGTCTATTTTCCGGCATGGTTTTCCCCCACAATATCCTGCGTGTACAAACTGCAGCTTATCCCCAATGATGGCAATGAAAGATAGTGAATTATATATAATAACATTTTAAATTGTAAACACTTCTAGAAGAAAAATAAAAAGTATTTGAAATTATATGACACTTCCATTGCCGTCATACCAAAAGATAATAATAATAATAAAACACTTGGTGGTAGTTTAACCCTAACCAGCCTAGGTATTCTGGCTAGGAACCTTCCTGAATCCTCCAAAATCCATCAGTGCACTGTTGGAAACATGCTTTCGTCTTTAAAATGCACCATGTGCATTTTCGTTGATCTTTCATATTCAGCACTTAGCCTATGGCCTGTACTTCTTGTCAGGTAGTAATTTTGCCCCATTTGAAGAGGTGAAAGTACCAGTTTTCAACAGTGCTGAATTTTTCCCAAAAACTGCCCCTTGGAGGATTTTGCAGGATTTGGGGTGGTTAAGGTTAATTTTTCTGAAATAGTAAATTTCATATTCTTCTGCCTCATTAACTTGTCCATTCTTTATATGAAAACTTGTATTTTTTATATAATAATGTAAATAAATATGTAAATACAATATGTAAATACAAAAACGAATGTTTAATGTTTTGACTTTGTGTAACCTATTTATTGCCTGTGATTTAACCGGCAATTTCTTTTTCGTCAATTTTTTTTTGTTTTCCTTTGTAAAAGGGTTGACAAAATAATTTGTCAGGAGCAACAATATAAGGTGTCGCGCGCTCATGGGGTATTATTTTCAGTCACTGAGTTCTTAACAAATAGGACACAGATTCCATGTCCTGTCGTAAGTCGGCTCTGATCGTTGACGATATTGTTCCTTTAAACCAATTTGAAGCACGTCATTGCGGGTATTGTTAGCAATATAGCCCTTTATTGACGATTAATATGCATATAAATTATTACAGAAGTTGATCTGACGAAAAAATAATGAAAAAAAAAACATTAAAATTCTTCGTATTCATTCTGACATGAAATTTAGGAAAGATTATTCTGTCCTATAACAAAATTATATTCAAACCGAAAAATTATTTTACTTTTCTTAAAAATGACGGTACCTCACAGACCAAATTTTTTCTAAGGACGATACCATTATAAGCTGCGGAATTAGCGTCTCGAAAAAAAAGGGAAGGGGCACACTGGCTGGGGACACTAAAAAAAAGTATGGTTCACCCTACCAGGGGTGCATGCATGCTCGGGTGGAGGTTATTTCCACCTACACGAGCGCTTAAAACAACACTTTATGTACCATTTTCTCTTCTATTTAAAAAAATTATTTTTGTATTATTTTTTGTACGCCACAAATAAGTTCAGAAATACCAACAAACACTTTTTTCTCAACGAGTGGTGGGAGCCACCCCCTGCCACTGGGTAAACAGTGGCGGCACGTAACTGGTCCAATTTCAGGGGGGCACTCGGGGGTGCACCACTTTTTGTAGAGGGAATGTCAATACTTGAATCCTGCAGTCTCAAAATTCTGAATGGGGGCACCCGGGGTCACGGCCCCCGGCTGGGGGAAACGTGCGACCCCCCCCCCCCCCCCCATAGTTACGCCACTGTGGGTAAGTTAAGAACAATAACAGAGCTGCCAACTCTTCCGCAGAATCCGGAAGAGTTGGCAGCTCTGCAATAATAATAATAATAATATAGGTTAGTAGTAAGGAGAGGAGCTGCAGACACCCCGTTTGGTGGGGGAAATTGAGGTGGGGGCCGGTGGGGCAAATGTGGAATTGAGGGTGGGTGCCGGTGGGGCAAATGTGGAATTGAGGGTGGTGGTCGGTGGGGAAATTGAGGGTGGGGGCCGGTGGGGCAAATGTGGAATTGAGGGTGGTGGTCGGTGGGGAAATTGAGGGTGGGGGCCGGTGGGGCAAATGTGGAATTGAGGGTGGGGGCCGGTGGGGAAATGTGGGGGTAATGGTTTTTTGTGTAGTTTATGTTTTTTTTCATATTGGGACACATATTTCGTTGAACCCGTTAGTGTGTTCCTTTTCAGTAACATGATTCAGCGGTTTATAGTATAATACAATGAGATTTGTAATAAATTTCTTTAAAACAAAACAGAAGGACTACTAGAAATCTTAATGGATAGAATTACTCGTACGTTGTTAGGTAAACAAAAGGACTAGAAATCTTAATGGAAAGAAATAATCATAACACAATACTAGGGGTGGCGGTGCCCGTCTAGAGCCTTATCGAAATGATAGTGTTTGTTAGGACACGTCTATGGACAATACGTTTTACCTATTGTTATCTGTATACCGGCGCTCGTGATAAGAAGTCAGTACGTCACGTCCGATTCAGTTTTGTTTATATGAAGCGCTGAACAGTTCCACGCTATCGGCTTTTCCACTGTGAACACACGACTTGATAGACTTGACGGCGCAGGCAAGTCATGGCAGCATTGTCCTGGCATCCCCAGCCACGCTAAAGACATACCGAGAGTCGTTAGTGTAAAGTCCTTGATGTAGATGTAATCCTAGACGTCCGTAATCCTTTCGATCAATGAACTCTTGAGACATTTATTATTGTCCCTAGTACAATGTTTGGACAGTTAATTATCGATAGTATACAGGGGATGAGATTTACTGTACCAAATACTGTTGGATGCATAATGCTTCGTCTCCTTTGAGATGTTTCCATTGAACCAGTTTATTGCAAGTTTATTGTGTGAAATCGTTATTCTTTTATATGTTTATTTATATTGCTAATGGTTTGATTAGAATTAAAGTGTTTTTTGTTAAATATAATATTGTAATTGCTTTTGAAAATAACAATGATTAAATAAACGAACAACAGTCATAGCAGTATGTGTATTACTTTTTTGGTGAAATGGTTTTAAATAAATGTGACAGCAATATAATATTGTGTATTTGTGTGTTTTATTTGGTGTCATTTATGTAAAGACCCAGATGTTTGTGTCGGGAATGAATAGGGTAGAAAAGGGTAAAGGTTGTCATTATGTGGTTAGGGTATTAAAATGGAGTGGGATAGGGTTAACGATAGGAGTTGGACAGGGGTAAATATAAACACACATAATAAAAGACGACAAGAGGTGCCTAAAACCAACCGGAATTCATCAGAATTCCTTTCGTGGTCAACGGGCGATATACAGTTTCAAGTATTTTATTCATTATTAAAACATACAATTCAAATTTATCAAATGGTGATTATCAATAACATTTATAAAGAACAAAATTACAACGTATCAGCTAACTACGATTCTTTAAACAAAACAAACCCTACTTGGTAAAAGAATCTTGATGTAACAAAGCCCTAGATATTTGACGTATAATAAATTGTTCGTCATACACTTCTGTTTTAATACGAGGAAAGTGTTTCCTAATAAAGTTATTTACATCCAAATCATTATCCATTGTATCCGACGAAAACAATTTGCTAATTTTGTTCATGCTCATTTCTTGGCATCGATGTAAAAGGAAGAAGATGACGTACTGTCCACAGACGGTTGGCAAAGGTCCCTGAAGACGGCGAGTGTTATAGATGGTGTATTTCGCATTCTTTTGAAGGAAATGTTCAATCTGCGGTACCTTGGGACGTAGTCCGTATGAGTCAAAATATTCACCCACACCATCTCGTGTAATGTAGATTGCCAACCAGTGTTCTCCTGGCTTATCAGCAGGGTCTGTGTTAATGACAATAGCGCTAGGGCGTAGAACAAACTGCTTCGGAAGTTGGTCACAGGCAAAAACTCCTCTGAAGAAATGCTTGGTGAACCGGTCTCGTTTCAAAATAGAACTTATCTCCAAACTATTCATGATGTTCGGTCCGTTTTGACCTAACTGGTGTAGTCAAAGATGATGTTGCGAGCCTGGTCTATTTCCAGAATGTTGTTGAACTCTGCATAGATGATCACGTTGACTGTCTCATCCACCGGACTTGCAAAGTGTACGTCGAGTCGAAGGTTACCGTGTCTGACTAGATTTAAGTGTCCTCCAAATTTTAATTTTCTACCAAAAAACACTATTATAGATGTATTTTTAAATTACAATAGTCTTTCTGAAACATCTAGTCTTTCATCATCACTCTTCCTCGTTCTCTTCATCCTCATTTAGTTGAAGTAGTCCGTCAAATTTGGTATGGTGTTTAGGCATTACTCTGTTCAGAGCTTTGTTTACTTCCATGCCTTTATTTACTTTTTCTTCGAGATCTTCCGCAATATCCTGATGAGTGCCATTATCTTTCAGATGTAGGTAATTTGACAAAAAATCCTTGTATTTGTTGAAAAAGATTCGCTTGACTGCCCAAAGGGTTTTCCTATTGGCTTTCTCCTTGGCTTGATCTTCACTCATACCCCCGTTGACGTACTTTTCATATTTTTCACACCACATCTCTTCAGTAGCCTCTTTAGCCTCTTCCAACCAGTCTCGAAAAGTGGCATTGTCTTCCAATTCAGAACTAGACTCATCCTCTTCCGATGATTCGTCATATTCCACCTCCGTATCGGATTCTGAATCATCTTCCTCGAAATCTTCGTCTTCATCCTGCGTAGATTCAGTTTCACAAGTTTCTATTTCCGAATCTTCAAATCTACGCTTTTTAAAATCGGGTTCAGAATTATCGACGTCAGAATTGTCAGATTGGATAGCTTTAATTTCAGAATCATCGTCAACTTCATCCGTTTTAGATTTCTCTTCATTATGTACATGTTCTGCATGCCTCCGTAGGTTATATCTCCGTCCAAAGCTTGTGCCGCACTGGTGACAAGCATGGGGTTTGACAGCAGAAATAACATTCATGTTGAATCTCTGATACTTAATCTCCGACTGACAAGAAACGGAAGAAATAGTTTATATATATATAGGCCTATAACTACTCATTTTGCTGCTCATTTGCTCATTTCGCTGCTCATTTGCTCATTTCGCTGCTCATTTGCTCATTTTGCTGTTCATTTGCTCATTTTGCTGCTCATTTATTCATTTCGCTGCTCATTTGCTCATTTTGCTGCTCATTTGCTCATTCCTTGCTCTTTTCACTGAAATACAAACACGAAAGGGTATCGCAAATGAGCAGCGAATCGACAAGCTGAGCAGAATGAGCAAAATGAACGGAAATGAACGGCAGCTGAAATGGCTGCGAAAAAATAACAAATGACGGCGAAATGAGCAAATGAGCGGCGAAATGGTGGTTATGGTACTGTGTATATACTATTTCTTCCGTTCTTGATCGATGGAAGATAGCTATCGGTCAATTCATGAATGTTTCTGCTAATCAAACATGCTGTCCAGTGCTGGCACGGACGGACGGGCGCTGTCTGGTGCATGTCTGGGAGGTGACGGATGTTCTGAGGTGTATCAATCGACAGGTGAAGCGTCGATCGAATCTGAACCCGATTCAAAAGCGTGGTTTAATTCAAAATAACGCTGAATCACGGATGAACGACTGGGGAATGGTCGGGGATCGACCTGAGTCGACAGATCATCGGAATGGTCTGGTCTGATTGGAAGACAATGCTGCGGACTGGTTGAGCTGGAAGACACTGCTGAAGTGTGAATGTGGTGCGTCGGCAGGGGTCGGTCGACTCAGCCGAGAGCCAATAAACCGCTGGGCGATCAGCGAATCTTTCGGCAAATGGATTTTGTCAGGTCGTCTGAATGTGGCGCTCGTCGGGATGAGAAGATCGAGCAAAATGGGCGTGATAAACAAGCTGAACATGCTGGGCGCCGCCGTGACGGACTACGGAGGATGAAGGGATGGTGATGATGGGTGTTCGAAAGACTGTGTTAAAATACATCTATAATAGTGTTTTGGTTGAAAAACGTTGGAGGACACCGTCGGTGCAATCGACTCGACGTACACTGCAGAGTCGGTGATGAACGATCGCGGTCATCTGTGCGATGTCAACTGCTGAAAACCAGGCTGGCTCTGTCATCTTTGTTACCGCCAGTGGGCAGACATCATGAATGGACGGAGATGAGACCTGTGCAGCGAGCACTATTCAGAGGAGTTTTGCCTGTGACCAACTGGCGCGGTTCGTTCACGCCTGGCGCGTCGTTAACGCTGACCTGCTGACGAGGCTGGTTGGCAATTTGACCCGCGGATGGTGATGGTGTGCGACCACGCAGATCTGAGCCCATTTCGCTCAGAAAAATGCGGCATACGCACTCGCCGTCTTCGAGACTGCCAACCGTCTGTGGACGGCCGATATGCCATCGATGTGAAAATGACGTGCTCGGTGTTCGTCGGTGTGGATGTGATAATGACGGATATGGCTGTGAAAACGCTCGTGCTGGGGTGTATGACGAACTGTTGTGCCGTCAAATATCTGGGGCTTGTCAGGTCTGCCAATGAGGTTTCGACTGTTTGTTGAAATCGTGAATAACTGATACGTTCGTTTGTTGTTATAAATGTTGATAATCGCCATTGACAATTTGGTGTGTTTAATAATGAATAAAATGGCGGCTGTATGAAAAGTGGTAATTCTGGTTGGGTCGGTTGTTTATTAATTGCCTGTCAGCCAACTATCATTGGCTCACTCATAATCCGACCTTTAGTGCCCTGCTTCTCTGCCCTGTTTCGTTCCCGACACAAACATCTGGTCTTCGTAAATGACGCAAAATAAAACACAAATACAATGTGCTGTCGCATTGTTAAAACCATTCGCAAAAGTAATACACATACTGCTATGACTGTTGTTCGTTATGTTAATCATTGTTATTTTTCAATTACAATATTGTATGTTAACAGGCTGCTGGTCAATCAAACCGTTAACGCTGGGCAATACGTATGAAATAACGATTTCAATAAACTGCAATAAACTGGTTCAATGAAACATCTCAGGAGACGAGCGATATGCATCCAACGGTGTTGGTACAATAATCTCATCCCTGTATATCGATGATTAACTGTCCAAACTTCATTAACGCCAGGGACAATAATAAATGTCTCAAGTTCATTGATCGAAGGATTACGGACGTCTAGGATTACATCTACATCGAGGACTACACGACTCTCGGTATGCTGGCGTGGGGATGCCAGGATGCTGCCGCCTGCGCCGTCAATCTATCGAAGTCGTGTTCACGGTGGAAAACCGATAATGAACTGTTCGGCGCTTCGCCGTAAACAAAACGAATCGGGCATGCTCTGCGGCTCACGACGCCGGTCCGAATAACAATAGGTAAACGTATTGTCCATGAACGTCATCGTGCTGCTACTATCGTGCTCTATTAATGGTTTTCGATAAGGGCTCTGGACGGGCACCGCCACTAATGACAATGTGTATTTCTTTCCGTGGGCTGGTCGCTTTGTTTACTAACATGCGAGCTAATTCTATCGGGGTCTAGTCGCCTGTTTTGTTTAAAGTTATTACAAATCGTATTATGCAAACCGCTGAATCATGTTACTGAAAAAGAACACTGGGAGTTCAACGGCAATAATGTGTCTATGAAAAAAAACCATAAACTTCACAGAAATCACCCTCCATTTCCCCACATTTCTACCGGCCCCCACCCTCAATTCACTTGCCCACCAAAGGCCCCACCCTCAATTTACCCACCGACCACCCCCCTCAATTACACATTTTCCCAACCGGCACCCACCCTCAATTCCACATTTGCCCCACCGGCCCCCACCTCAATTCCGCATTTGCCCCACCGGCCCCCACCTCAATTGCCCCCACCAAACGGGGTGTCTGCAGCTCCTCTCCTTACTACTTAGGTTGGTGAAATTCTTGCGTCAGGAAGATAAACAATTGATTTAATTTTGCCCTACACCGACGTGTGTATATAGCACTGCATACTCAGTGCTTCCCGAGTGTCTGTGAAAAAATTATACAGGCGACTCGGGCGGGATTCGAACCCACGACCTCCTGCTTACTAGTGCAGATGTCTTAACCTCTCGACCACCGAGCTTGCCCGATGACAATTGGCCGGCTAGAATCCCATATAGCAGCGGGTTCCGCGATATATATAGGTTGTTTTTTCACAGACACTCGGAAAGCACTGAGTATGCAGTGCTATACACACGTCGGTGTAGGGCAAAATTAAATCAATTGTTTATCTCCCGACGCAAGAATTTCACCAACCTATATATATCGCGGAACCCGCTGCTATATGGGATTCTACCGGCCAATTGTCATCGGGCAAGCTCGGTGGTCGAGAGGTTAAGACGTCTGCACTAGTAAGCAGGAGGTCGTGGTTTCGAATCCTGCCCGAGTCGCCTGTGTAGTTTTTTCACAGACACTCGGAAAGCACTGAGTACGCAGTGCTATACACACGTCGGTGTAGGGCAAAATTAAATCAATAATAATAATAATACAGAAGATTTATAATGCGCACATATCCACCAAGAAGTGCTCAAGGCGCTTTACAGTAAACAAGAAATCATACAATAGCATAACAATACAATAGCAACAAAAGATCAAAATGCATAAATGAATGTTAGTAGTCCTCATAGGCAATACACATAAGATGAGTTTTTAAGTTTTTCTTGAAGGAGTAAACAGTTTGAGATTCACGAATGTACAGAGGCAAATCATTCCAAAGGCATGGAGCCACAACTTCAAAAGATCTGTCACCCCAAGAATTTTACACTTTTGTTCAGCCAGCAGAAATTTTGCACTGGAACGTAACTTGCGAGAGGGGGCATAACGTTTCAACAAGTCAGATATATATAGGGGGCCTAATGGTGCACAATCATTCAAAGATTTGAAAACGATAAGCAATATTTTATAAATAATACGATATGATATTGGCAGCCAATGCAGATCTTTCAGGATGGGGGTGATATGACATGATTTTTTAGAGAGTCACAATACGTGCAGCAGTGTTTTGAATCTTATGAAGTCGTCGTAGTTGATCCTGAGGAAGTCCATAAAGCAGTGAATTTGCCATATCAAGACGATAAGGTGAAATGCTGCGGTGCGAGTAACATTTGAAATGTGAGGTTTAAGTGTCATGTTTGCATCAAAAATAACTCCAAGGTTCCTTGCTTGAGAAGAAGATTGCACATGAGAGTCACCAATTACAATATTTGGAATAGAAATCTTAGATAATTGTTGACGAGAACCAAATAGCACAAATTCAGTTTTATCATCATTGAGTTTTAGAAAAAATTTCCTTCATCCAAATGCGAATATCATGAATACAGTTTTCAAGGCGATTAATTATTGAGGCACTCTGCTGTTGTGATGGTTTGAAAGCTAGATAAATCTGAGTGTCATCTGCATAGACGTGATAAGAAAGGTCATATTTCATGAATATGTTACGAATTGGGCAAGTATAAATTGGAAACCACTGAGGGCCGAGGACAGATCCTTGAGGTACTGAGTAATTCAGACGAAAAGGTTCAGAGACGGCATCACGAATACAAGGCATGTTGAGGTATTTTACACAAGTATGAGCGACACCATTCCAGTGCATGGCCATTAATTCCTATATTATGTTTCACTAGTTCAAGAAAATTTTACCAGCCAAACGCAAGTATTGGGCCGCCACCAGCCGTCAGTACTCGCATGTTTCTTTCTTTCTTTCTTTTTTCTTTCTTTTTTACCAGAAAATGCAATTATTTTCAGATTTTAAAATAAATACATTTCTGGAAATGTCAGGTAAAATACCCCCAGAAATACAGGGAGTAACTAAAAGTATTTGCATCCACAATGCAATAATATTACGGGAAATTGGTGGGATATTTGAGTAATGTATTCATGAGCTGAGAAATAACATTATTACAAATTACCAGCGCTGAGGCTTGATTCAAGAATGGAAAAGGCCTATCCCAGGTCACTCATCGCTGTGACTATACAGAGGTCCGAGTGCGCCGCGGTATTACTAAATCCACTGGTAGAGGGCGCTATTATAAGACATGTAGGCGTAAATCAGTGGGGTTGGAGGATTAACCCCACTTTTTTGGTCCATAGGATCACATACCCCCTCGAATTCGTAAAAATAAATAAATTTCAAAAAATAAATAAATAAGGAAATTTGGTTTATTTAAATATTTATTGTGATTTGTTTGTTTCCTTGTCCGTGTAGGTGTAATCTTTATTGTGTAGCTGTGGGATTCTGACGATTGGTT